>JAZKJV010001168.1:600000-911949 GCA_037367405.1 Ottelia alismoides | reverse complement strand
TGTTGTTGCGTACGTCCCAGTATATTAATAATAATAAGAATTATGTGTATAAAAGAAAGTAAATAGAAAGTTATTAATATTTAAATTTAACAAAACTAACTGCGTGGAAAATGTTTTTGAACTGAAAAAATGTTTTTCAACTATTTTGTATGTATGCCCTATGATTAGCCACTGCCTCATAATATTTCATATATATATATATATATATATATATATATATATTAGTTGATGAATCATATGTATATGCTATTTTCTTATCATTCAGAGATCATGTTTTTTGGATCTTGAGAATCAGAAGATTTGGATCTGATCTGATTTTTTTATTCTATCATACTCTATTGTGATTTATCTCAAGTCTAGCCAAACTCAATTGTGATTGATCTCATCTCTCAACCAAACTCAACTATAATCATTGCCAAGCCTATTGGCGGAGCGATAATCAAAACTTAAGCAGTGAGGTAGCCTTTTAAAAGACCCTAAATGATTTAGAGCCTTAATTGAAAATTTTCATACTCATAAGCCTAAATATTATGTGTCTTGGGAAATACCTATCATTAATTATAAAAGATTGTATTTAAATTTTGAAAGAAGAATCTAAATGATTTAGATAGTTAGGAAAAAGGATTGCTCTTAATACCATTTCAGTGCACAGGAATTACACTGTAGGTGTAATTGATGACATGCATAGTATAAGTTCTATGCCAATCTCAGCGAAGATGGTGATTGGTAGCTAACTTCATGAAGAATGCTTAAGGCAACAAAGAAAGGAGTTTGTTCATGCATGGTAGTTCATGAAGAATGTTTAAGGCAACAAAGAAAGGAGTTTGTTCATGCATGGTAGGCATTAGAAGATCGATGACCTCCCTCTCGACTAAAAACATTTGGGGTTTTGGGGAATTAGGAAAGAAAGAAGGGAGGTTCCTTTGTGAACCTTCCTTGGATTCTTTTTTTAAAGATATCAGTCTTGATATCAACAGTGTCATCATCATGCTGATGTTCGTTTCTGATGTCATAATTTATATGTTATTTTACTGTTGGATTTTTACACACAGTAGCATAGTCTACTAGTAGCAAAAATTTTTAAAATTTTATTTTTATTATTTTTAAACTATTTTTCTTGCATTTATTTAAGGTGTTAAAATTGACCTCTACGTACTTCGAGTCTTAGATTTCGATGAACAATAGCTTGTTTTGATCGTCTCGAAATGTTGATTAAAATAATATAATATTCATATATTTTAAATCGGGTATGAATATCTGAAATGCTTGAGATACAATTTTGATTTATGGCTAAATTTTACGATTTTAAAATATCAATTGATCTTTTGATTGACGAACGATCGATTCTGATTTTAAAATAGTTGATGATGTGTCGAGGGCTGTGTACGTACTTCCTCAGGTTGGATATGTGAAAGACATCATGTATATAAGAAAGATGTGGAGGAAGGGTTACTCGGTATGCCACATTCTCCACTCGAGCAAGAATCTCGAACAGTCTAACATATCATGGTGCTAGCTTGACATGAATACTGAATCTTTGTATTCCCTTCATGGAAGATACTCGCAACAACACCCAATCTCCCACATGTATATACAAGAATTTTGTTAGTACGAGATTAGGTTAAATCTCTGTAAGCCATATATGCAATTTGATTTAGAGAAAACGATCAGATTACCTGAGACTCGAAATCTCTTCTCCACCGGTCTGCATGGTTCTTCTGACGGCTCTATGTCGTTAGAAGTCGTCGTCTCCAAAATCAACAACTCTTGCAGCTATTTCCTTCATTGACTTGATTCCTTATTATTTATCAATCCTTTTTATGGTTGACTGTACAGATCTAGGTCTTTTGTAATTAATTTTGTCAATAGTGATATGTGTTTAGTAGAGTATACCTAAAGGAATTCTTGAAGATGATCGGTCTTTATGGTCATATGGTTATATGTATTGTTGGCCTGCATGTATCTGTCTCGAATTTAATGATCTATCCTTCACCCTTCTACCGTGCGATCCAAAAAATGTTGAATCACGGAGGTACGACAGTAGATATGGATGCACTCTCATGAGGATGCCAATTAGTCAAAGCTGCGAACATATATCATGTGTATAGCCAATTTTCCGTACCTTCTGCATGAGATCTCCTGCTTAGCGTATCTGCCACCACATTTCCTTATCGAGATGGTAAGAGATCGTGCAATCAAAATCCTTTAATAGCTCATGCTACCTGCGTTGTCTCTTATTTAGCTCCTTCTGATTTGAATATACTTCAAACTCGTGTAATTTGTGAAAATCTTGAAATTCACCTCATAGATATAGTGGCTTCATATCTTCAAGGCGAAGACAATTGTCGCCAACTACAAGTCATTAGTGGGGAAATTTCGCTCATGTGACCTCAACTGACGTGATGCGTAAGTAATCATGTGTCTCGTTGCTGCATCTTTACTTGAAGCTTCAATATATATACTGCATAATTTTGAGCGATTGTCTTGGATTGATCCCAAGACATGATTACCTTAATCTTTGTAGGATCAATTGCGATACTGCTCCAGAAATGACATCCCAGATAATATTCAATTTTATACATCTACACATACTAATTCTATTGTACACAAATTTATTTTTGAATCACAATAAATATATTTTATATTAGTTGCAAATTCGCAACTTGATGTTGTTATTTGGTTGCATAAGTTGTTAATCTTAGAATAGTTATCACATCTATGAAGAAGCAACGTTGAAAAATAAATACACGAAGTAAAATAATTACTACATTTTATTGTGAATAATTGAATAAAAATAATATCATTAGTAGAAAAAAGTCGCACTAAAGATTATGATTTCTATTGTACTTCAGTATTTAGTTAAACTTAGTTCGATACTCATTGAATCATTGAAGTTGGAATTGAAACTTGATATTCCGTATATTAGTGGGTTAGTAATAGTTTTTTTAACTTCAATACCTTCATCGTCTATGTATTGTATCTTTTACTAGTTTTAAATTATTCTTGAATGTGTTTTGGCAAAACTTACCAATATTACATATATATATATTTTCAATGTATTATGCTTTATTTTTATTTTTTCTTAAAAAACTGAGGCTTATGTCTCGGCCGCCTCGACGCTTACACCTCGCCTTAATTTTGGAAAAACACCTCAGACTGCCTCACACTATTTCTAGGAATAAATTAGCGCATTGTCAATTAATACTACCACAGACTTGTCCTAGTATGGACGGAAAATCATGTTCATCATGTCCATGAATGTCGTGTGGGCATTTATGAGCCCTAACGACATCACACCAAACTTGTGATGCCCTTATCGAGTCTTGAATACTGTCTTTGGAATACCTAATTCTCTAATCCTCAACTGATGGTAGCCATATTGGAGATTGATCTTTGAAAATATTAAAGTTCCCTGTAGCTGATCGAACAAGTCATGGATGCGAAGCAGTGGACAACAACTCTTCACCGTTTTCTTGTTCAGTTGTCTATAATCCATGCACAATCTCATCGATATGTCCTTAACAAAAAGAATGGGAGCACTCCAAGGTGTAGTGCTCGACCTCACGAAACCCACGTCAAGTAATTTCTGCAAATGCACCTTCACCTGTCTCAACTTGTCTGGTGCGATGCGGTAGAGAGTCATCGAGATTGGCTGTGTATCTATTAGTAATGTAATCTCGAATTCAATCTCTCTCAGGCGACAAACATGATAAATCATCAGAGAACACATCAGGGTAATCTGATACTATCATGATGTCCTGAGCCATCGATTGTCCATTAGATGACTCAGACAAATTCTAAATATGAATCACATCCTTGATCAACAAGTCTATGAGTTCTCAATATTGAGATATACTCCATGTTGGAGTCATGTAATGCTCCCTTAAAGGTAATCTCGGGTAAGTCTGGAATCCTGAAGATAATCGTCTTCTTGAAGTAATTAACAGATGCGTGATGAGTTGACAGACGATCCATGCCCGAAATCAAGTCGAACTCGTCGAGTTGTTGTAGCAGACAGTCTGTGATCATCTCATGATCGCCAATCAATATTGACAAGTTGACATCACATTTTTTTCTACGAGTATTAGAGAAAAGGAGAGTATTATGTAGAGTTCTGCAAGTGGATTTAAACTTTCCAGTACCGACTCAGACGTTTAGATTTCAGACTCTACCAGTTCGATTGTAGATGCGTGATTATTATTTGAGAGGTCCCCATCTTTGATTTGTACTCCGAGTTTAATGTCGGTTTATGGGGACTCTAGAGTAGAGATCTCATTCTCTGAACCAGTATGGGAGAGATCCGATTCTATACCGACGAGGCTCTTTTTTAGACTCTATTATTAGTGAACTCCAGTATGAGATCCTTTCGAGGTTCCTATGTAAGAGAATATGCTTCGTGGTCTGTAGAGAGAGATCCATCTTTAGAGATCTACGTGTGGATAATTAGCTATGTTCTTTGTTTGAACCTTTAGAGATGGAGCAGTTATTCGCATGATGCACAAGCATCTTTATGTGGCAGGCCAGGGCAATCTGACGAGGAGACTTGACCGATATCCGATAAAATGGTCTCGTATGCAATAAAGCTCTTGATACCGATGCATCAACGATATATTGCGGTATCATGATATTTAAAACCCTAGGAAGCAAGCATCATCAATGAGTTAACAACAATACACCCCGGTGTCATTAATTGCCCATGAGTGCTACTAATGTCATTTAGACTCCTTTTGGCATTTTATAATACAATATGATAGTGTAACTAGTGTTTTCCATCTTTTTTGAACTATTGTAGCCCAATATGTTGTACATCTTGATATTGGTGAAAGGAGGAGGTTGCCACTTTAGGTTCGAGATATGGCCATATCTTATGATTTGTTTGAAACACATGGGGATTTTTTGAGACAACAGATACCCTGCTTTTGGTTTATAAGATAGTTAGATGACACCACCTTTGCTCTTTGGTCACACATTTTTTAGTCAACTGAGTAATATAAAAAATTATATATACTAACTAGTTAGTACACTAGAGTTGTTCAATACAGAGAGAGGGGAGTGGGAGTTTGGAGCATGTTACTTAAAAGATCGACAATGTCATCATTTCTTGTAACATCGTAAACCATACCATCAAGTAGATTGAAAGGAAATCATGTTCCACGAGACTTCAATGAAAATGAGGTCAATCTCACTTATAAATTCTCTAGAAAACAATGCTAGCAATATCCTTGGGATCTTTTTCTACTTTATCACCTTAGTTGGGTAAAAGCTTCATACAATACTACCAACTTTATGGTGAGGAATCTGTTTTGTGATGCCATATATTCGGCACTTGCTGATACCGTATGTGGACGAGAGGGGCTAGTTTCAATTTTGGTAGGATATTTTTTTAGACTGGAGATCTTGTATTGGCAGGTAGATACCTGAGGGTTTTTGCGCTGTCTCCTAATAAAGATGCACTCATTTTAAAGGTACTTATGAAAGTATCCTGACACCCCTCCATTTACTTCAAGTTCTCCTGAATGTGTGGTTGTAGGATTTCTTGGATTTATTTGGGGACTTTGGTTAACGGAAGGGTTCCTCTAATGAGCATGATTCGTGGACTTAAGGTGGATGGGAATTTTTCGGTGAAAAGGCTTATAAAGCTGTTATTATGTTTTTGGAAGTTACTAGGGTTGTTGCTCGCGCTCCGCGGCGGATTGAAAGAGTATGCATATACGATTGGTAAAAAAGAAGGTGAAATAACCATAATTGATGTAAACAAACCATTATAATTAATATAATGATTTGATATGTTTAAAACATCAGATGCTCGTATAAGTGGGAAGTTTAAATAAACGACGATGCACACATGCTACATCTACACAACATAACAAACAAATAAATATGTTTAAATTACGTCATTCAGCTAAATACAAAGCAACGTGGACATATTTATTCCAGAAAACATAACAACAGAGTAACAACTTCTTGTTTTCTTTTCTATAACATGCACAATTTTTCGTTAAGTGATGTACCATTTATATAATAAAATCTAGGAAAAGTAATAGTAAAGAGATGACGGTAGAATGTAGGATGTACTTACCTGTCGTTGTTTATATTTCTTGTGGTCGCAATAAGTATCAATTAAGGTGATGTAAATGTACTAAGTGGATATTAAATATACATTATGCATGAAAGTGATATAAAAAATCCGATAATTGGATGGTGATAAAAGAAAAGAATAAACAGAAGAAGACTAACTGATAGAAGCAGAAATTTTGGTTGAATTCAATATAACTCAAAAGTTCATATAAAAAGTTACCTTTGTTTAATAAAATATATAATTGTTTAATAAGTTACAATATTTTAATATTAAAAGACATGTAGATATTGAGATAAGGAGGGGAGACGACATGAACCTTACTGTTACCTGAAAAAATGTAATCTATTAATGATAATGACATTGTTAATGGGGAAAAATATACGTATAATAAAATGATTTGATTAAATATTCCTCGATCAATTTATCGATAATGGTAATATTTGAATCTTACACATTATTGTAAACTATTTGAGTCACTTGCCGATGTTGATGGTCCGGGTTGTGCTTCAGTACTTTAATATTTGTAATAAAAATGAAGTAAACTTATATTTGGCTTTTAAGTGAAAATATGTAACAAATTACAATACCTTATATGTTGTATATACATAAATTATACCTTTGACTAATGCTGTAAACCTCAGGAATATCCAAGTCAAAATAAAATTTTGAAGAAATTGTGGAGCACAATACATGTTCACCTGTAATATGGTAAGAAATGAGTAATAAGCATGTTATAATTGCCATGAAAATCTAAATATTTGTTAAAACGTTAAATAAATAGACTAACCACGATAATAATTGACGATTAGTCATGCGCGGATTATAATAACCCTTTTGTTGTTATCGTTGAGAAGGCTTGCTGGGAATTTCTCTTTTATTCTGCCCTACAAAGTAACAGGTAATTTTTTTCTACTGTTTATTTAAAAAAACAGGAAAAAGGAAATTATTGTTTATAAAATGAAGTATAATTTCAAATTACTAAGAAAATGAAGTATGATATTTGTAATATTCAAGAAAACATCTTCATTTGAATGTTTATGTTCTGCTTTGCTGGTACACCTTTCCTCGTATTAATCTTTTTTAATATTGATATTTGGAAGAAGTCAACCGAATACATTTAGAGTAATATAAATTTTAAGTCATTATATTGAAGATTAAATTAAAATAACATGAAATATTTGTAATTGTTTTGGGTTGTTAAATATAGGAGTAGCATACATACCAATAACATATGTGCTGTTGAAAATAGGTGTTGTGACATCATCGAGGTGAACGAAGAAAATTTTGTATAATGGGATTGATGTGTTTATTTCCATATGATGAATAATATAAGTAGTTTTATTAACTTCAAAACCAATTCATTAGGAACTATTCTTAACGATGACTTATTTGTATATGTAATGCAATCTGCGATGGTATAAATCGCTCCTTCATTTAGGCTATGCCAAAATTGTTTTGGGCATAGCTTATATGAAAGAGAGATTTACACCATCGTAGTTTGCATTACATATTCAAATAAGTCATCGTTAAGAATAATTCCTAATAAACTGATTTTAAAGTTTATAGAAACTACTTATATTATTCATTATATTGAAATAAACACATCCATCCCATTGTACAAATTTTTCTTCGTTGTCTTCGATGATGTCACAACACCTATTCTCGACAGCACATATGTTATTGGTATATATGCTACTCTTATATTTAACAACCCAAAACAATTACGAATATTTTATGTTATTTTATTTTAATATTTAATATAATGATTTAAAATTTATATTGATGTATTCGGTTGGCTTTTTCTTAATATCAATATTAGAAGAGATTACTACGAGCAAGGTGCACTAGCAAAGCAGAATATAAACATTTAAAAGAAGAGGTTTTCTTGAATATTACAAATATTGTACTCGGTTTTCTTATTAATTTGAAATTATAAATCATTTTATAAACAATAATTTCCATTTCCTGTTTTTTCTTAAATAAAAGTGGGAAAATATTTCCTGTTACTTTGTGGGGAAGAATAACAGAGAAATTTCAACAAACCTTCTCCATGATAACATCAAAAGGGTTATTAGAATCCTCACAGGGCTAACCGTCAAGTATTATTGTGGTTAGTTTGTTTATTTAAGTTGACTTCATTTTTTTTACAAATATTAATATACTGAAGCACAACCGAGACCATCAACATCGGCAAGCGACTCAAATAGTTTACAATGATATGTGTAAGATTCATATATTACCATTATCTATAAATTGACTTGGGAATATTTAATTAAATCATTTTATTATACGTAATTTTTTCTCCTTTAACAATGTCATTAACATTAACAGATTATATTTTTTCAGGTAATACTGAGGTTCATGTCGTCTCCCCTCCTTATTTCAATATCTACATATCTTTCAATGTTAGAATATTGTAACTTATTAGACAATTATATATTTTATTATATGTTTTTTTCATTTGTTGTTTGTAATATCTAACTTTTTATATAAATCTTTTAGTTCTATTGAATTCAATCAAAATTTCTGCTTCTATCAATTAGTATTCTTTTGTTTATTCTTTCCTTTTATCACTATCCAATTATCGGTATTTTTTATATCACTTTAATGTATAATGTATATTTAATATCCACTTAGTTCATTTACACCACCTTAATTGATACTTTTTACGACCACAAGAAACATAAACAGCGACAGGTTAGTACATCCTACATTCTGCCATCATCTGTTTACTATTACTTTTCCTAGATTTTATGATATATGTTATATCACTTAACGAAAATTTGTGCATGTTATAGAAAAGACAATAAAAAGTTGTTACCCTATTGTTATTTTTTCTGGAATAAAGATGTCCACATTGATTTCTATTTAGCTAAAAGATGACGTAGTTTAAACATATTTATTTGTTTGTTATGTTGTGTAGATGTAGCATGTGTGCATCGTTGTATATTTAAACTTCCCACTTATACTGGCATCCGATGTTTTAAACATATCAAATCATTATATTAATTATCTTTGTTTTTTTACATCAATTATGGTTATTTCTCCTTTTTTACCAATCGTATATGCATACCTCTACCAGTCCGCCGCGAAGCGAGGGCAACAACCCTAGTTATCTAACTAAAGATGCAAGAGATGAAATAGCCCGTTTTTTGAATTAGAGAGGATAGGAAGGTACCCTCTTCGACATGAAGAGAGGGTTAAATTCAAATATTTTACATCAAAAGTGACGGGCAAATGATTTACAAAAAAGAGAGAAAAGAAAAAGATTATACACTTCTTCAACTTTCTATTACAATTAGGTGGCGTTTGGTTGGTGGGTTATCCCAGGTGGATTACCCGATTTTGTGTTTGTGTGTTTGGTTGGTGGGTTAAGGGTTGGGAGGGTTTGTATGATGTGATTGTATTGGAATTTGAAAAAGTTGATACTTATTATGGTATGATTGTATTGAAATTTGAAAAAGTGGGTGGTTGTTGTTATGTGATTGTATTGAAGTTTGGAATAGTGAGTAGAAGTTGAGTATTTTATGATTTTTAGATGATATGATGGTATAATATATAATTTATTTGATGGGAAGGGAGTGGGCCCCACTAGTGGGTTAAATGGGGCTGTTTTGGGGGGTTACCCACCCAAAGTGGGGGGTAACCCCCCATCCGAACGTGGTCTTAGGGATACAAATGGTTGAATACATAGATGAATAAAATGCCATCAGTAAGTACGGATTTTTATGCTCAACTTAAAATGTCAAGGGCGTGTTCGGTTGGAGAATAGGCCTTGGAATAAGAGGTCAATTCTTCTCCTGACACGATTCCAGTGGTACGACTATTCCCCATTATTCCATCTTATTTCACTTTTATTCCTATCTTTATCCCACCCTACCTACCTTTATTTCACCTTATTCTCCTTGTTCCTATCCTCCAGCCGAACAAAGAATAGGCCCTTATTCTCCCTGTTCTTGCTTATGCCCGAACCGAACACACCTTTAGGGCTTCTAGATGTAGCTTTTATTAAATATTTATTTGAAGATAAAATGAAAGATGGTTTGCAAGCTCACTACTGAGGTCGAATATTCGGATCGGAGATGATTTTACCTACACGAATGACCTTGCTGAGGTAATTACTTGAAAGGACATCTGCAGCTGGAATTGCAAATGTTGACTTTGTGGGATATCGAGTAGTGCATTAAGGAGAACTATTTTACTGGCATGAATTAAACCTTTGAAAAAAAGTATCTTTAAAAAAGTTTTCAATTAAACTAATATTATCAACTAAATTAATTCTTTATAATGGTATAAATGAAGGTATGCTGATTGGATGAAAAGTTACTATAGAGGGAAATTCACATTATTTCCTCGTGTAACAAAAACCGAATGAGAAGGAAAATGCCAATATTAACTTGACAAGCAAGGCGGAGCCATGATTTGTTCATAGGTGGGATCAATTGCGAATCTAAACATGTGTATTGATGTACGGATAATTCAAAATGCTATTATTGGGTTTTTATATAAAAATGATGAATAAATGTCTAAAAGAAAAATACATAATTTATTGAAACTTTGCTCGATAATTTTTTATTATATGGAAATAATCTATAATATTGTGTTGACTTTCCCTACTATCTCCATCCCAACATAAATAATCATACAACTGCTAAGAAATACATCCTCCATCTTAATCATAGAATAATATCTTATTTTAAAAATGATCGATATTTATGAAATTAAGAAGACTCAATTGACGTTAATGATTTTTACGATCAAATATGGGTTTATTTTAAGAAAAAAATGTCGATACGGTCCATTTTTAATATATACATATCGAATTATATCATGCTCATTTACTGCATACTCCCAATTTTGACAACGCAATCCCTGATCATAAACAATAAAAACCCCATCAATGTTTTTCATTTTATCATCTTGTAGACACTTTTGGACATGTATGTCGCTAGGAGCTAGATCATTTGCAGAAACTATATCATCATTCAAAATAATTGGACATGTAGAAGATCCCCACAATATATATCTATATTTGTGTGAACAACAAAAATATAATCTTCTATGTATCTGTATACACGAAAAATTGAATTTCTGTCCACCATATTCATATATGTAAAATAATAAACATGTATGCGAATGGAATATAATTAATCATTTAACATAAAATGAATCATGTATCCAACATATTCATCTAAGCTATTATCCAACATAAAGTTAATCATTCAAATTTCACTAAAATTTATATAATCATATAGAAAATAGGAACTTTTATTTTATTTCTAAGAAGATGAACTCAACACACCAAAAAAACCAATCTTGTCATTTATGCGAATTGAGTAGCACAATACCATGAGATTCACAAAAGTCAACATGAAAAGACTCGTTGATCCGGAGCCCACACCGATTAAAAGAAATTTGATTTTGGAGATTGTGGAAAGAGCGGCAAAGGTGGGATTTCCTTGTATTCATAAGGAAAATAATAAAGAGGAGATAGATGAACTCTTGACATGGGATTACGAGAGATTGCGGGAAAAGGCGGGGAAAAAGGAATTGGAATTGGAAAGGAAATTTATAGAAAATGGAATAGTAATGGGAGAGGCCTTGACAAGAGGGAAAGAGAATAAAAAAGGAATTGAAATTTGAGGAAGGGGAGGCCATAACTTCCTGTTTGGCTGCCTCCTCACTACTGACAAGGTATATAGTAACATCAGAAAAGGGAAAGCAAATGAGTTCATTTACGACTGGAGTATACAAGACGATGAGAAAAGAGGAAAAATTTCTTGTACTATAAAAAAGCTATAAAGGAATACGAAATCATTGCCTTCTATGTCATTTTTGGCGAGTAACAAACTGACCTCTGTTGAACACTAAATTCGTATTAGAAATAATAGTCAGCTGAAATTCTGCACACAAGAGAAGAGAAATAACCAGAGGTTAAAATTTAACTGTACGAAAAGTATGCCATGAAAGAGGTTCCTGATATCAATCCAACAATCTATCACTATCAGTAATTTTTCAGTCAGGATGCGGAAATACATGTTGGTTGGTCCAAAACTCAAAAAAAAAAATTCAAAAACAAGTTACATAATTTAAAGAACTAGAGCCATGGGGGAAATTATAGTTATATATCTTCTGGTACTGTGTAATCACCAATCCATTACAGCCAGCACCGTATGTAATCCTGGTATTTGTGTGTTGATCTCTATGTATATCTTTCGTATTGTGTTTTTATTGGTCAAATTTAATCAGTGGTATGTTAGCTGTAGCCTCATTCACCATTTTCACCAGTGTCACCTGCAGTGAATAAGAATGAAATATTGAATAAAGTTAAAGACCGCAGAAACTAACACGCTTGAGGAAAATCAATATCAGATCCTGGAACATTAAAGACATCAACAAATAATCAACACAATCAAACTCTCTAATTATGCCTAGGCGCGAACATAACAGTAGATTGAAACAGACATGTCAATAAGTAGCTCCTAAACCACGCTGTTTCGATGGGAACCAGAAAGCAGCTGGCAGGTACAGTGGCCTTCACGACTTTCCTATTATAATGTTATCGTTCTTTGCTTTAAATTTTAATTATACCATTGCTCCCTGTTGAAACATTGTACTACATCGCACAGATCTTGGTGTGAGAAAGGAGTTCCTGGGGACATCTGTGACGAAGAGCAAGGACAATGGTGGTTTGGAGTCTAAAGATTGAGGGAGATGAACAAGACCTTGCTATCCTAATAGGTCATATGCATATGGAGAGATTGGTCAGATTTGCTAGGTACTTCGATTCAAAAATTTATGGGGTTTCTTTGGGATTGTAGTTTCGGCCTGGTTATATTCACTCCCAATCAGCGTTCTGGAAGGGCTAATGTTCTAACCTACTAGAGATCTTGTTACCTAGGAGATGGCGATACTTTCAGTTTTTGGTAGGATGATCGGTCCGAAGGCAGGGCTATATGTGATCGCCTCCCTTTTGGTTATTTGGTTTAGCCCTTGACCAAGAGATATGAGTTGCTGGGGTAATGGGGTATCGACCCCATCATTCCTTTCTAATCTCGCTCACCAAAGATTGGAAGAGTCCTTGATTATGTCCGAGTCCTTAGTTACATACAGGGGGCCAACGGAGGGCTGTGAATTCTAGACTAGTTTTGATGGAAAGTTCACGGTCAAGAAGACCTAATTGTACATTTAAAAAAAGAAGTCCTAATTGGTCATCTGTGCTGCTTAAACAGTTTTGGACCCTGATAAACTTGTTCCAGCCTCCAAACAGACATGGAGTTGGACGGCTCCGATTCAGGTCAAGGTCTTTCTTTGGTTTTTGAGATGTGGGGGGTTGATGACTAGAACTGGATGAGCTAGGATCTTGCATGGAATGGAGCCAACTTGCTCGTGCTGTTCTGGAGATAAGGAAAATATCGATCGTATGTTGTTTGAGTGTGGTAGTTCCAGAAAGGGGTGGGGGACGTCCCACATCAACGAGGAGTTTAACAATGCATCAGATTTCTTTCTCTCGTTGTTATCTAATTGGAGTGGGTCAAACAGAGAAGCAACCTTTACTATTCACCCAGCCCAACCCAATCCAACCCAACCCTGCTCAACCCTGCAACCAAACGAACCCTAATTGTTACCTTTTATGAACTGTGTAGTTATCATAGAACTCTGCGATGTTTCTTCGGAAGAGATTTTGTGGAAAATGTGATCGAAGATGCCAAATGTCTCTCCAAGTCCCTGTCTTTGTAATTCTTGTTTGTGTCATCATCTCTGCACTGTTGTAATGTTGAACCTTGTGTTGTGAATTTTTAATATCTTGGGAGTGCACCTCGTAGACAATCGCCCGTTCTCTTTCAAAAAAAGAGCTTGGTGTGGATCCATCTAACCCATGTCTATATATGTAGATCGTCCACATCCTTCCTTTGTTCTTGAACAAAGAGAAGAACGTAGCCGTCTGAGAGAAATGTTGCTAGTCAATTTTTCTTCAAAACAAAGAGTTTGGTGTGGATCCATCTCTAACCATGTCTATATATGTAGATCGTCCACATTTTTCTTTTCCTTTTAAACGAAGAGAAAAACCTAGCCATCTGAGAAAATGTTGCTAGAACAACATTCATGTCTTTTTCCCTCTCGTAGCGATGGTTTCCATGTAAATCATTTGCCCTCCTTGCATAATTTTGCTTGTTCATTTCAACCTAATCAATATCCTCTTAAGGACGATTGACCCCTCGTAGCTTCTGCCTTTGGTGTAATCAATCACCCCGACCAAAGCAACTATCATCTTTAGCGGACCCTACTTAATGTGGGAAAAGGCTTTGTTATTGTTGAATGATACCTGAACACTATTTGAGAAGGCCGATGACGAAAATGACAAGGGCGCCACAAGAAGAAACATAATAATAATTTGAGCTGGTCATCTGGTGTTTTAGAAGAAATATAATAATAATTTCTATTCCTATCTTATTTGTTTCATTTTCCCTGTGCAAGGGTATAACTGCTTCTCACCCACAACTTCCTCATATATATATACATATATATATACATACACATACATATATATATTTAGGGTTAAAGGAGGCTACGCTTACACCGATTTTTTCTCTATTTTTTATTTTTTTTGGAAATAAAAAATATGTATATTCATCACTATATTCCCCTAACATGACATTCCTATTTTGTCAGGAACAGAGACTCATATGCCTTCCATCTGAAGGTGGTCAATTTAAGCAATTCTAAGACCGTTAAAATTTGACAGTCTTGATGGAGAGAATAGAAGTCTTGAATTAAATTGAATTTTGAATGACACCATAATGACATATTGTGATCTAAATTCCAATAGGTTTCATTTCAGAAAATAAAAAAATAAAGGGAAAAATGGGTGGAAGCATGTAAGTTGGCTACAACCAGGGAGCATACTCCCTTTTCCTATATATAGGGAAAAAGGAGCCTACCTCGACGGGTGCAGGTAACTCTCTACACTGGCCTAATTTTTCATTATTTTTTGATTTTTTGAAATGAAACCTTGGGGGATTTAGATCACCATGTATCACCATGTTGTCACTCGAAATTCAACTTAATTCGTGACTTATATCATCTCCATCAAGACTACCTAATTTTAACGGTATCAGAATTGCTGAAATCGACCATGTTTCGATGAACGTGCTAGGAATGTTTGTTTTGCATGAAACTTGAAACATATTCCCATTAACATATTAAGTAAATCCCCGAAAATTTTAATTCAAATAAATAAATAAATAATCGAAAAATGGGGTGGGTGCAGGGAGTTTCCTACACCCTAGGGTGCATGCTCCCTGCCCCCATATATATATATGGTTTAAATGGGGCTGCCCCATGGGGGAGCTAACTTGGCTCCCCCTCCCCATTTCGTCCGGATTTTTTTATTTTTTTTTTGAAAAATTGTTCCGTGGATTTTCATCAATATATACATATATTATGTCAATAAAATTTCATGCGAAATAGAGACTCATACAGCCTCCATCTGCTCGAAACTGGGTGCGGAATTGATCTCGATGGATTGTTGTTTACAAGCTAGGTTGTCGGTTAACTTTAATTATGTATATTGGACATAGCTAGGTTGTCGGTTAACTTTAATTATGTATATTGGATATAGAAAAAAAACATGGAACAAATAATAAATCAAATAAGCATGAAATAACCACAACACAGAATGTACAAGATTTGCCCTTAATTGGGCTATCATTAACGTCAATTGGTGGTTCTGATGTTTTAGAATATGCACGATCATGTGGTGTTATAACCCCTCCCCCCCTAGTGCGCTCCTTTGGCATTGGGGCATCAAAAAAGTGTTGAGAATAAGTATATTAATGCTTCAAATTATTTTTTTTATAAAATATTGTCACATACATATTCGAATTATAAAAAATGATATGAATTGAAATTTTTAATTATCAATGGTTATTTATATAACATATTATTCAACCTTATCGATTTATTAGAAATTACTGACACCGAACTTGTATATAACTAATAATCTTAATTTGGTAAAAAATTACATAGAAATACATTTTCATTTAAAAGGTCGTATTATGGGGTTTAAATATATTAAAAATAAACATATTAAAATGCTTAAAAAGATTTTTTTATAAGCTATTATCGTTTACATATTTGAATTATAAAAAATGATATGCACTAATTTTTTCACTAATAAACTTTATTTATATAACATATTATTCTATGGGGCCAATGAGGCTGCCCTCATCTCATTTTTCGCAAATTTTTTTTATTTTTTTTTTAAAAATATCGCCATGTATATTCATCCCTATATCCCTCCTATATGCCATTCGAATTTCGTCAGAAACAGAGACTTCTACGGCCTCCATCCGGAGAGGGCTGATTTAAAAAATCCGGCGACCTGAATATGGTTTTTAGGGTTTCGAAGGAAGAGACACATGGAAGACAGCTGCCATTTGAGGGAGATTAGAAGGGGACAGATGGAAATAGGGCTGATGGAAGGCAATGAGGGGAAGCAGGCACGTATGGGAATGAGATCACGTGGCTAAAGTTGGGGTTGGGGACCCACCTTTAGTATAGAGTTGAGGGAGATTAGAAGGGGACGAATGAAAATAGGGTCGACGGAGGAAAGTAATAAACAGAAGGCAAAGGGGGGCAGCAGGCACGCATGGGAATGAGACCACGCGGCTAAAGCTGGGGTTGGGGACCCAACTTTAGTATAAAGTATAGATTAGTGACGATTTTCGATGGCTCTTTCCCTTAACTACAAGCGTGACGATCTTATGGCAATTACAAAAATGATGGCTATTCATGAGTGTTTTTTGTGGGAGGTGAACATTAGATACCGATATGACTTACCCAGGATGTGAGGGTGCCACATAAACTTTGGAACACTCATTCTTTGAGTGCCTACTCTCGGAGGAAATATGGAGGTGGCTAGCGCTTTGATTGCTTAATTACTCGAACCTTAATGCTATTTGTGCTTCTATCCGAATCGCTTTTATTGCTTCTCGTTTGGACTATCTTCGGCCATTTTTGTAACTTGGGTTTACGAAATGGGTTGATCTTTAGGGAAGACCAATACTATACGAACAATGTAATCCATCATGCAGAGCCTTGTAAACATCTCTTGATCTAGTAGATTTGGGTGTAAACCACCTCGAGTTTATATTCTCTTTCCTTTTCAAAACAAATATTTAAATAAATAATGTTAAAACTTAGTCTTAACTTGGGAGGTTTGGACTCGGTATCTTTGACATCCGGCAAGATGCAAATATACAATAATTAAAATAAGGTCTTGGGATACAGATTTCTAGCATGAAAGTCCCCAACCTGCTCTGAGTTGACTGCCCTCCAGAACATAGACCTCCCTCAAGCAAACAACACTAATTTCACTCTCTTTTATGCCAGAATGTGCAAGTTCATCCACGAGATCCTCTACCTACATGTGATGTTTCTTTCAGAGATTAGTAATCAAGTCTTCTTGTCCAACCAATACCAGCGCTGATTTTTAATGGCAAGATTGTCCCCATGATTTGTCCCGTGAGTGCTTTATCGTCTTTTTAGATCCTTCCTAAGCGTGTTGCTCGTGGGAGATCACTGTTTAAGATCTGCTCCAGAGACAGTGATGGAAGAATATTGGTCACCAAGGTGCCTATTTTTGTTGTGGGTCCTAAAGATATTGTCTACACACCCGAGTGAAGTGGGATCCCAACTAAGTACTAGTGCGAAAGGGTCGGTCACTTCCCCAATCCTTTGATCGCTCATGGGGGGTGCCGGAGCAATAGCACCGTGCATCCCCCTACTTGGTGTAATGAGCACTTCGTCGAATAGGGGCCAGCGGGTCTCTCATCTTGGAACGTTGGGAAGGGAGGGGGAGTACGGTGAATTCAGTAGTACGATTCACCTTTGGATTTGGCTTATATAACAATATAATAATCGGCCATAATTCACAAGAACATTATTTTCAAATATTAATGTGCTCGTAATCTTGAAATGTGAGACCAGGACTCACTAATATGTAGAAATAGGGGGCCTCCTACTAGTCTAGTACTCGAGAGCATCATCGATCTCCGATAGTCCTAATAGCAGGAGACCGAGCAGAACAAAGGGCAAGATTTTAATTATATAAACTCATGGTGGGGAAAGAGCTGACTGCTGGTAAGCCCAGAATCTGGTCAAGCTGATCCATAGCTCGATGAAAATCTGTATCCTGCTTATCTTTGAGTAGCCAGATGAAAGCACTCAACATGAGAAGCCCGAACACTTTGTTGGAGGAAGGCCGTCAACTCGACGAATGTGGAGCCGGAAGATGAAGATCAAACACTCCCATCGGCGGAGTAGCAAGTGTCCCATCTCCCTGCCGCGGAACCATGACATCCTGCAACAAACATCATCCCCTTGCAGCGTACAAGATACTTCTATGCCGGCCTTCCCGGATTATCGCGTTTATTAGATAGAAAAAAGCGGCAGCGGATCGACCTTCTTTTCTCCTTGGGCTACTATTATTCTTTTTGAACTTGTATTTAATGGGCTTTATTTGTCAACATTTATTGAATTATTTGTTCTGATCTTTGCCACTTGCAAGCAAGCGGTGGGATGTTGCGCAAAGTCGAGGTCTTAGAAGCCTCCTCATGAAAGAAAGTGGGGAAGCAGAGAATGGAAGAAGCCCATCAAATGACGTATGGTCTTACTGGGCTTGCAGAGAGAGAGAGGAAGCAACCTTTTCCAGCAGTCGAGAAGAAAGCGAGCGATTACTCAGCAAGTTAATAATAGAATATGCTTTTCCTCAATTCCAGTACCTATCCCTGTAGGGAATCAAACCCGTGTCTTCGACATGAAAAGACGATGTCCTATCCACTGGACGAAAGGGATAAAATGGGGGGAAATTCTACTACTCAATAATAAATAACAAGCCTTCCATTAGCTATTAATACTTATAGCTAATATGTGTGCTTGGGAGTCCTTTCAAAAGGAATAAGAGAACCTCTCGCTTTCTCACTCGCTGGTCTAGTACTGACTGCTTTCCCGAGTGCTTTGCTATTGGGCAGGTGCAGAATTCTTGTCTTTATATAAGAAAAATGCGCAATTTCCCCTCAATCTCCATGATCATCGAAGAAAGTCAGTGATGAACCCAAGGCCTGGGGACGAATGAGGCCTGACGCCCCGCAGTTGTGAGTAAGCAAGATTGGGGGAAGGCGGGACTTTGGCATAGGCTTATGGTCGTCTAAGAAAGCAGTCAGAGCTTGGTAGCATTGCTTGGGGCCAGAGAGAAAGGTGGTCTCGACGTCTAGCATGCCCCAACCCATCTCTCAATGCCCTTTCGCACCGCTCTTTAATCAATTACAAATCAAACAAGTACTACATGATAATATGACGCTGCTGTTCTACTTTGCTGGGGGGGGGGGGGAGGGTCTCAGTCGGAAGACTAAGGAGCGGGGCACATATCTCTTTCAGGTCTATCCCTTTCTCTGAGAGTGAGAAGGAGCGAGTCCCCGGTAGAGCGAGTGAATCCTAGGGTTCTGATTGAGTGCGGGTCTACAAGTGGGGTCCTCATGGGTGCTGGTTCAATAAGAGCAAGGCATAACTTGGTAGAATATGTACTTGGATCCGATAAGCTTGACCTATAGACAGGCTCACCGCTCAACCCTAACTTGAAAAACCCTACAAATATCCCAAAAAGAAGTGGACATGGGTATATTAGTTATGCAAGACATTTTCACCCCGTTGCAGATCCCACCTCCTCCATCTTTACTGTAGAAGATGCTTCGCTTCCGCTGATCTAGTTAATTCATGCATAAGTGGGCAGGTTGTTAGTACATGAGCATGCATATTTTCATGATAACAAAGCCTATGTGTAAAGCTTGTAGTTAGGTCAAGAGCAGGAATGCTACTGGACCAGGAACAAGCTCAAGCCTCAGGAGCTCAAGCTTAAGTGAAGACAGAGGAGTTCAAAGATAAGAAATATCAACTCGAGGAAGGATCTCAAGCTCAAAAAGAAAATGAAGTATTTTCTTTTATTGAGTTTGCATTTCGCAATTGTCTTATATTGTAAAAGACATCAAGAATCATGGCTTTTTGCATTTCATCCCTTTAACTTTGACCTGATCAATCAACCTTCTTTCCTGATTGATCGATATTTGAATTATAACATTGATGACCCCCTATACAACCACCAACCAAAATTCCTAATATAGCATCTTAATCTTCGATAGTCAATGGTCCATTTATCGCGCACCCCATTAATTCTTTGACATAAGCACGTTTTCGTTGAGCGTATTGATGCCCATCTACCACTGATACAATCTCTTGCTCCACCAGCTCCACCAACGATGCAACTTGATCCACCTCTCCATTCAATAGCGCCGAATCTTGTGAACTTTGCACCTGGAATGTAGATGGTCATCACTGCCACACTTGAAACACCCCTCGATATCTACAAACCTCGCTGCGACATGGTGTTATTTACCACATTGAAGGCAATGGTTGTCATGTGAGAGTCTTGCTCGAGAGAGCTGGTGGCGATACCATACGACACTACATCAGTTCCGCTTCGTTCGCACTTCATCCTCTTTAATTATTATGCACTATTAAAGTGGGGAATGGATTCCTCATTCCCTTATGGATTTCATTCCCATATTTGTCATAACATAAAGATTACATTGGAATCACAATTCCACTCTACATTGTCATTCCCGGCAGGGGTGTTCACGGGGTGGGTACCCTGCCCCATTTAACAACGACCCGCTCCGATCCGTCACTATCAGGTCATGGATCGACCCAACCCGTTCTAATGGGTATCCGATTTAATCCTATGGGTAGCGAGTACCCGTGGGTACCCATAGAATTTCACTTCTATAAAAATGAAAAATATTTGTAGATAAATTCCAAATAAATGCGCAAATTGATCATTATAAATTTTTTATAAGATTGATGGTAAAATTTACTCGACTCATTGCAAATCTAATTAATATTGGAATCGTGGTCTCTGCACGATTTCAAGTTTGGTATCCTGTTACTCAATAGAAATTTTTGATGTTGGCATCATGTTACTTGGTAGAATTATTTTATAGGATTAATATTGCCAGATTGAAAATTATCGACCCATATCTAATTATTTATGAATTGGGATCATGTTCTCTACACGATTTCAAATTTTATGATCTCTGCGCAATTGAGATGATGTTCTACGCGAGTAAAATTGACAAGCATCGGGATAATTAGTTTATAAATTAATTCTTTGCATGATTTCATGTTCTCTGCGCAATTGGGACAATTGGTTTATGAATAGAACTAATTGTCGTCCCATATCTAATTGCAAGTTTACTCGACATATTTAATTTTCAGATTCCAAGACGATAGTTTGTTATATCTAATATTATCAAACTATTTTATAAGTTTGCACATCGTTGGGTTCCAAACGTATCTAATATTAGCAAACTATTTAATAAGATTACAAATCCTTAGCTTTCAAATCAATAGTTTGTCACATCTTATATTATCGAACTATTTTATAAGATTGCAAATGGTAGGCTCTTTTGATATTTTTAAATCACATAAATGGGAGTGCTTTACCCTCATTTCCCATATGCGATGTAGAATAGCATTTTGCATAATTGAATCTGAATTGACTACTTATCCCATAGTAATTTAGTTGTTGATCATGGATTAACGCTAAAGTTCAAAATATGTTTACATTTGCATGTTTGAATATGATGTGATCCGATTGATAACATAAAGATTTCAACAAGCCTCCTGGGACACAACAACAAATGAATCTAACACACTTGGACGTGGACGTCCTAACCCGTCACGAACTGTTGGTCTTAGACCTTGCACACATCGTCAATTTATCAAAAAATACGGGCCACAACCTGACCTATGGTTGGAGAAAAGTTGACAAGCATGGTCCATACTTTGTCGGATTGGGTTGATTTGAGTATAATGAACTACACCAATAGTGAGAGCTCTCAACTGGGAACCCGTTGGGTACCCATTTTTCCAATTGGATTTTTGAATGGGCTTGTCTATAATTTCTTTTTGACCCTACTTAATTGTCGGAAAAGGCTTTGTTGTTGTGATTTTTGAATGGGTCATGAAATATTGGGTCCCCGACCCTGTATTTTCCAACGGGTACCTGCGAATTTTAGGGTCAAAATGCGCAGGTCAAGCCAGGTACCCATTAACCCGGATATTTTGAACATCCCTAATTCTCAGACTCCCCACAGGGTCTGTGATTCCATTCCTTCCAATATATACTTCAATATCCATGTGAAGGGATATACTTTTCATCATTATATGTTAATCGTAGTTCTAAAATATTTGTTAATTCCTTCTCCATTGCAGTAGACATATCCAACTAGGGACTGCTAATGATTGTATGCAATATCTTTTTTAAAATATGAATGCCTGTACAAATACAAAATTATATCTAAAAGGAAATGTCTATAAAACTTATGCTGATCAAATACAACAACATCAACAAAGCCTTTCCTTAATTCAGATTTATTTTGGGTCATTCTTGGACTTAGATTTAAATAATTAAGATCTCTTCTGATAGTCCTTTCAACACTTGGGCCTTCCTCGCCCTCTCTTAGCCTGACTCAACATCCCAAATTTTGCATCTTTTAACCGGTGCATGAACTGACCTCCTATGCAAATAACCAAATTACTTTAAGATGTTCTCTCTCATATTATCCTCAATCAGAGATATATCAACTTTTCTTCTGATCACATCATTCCAAATCCGATACTTTTATGTATGACCATACATTCACCGTAGCACACTTAATAACAAAAGTACTTTATATATTATCTTAAATAAACGTGTATACTGTATAGTATGGCTTGCTCATAAAATAGCATATGAAATGTATTCATTTTACAATAATTACATCAAATACCGTTAAAAGTAAATTTATTACTATTGTTAAAACAAATATATGGATACCTATTTAGATATTTATGAATATCAAAGTGATATGTATCTATTTTGAAAATGAACATAGATACATGTGTCTATAGATGTATACCATGGGGATGACATTATACTGGATTACATATGTATCGATACATTTTTTCGTATTAAAGTTGCTATATTAGATATCCAGATGGAACAATTATACTAACTATATTTATTTCATAACGATTATATAGATTATCGTCGTAATTGAATTTAATCTTATTATTGAACATGTACAATGGTACCAATATAGATATTAATGGATATCAAAATATTATTTCTATTTTAAATTGGTAATAGATACATAAGTAGCGGATCTGATACAAATGTAATAATATTCATTTAGTAGATTAGAGTTCGTAATATAGATTTCTAGATGAAGCAAATATACAATATACATCTCTTTCGTAACAGTTATATCGAATATGATTTTAAATTAGTATTTAATTATTTATTCTTTCAAAAGTAATCTATAACTACTTTTAAAATGGCTATATATACATACCAAAACAGATAGTCATGGATATCAATATGTTACATGTATCTGTATCCAATTTAACAAGACTCTTACACACACACACACAATAGACATTGCTGCAAATCAAAGACATATGTAATCATATCCAGTTTAGATTAAAATTAGTGTACTTGATATCTTGACGAAACAAATGTATTATGTGGAGAAATGTGGTGTAGCCTGTAGTGGATCGACGGTCCTAAGTAGAGCTAGCATCAGAATCTGTATAAATGGAAATATTAGTGTTCCCATTCACCCCATAGAAGAGTTCACATCCAGGAGATTCCTTCAAATATCAAATTATAAGAACATTCCATCGGTGACTGTACATGGGCTTCTCGATATGCTGGCTGGCTCTGCTCACAACACATGATATATATTGGCTTAGTAACATTGATATAGAGCAATTTTCCCACTAAGCTTCTATACCGTATCGTATCCTCAAATGTTGAATTAGTAAATGTGGAGTGTTTTTTCACTTTTACATGGATGCCATGTGGCTTGCATCCAAGTAGTACTGCCTTAGTCAGAATATTGAGGGAATATTTCCTTTGTCAAAGATGAAGCCCCTTTATAGTGCGTATCACCTCAATGTCAAGAAAATAACGAAGTTGGCCACGATATTTCGTGACAAAGACCTTTTGGGGGAAGGTCTTGGGCCCTAGAATACCAGTCATGGAGGGTCGTATCGATATCGATATCGTTTCGATATCGTATCGATACGATATATCGCCGAAATATCGTCCATATTGACGAGCTTTTGTGAAAAAAATGCTTGGAAATCGGGATATATCGCCATATCGGTACCCATGTCGGTCCCATGTCGACGGCGATATATCGCAGATATATCCTGATATTTCCTTCCATGGTACCAGTTCTATCGCCTCATGTGACAACCATATTATCAACACAAACAACGAGAATGGTGGTGCAGTAGACCATCGTCTGACAAAGAAAGAGTGGCCATATGTCGTCATATGGAAGCCAAGTATGCTGATTTTAGTAGTGAGTCTGTCAAATCATGCCCTTGGGCTCTGCTTCAGGCCATAGATAACCTTGCGTAGTCGACATACAACTTCACCTCAACTAGGTAATCCTGTGGTTGCATCATGTAGACCTCCTCAAGATCTCCCTAAATATATGTGTTCTTCACATCGAGTTGGATAATGGGCCAGGCTTTGTTGGCAGCAATATAGAGAATGGTATGTATCGATCTCATTCTAGCAACGGGTGAGAAATTCTCAAAATAATCAACCCCAAAGGTTTATGTGAACCCTTTAACAAGTAGTTTGGCTTTCAACCTGTCAATAGACGCATTAGGCGACTTTTTGGTCGTGAAGACCCATCTACAATCCATCGGATGAACTCTTAGGGAGCACGACACAAGATCCCACGTGCTTTGGGAGATTAGTGCATCCATCTCTTCGTCCATGGCATGTCGCCAACTTTTGTCCTACATTGCACTAAGATGATCTCTGGGGATGGAAATAGCTTTCATAGCATCTGCAAATTTCGTCACAACTAGATAAACCATCAGTAGAAGTAAAATGTGAAATGGGTGTGATAATTACATTGCCTCTTTTGTTTGGGGAGAGCTATCATAAGCTTCTCAGGTACATTTTGGGCATCAGTAGTGAGAGCACTCGAAGTGGCCATATCATCTTGCAGAAAAGGAATATGCAAAGGTTACATACATCGGTATACATCGGCAGAAAAGGAATACTGGCGAGTATAAACTATTGGTAAAGGGAGGTCCATAAGAATGCCACTCACAACCTGCGTGAAAAACTTTTCTGTTCAAAGAAAGTGACATCAGCAGACAAATAGTATCGACGCCCAACATGATCATATTGAGGAAATTTTTGACAAACTTATTAATCTTTGAACGCTCCTTCATTAGATACACCCAACGTTCAGGAAAGCGACGGAGTGTTGAACTGGGAAAATCATGGTTTTAAATATTGGAATTAATGAGCAGTGTCGTTGCAACCCTAAAAATCCCTTAACAAAATTTATTCAAATCTAAAGCAAAAATTAATGCAAAAAATGTAGCAAGAGAAAATTGCTACTCAATTTTCCTGTATAGCTAACCGGATTGAACTCAGGAAGGCAACGAAAGTACCAAGGGTTATTCTATGCAATGAACATTCGTTGAAAGAACGAAGGAATTTTTGTGCACGCTATTCTTGGTTTTTGTGTTTTTAAATTTTGTATTTTTTTGGAATTTAATTTTTATATATTTTTTGGCTTTTGATTTTATTTTTAATTTTTTAAAATAAGGGAATACTTGAAGGAAAATCAAGAAACAAAAACCCAACTACATTTCTTGTATTTTTCAATTGTATAAACAATAGTCAGAAAATTAAAGTAAAATTATTTTTTGGATTTTGATAATTTTTCAATATGTTTGTATTTTTATAGATTTTTATACAATTTTAAAAACCTTTAAATAAATCAAAACAGGGAATATGATAAACAGAAAACAAATTGAATGTTTTTAATTTTTAAAACACCTAGTAAGCTTAAAAATGTATGGATTATTCATAGAATAAAAGGGATTTTTTTATATTTTCAAGAAAGACACCTTGTGATTTTTTTTCGATTTTTAACTTATGAATTTTTAATAGTTTTAAGAGTTTTATGCTTTTTATGGGGAAGAAAAATGCCAAAATTACACAGAAATTAAAATAAATCAAAAGAAGAAGTCTTGATTTTTTATAATTTTCCATGCAAATTTTATTTTTTTATTGATTTTTACATACAAATAGAGAATTTTTATGAAATTTTGGAATTTTTAAAAATAAAAAAAATGAAAATGAAAATGCAGAATGGATTTAACTGGCACCTAGTTGTGGAACTTTTAAATAAGTTGTGATATTTTTTGTTCGATTTTTAATAAGCGAAATAAATGTAGATGAACATGGACCTAAATGCAATTATTTAAAGTTAGCAGATTAAATGATAACAAATAAAAATGTTGCGGTGTGAAATATGTATATTTCCTAACAAATGTGTGCCCAAGCACGTGCAATGTGCTAGATTGGACCTATATATAAATATCTTAATTCTAGGGACCTAACTATAACGCAGATATTCAATACTTTTATTGCACTTTTCCCTACTCACGTGCGATGCACGCTTCACAGTTTAAACATGACTTAAATGCAGTTAAAATAAACTATGGGGAATAAAGTGCAATTGTTCAATTTATTACAAGATGACACATGTCCGCGGGGACTTACTTGAACATAAAATAAAAGTAGGGGTAGAGATGCAATTATACCCTTTATTAATGTAGATTGATCTGCGGCCACGATTCACTTTAACGTTGATCCAATGGCTACAAAGGACTAATGCTCGAATGGCTCAAATCTGATCTGGAAGTGGGATCGACAGTCAACTTTTGGGGCTCACTGGACGGTATTGATTTAAACTTGGCACCACACTCTTGATCGTGCGACTGCAAAGTCTTTTGTAAGAACTGGGAAGCAAGTCTTCCCTAGCAAAGTTCAGTCAGTTGCAGCTCTCTTTTCTTGCACCCTATCTTCCCTGGCTAAGCACGCTCCTGCTAACTATCCGCATTGAGTGATGCTGGAATTGTTGATCCAAGATGCATGCTTGAGGATCTGGAGGTTGAAAGGTCAGAAGCTCCAGGCAAACCTCCTCTCCTCAATTTGTTGTTGTTGTTGCGTTTGTTGACCTTGCAATAGAAAGCCTATGCTCGGAGGAAGCTTCTGACCGAAGAATTAGGTTAAGAACATGGGAAACAGTGGATGGATGGGGGTTTCTATTGAATCTTGTATTCGTCATGCTAAAAATCAATTATTAAAACCCTTGCTTAAATAATCCAATAAAAATCACTGATAATTAATTCATTTTATCTTGTACTATATTGTATATAAACTATGCATAATTGGCTATATTTTATCTATATTTATTGTAAATAATTATTTTGTTTTTAATCCTCATTAAAAACTCTTAAAATTAGGTTAATTAATTGTCTATAATTTCCCTGCCCCTTAAAAGAACTAAAAAATACAAAAAATCTCAAAATCCAAAATCAGGTGTTTTTAACCCTTTAAAAATACCCCTAAATTACTCTTTTGTACAAATGATCTCTTTTGGCTTTTTATCCAACATGAAACTTATAGATCATCGAGATCTACAACTTTCATGTTTTGACTTTTTCCTAATTTTGCCTCTAACTATTTCCTTTAGTTTTTTCTTTATTTTTACATTTTCGAATTTTCTTATTGGGCCACCCACATGGTCCACCTCTTCTCTTGCCACCTGCCAATTCTTCTGATCGTCTAATCTATCTCAGCGGCTTCCATCTTGGTCGCCTACTCCCGCTTCACTCCTTGCTGTTAGATCGCCCCTAAGATCAAATCTCAACCGCATCTCCCCGCCTAAACCTCAGCCATCCGATCTCTTTGCTAATTCTATGGCTCCCCTCGTGCCATGTCATCACTCCCGCCTTGCCATAGGATGGGGACTCTAGGACTCATTTGAACCACCCATTCTCGCTTCAACCACCACCGTTGGATCAGATCCCAATGATCTGGTCTGGTGCATCTACCTTAGCCTCTATCCGACCGTTGGATCGCAAGATCCAACGGCTAGATGCTCATATTCCTCCTCAAAAGCGCCCTGTTCCAAGGCGTTACGCCTCGCCGCTGCTTCTCCCCCTTCCATTTATGGCGGCCACCTCCAATCACCCCTCTCCATCCTAACGTTCACCTCTCTTAGCCCTAACTTTAGCCATCCTCGCGTAACCTCCGATACCCCTCCTCCATTACTCTGCCATCAAACCTTCGTTAAGTACCCTCCCTCCACATAATTGTCATCGACCTTCGCTTATAAAGCCTCCCACTCCGCTTCCGTGAGCCATCATCCACCAATCCAAGGGCCTCCCCCCTAGCTTCCTCCGCCCTCCGACAATGGCCGCGAGTGCCCCAGTGAGATCCATGGCCTTCCCGGCCATGTCGCGGTCGCCTTCGCTGAGCTCCGTGCCCTAGGCTGAGCACACTGGGCGACGACCCGAGGTCCTTTGGATCTTAGCCCAAGCCTCCGATCGTCGCCGTCCTCTCCGACCTCCAGGTCTTCTTCTCCCATAATTTCTTTACTTTTTCTCCTAATTTCCCTGCCTTCTACACTCCACCACCACCTGACCACCTTAATGTCTCCGCCAACCATAAAAGACCCTCACCAGCCCATCCGATCACCACTTCCCTTCTCCAGAACCACCCTCACTCCGACCCATCTCCTTCTCCACCTCGCCGGAGAAGGAGCCCAGGTGCTCCGCTCCCTCTGTTCCCGTTGGACCTTCACACATCTCACTCTCTCACGCACATCCACCAAAGCACGCTTCGACATACTAACCTTGCAGGATCTTCATCGTTAGGAGCTCGCACTGGAGCCCCGTCGAGCATTTCTTCTCCAGCGCAGCTACGTCGACCTGCCATTCTGATCACTATCGGAGCCTCGCCACGCCTCCAACCTTTACGCCAGGACATTAACCAGCTTCCTTGATAATCAGTCGGGCATCTGGAGCCCGGAGGAACATACAGGAAGTCGTCGGAGCGAAATGGGAAATTTACGAAGGACCCAAGACGTTTTTGCAAAATTGCAAATAGGTTCCTCTAGGGACCTATTTGTGATTATTTATCCTTTTATTCCTTGCATTTTTATTATATTCATGCCCATGCACTGTTTACTTCATATCTTGAGCATTTTTAATCCAAATTGCATGATTTTAGTGTCATTTTGTTCCTTATTTCATCATCTATCTAATTACATAGTTAATTTTCTCATCTGACACCAAATGAAATATGATAAAGTTTTAATGTTATATAGTGTCATCTACTCTATATGTCTCTGCCATAAATAAATATTTGCTCGTAATTTTATGCTCAAAATGACTCTAAATCTAAATCATATTTTATGCTCATTTTCTCTAGGGCATATTTGTAATCCATTAATTGCATGATTATCCCTTGCATTTAATCTTGTATTATTTTCATGCATCATCTTATAACTATATTGAAAAATCAGGTGGAAATACATGCATCATATAATTGCATTATTCTGCATTTTATTTTGTACATCTGTATGATGACCTAAAAAGGAGAATTTATTCACATGCATTTAATTGACAAAGTTTAATTAATAAATTAAAGGAGCTCGTGTCCCTGTGTTCGATCTTGGCGGACTTGCCAAGTATAAATTTTCCATAACATCGAAGTGTGGTTTTTGTTGATCGAAATCTGCCTCCTATGCTACGATATTCCCTGATTATTAAAGAAACAGCTTTCACGTTCATCAAATGGCACCGTTGCCGGGGACACGACTCACCGTTATTTATTTGTTGAATTTTGAAACATATTTTTGTGTTGAATATTTTTAAAATTTGCAGGTCTTCTCTTCATGCATTATTTTTGCATCGTTTTCTGCTGATTATATGCCTCATTATTTTTCTAACATTTCTCTTTTGTGACAGGGCCTATGAAGGTCGACGATGCTTGATCTCCATGGAGGCGTGAAGTTGGGAGCTTCCGCTGAGAAGTCCGTAAAAGAAATGATGGAGAATTCAAGGGAGATTAGTCTGTGTCATGCATTTTCATGTTGAAAAAAATTATATTTTGTGTTCAATATTTTTAAAATTTGCAGGTCTTCTCTTCATGCATTATTTTTGCATCGTTTTCTGCTGATTATATACCTCGTTATTTTTCTAACATTTCTCTTTTGTGACAGGGCCTATGAAGGAACGACGATGCTTGATCTCCATGGAGGCGTGAAGTTGGGAGCTTCCGCTGAGAAGTCCGTAAAAGAAATGATGGAGAATTCAAGGGAGATTAGTCTGTGTCATGCATTTTCATGTTGAAAAAAATTGTTTGCATGTGCATTTTTAGCGATCCTCATTAGAGGGTTCGTATGATGTAAAAAAAGGGGTAGATAACTAGATGATTTACCCCCCCCCCCCCACACACACACACACACTTGCTCATATACACTCACCCACCTCCCCTCACCTTCTCTATATATTTCACACAATTCTCCCACTCCCCTCTCACACCCTAATTTGTACCACAATGCACACCCCCCCCCTCATCTTCCGTATAATCATCTGTTAAAACTCACCTCCCCCTCCTCCCGACTACATCCCCTTCTGTGAAAATACATCCCCTTATATCTCTATATAGATGCTCTTACTAACTAGATCACCCCCGTAATTCAGATCATTTACTTAGGCTATTTTTAGGCCCAAGTATGGGGGACCCGACTCATTCTTCCCTCCCTCTTTGAGTCTTCTTATACTTAGGCCAATTTTTGACCTAAGTATGGGGGGACCCTTCTCCTCAGTTCCGTTATATCATCCTATATTTAAACCGAGTCATGGCTTCATTATCACTTGTGCTACAGGGACATAGCAAAATTTAAGTACATGGGGGTATACCGCATATTATTGTATATCTACTTTAGCCTTGGCTTGTACATTTTTAAACTTTTTGAAAAAAAAATTTGGTTGGTTTAAGTAAACCGGTGAAACTGGGTTTTGTAAAAATGCGTGTAAAATTGATTTTTAAAATTGAGGGATTAACTTGTTGTAATTAAAATCTTTTTCAAAATCTCCATAAAAATTTGAAAAATTTAAAAAAGTTTCTTTGATTGAGACTGATTACTAGGCTTAAAAATGAGTAGCTACTCTTCAGTGATGGAACTTCGGTCTCCTTAGCAGAGTGGGTGGTTTAGAAGGCGCTGTATATGGCTCTGTCCTCAACTAACACGGGTCCGTCTAACGGTCCGTACTTACAACCATACTGGCTGGGAGCGGATGCATACTATTACATATGAGTCTGGATCAGGTCATAGTTTCTCCATAGAATTGAAAATTGGAAATTAAAATTCATAAAAATTTGCAAAAAAATATCACAAAAATTTGTTAACCAAGGAGTTGGTGTATGCCTGACACATTCACTCAAGGCTTGAGGATTTGAGGACACTTGATTTACGTGATCTTGAGAGTCTGTGTTAACATGCCATAGTCATTGAATTTTAAAGTTAACAATCCATACTTACCTAATTTGAAGGATGTGAGCGATATAATGCACTTTTCATCTCTACCTTTAAAAAGAATATGATCAACACTTCACTCTCACAACTGCATGATTGATGAGATGAGTCGAGTTATCACTTAAGGAAGTAGGACTGGAGATTTGAGTTTAGACCCCATCTAATGATGCTCGAGGACGGGATAAAGTTATGAAGGCTTCAAGAAATCTGAGTGTCAGCAAAACCCCAGCCAGTATGTGAAAAAGTTTCATATGCTATCTCTTTGATGCCTACCTATGTGCCAGGGTGTAAAAACCCCAACATATAGTCCCACACCGTGGAACAAGAAGTTCCCGGGTGGGATAAATAGTGACGAGATTACTACTTGACAACCCGGCTTAAAGCATTTTGGGGTGGTTAATCGGGTCCGTATGGGCCCGATCCCAAGAGGATGTTAGGGCCAGTAATGCTCCGTAACGGACCGGGGACCTAAGCCCGGGACGTTACAAATGGTATCAGAGCCGAACGCCCTCTGACAGTGGAAAGGGCTACCCGAGAGGTGGAGCCGCCCCTACAAAGAGGTTGGAGGAAATGGCTACCCGGAGCGTGCAACCGCCACTGTCACTGGGAAGAAGTAATGTGCCATGTCGCAACGAGGACGTTGCGAATAATAAGTGGGGGAGGTTGTAAAAACCCCAACATATTCCCATGCCGTGGAACAAGAAGTTCCCGGTGGGATAAATAGTGACGAGATTACTACTTGACAACCCGGCTTAAGCATTTTGGGGTGGTTAATCGGGTCCGTATGGGGCCCGATCCCAAGAGGATGTTAGGGCCAGTAATGCTCCGTTAACGGACCGGGGACCTAAGCCCGGGACGTTAAACAGGGTGATGAAATATAATTAATTGTGTGCGCCAACTTTTGTTAAAGCAATGGAGCTAGCCAAACAAATGAAATGAAAATAGAGAGAAGTTATCTAAAAAAAGCTCTATCCTTCAAAGTCAAATTACAAGGAGCTCCAACAAAGTCGAGCGCTCCCAATTACAAGGAGCTTTCGCCTCTTTATTTGACCGTCTAATCTATCCTTAGCTGCGTCCATCTTGGTCGCCCACTCCCGCCTTAACTCCCTGCCATTAGATCGCCCCTAAGATCAAATCTCTACCGCATTTCCCCGCCTAAACCTCAGCCACCCGATCTCTTTGCTAATCCTATGGCTCCCCTCGTGTCACATCATCACTCCACCCCTGTTGTAGGATAGGGACTCCTGGACCCGTCTAAGCCACCCATTCCCTCCTCAACCACCACCGTTGGATCAATCCCAAGGAGCTGATCTGTGCATCTATCTTAGCCTCTATCCGACCGTTGGATCGTAAGATCCAATGGCTAGATCCTCATCTTCCTTCTTAAAGCGCCCCGCCCCCAGGCTTACGCCTCGCCGCTGCTTCTCTCCCTTTCATTTTATGGCAGCCGCCTCCAATCACCCCCTCTTCATTTTAACGACCGCCTCGCTTAGCCCTAACTTCAGCCATCCTCGCGTAACCTCCAACACCCCTCCTCCATTACTCCACCACCAATCCTTCGTTAGATACCCCCGCCTCCACATAACCATCGTCGATCTCCACCTATATAGCCTCCCACTCTGCCTTCGTTAGCCATCATCCACCATCCAAGGGTCTCCTCCCTAGCTTCATCCGCCTCTAGTGACAGCGGAGGGCCGTTTGTCAAGGCGAGAATGGCCGCGAGTGGCTCGGTGAGATCCATGGCCTTGCCTGCCATGTCGCGGTCACCTTCGCGTCACTGAGCTCTGTGCCCAAGGCTGAGCACGCCGGGCGACGACCCGAGGTCCTTAGGATCTCAACCCAAGCCTCTCCGATCGTCACCGTCCTCTCCAACCTCCAGGTCTTCTTCTTCTATAATTTCTTTACTTTTTCTCCCAATTTATCCGCCTTCTACACTATACTCCACCACCGCCTGACCACCTTCATGTATCTGTCAACCATCAAACACCCTCGCCAGCCCTCCGATCACCACTTCCCTTTTCCAGAATCGCCCCTGCTCCGACCCATCTCCTTCTCCACCTCGCCGGAGAAGGAGCCCAGGTTCTCCACTCCCTCTGCTCCTGTTGGACCTTCACACATCTCACTCACGCACATCCACCAAATCACACTTCGGCTATACTAACCTTGCAGGATCTTCATTGGTCGGAGCTCGCACTGGAGCCTCGTCGAGCATTTCTTCTCTGACGCAACTACGTCGACCTGTCCCTTTGATCACTATCGGAGCCTCGTCGCACCTCCAACCTTTACACTAGGACATCAGCCAGCTTCCTCGACAATCAATCGGGCATCTGGAGCACGGAGGAGCATACAAGAGGTCGCCGGAGCGCAACCCCCTCCGGTGACCTACGACGGAGCACGAAAAGCAGTCACCGTCCATCATCTGGATCAGACGATAAGGAAGATACCACGTAGATCACCCGAGCCTCACGCTGAACCTCTAGGCTCGAGCGACCCGAGCCAATCCCCGAGCCACCATTCGTTGCCATGTGTGCCCGAGCCTACGAAGACTCCCAAGCCAAGCTCCTCACGTGCCCAGCACTTGATGGACTGGGCAAATTAGTGAGAAGACCCTTGATGTTTTGAAATTTGCATTTTGGTCCCCATATGCGTGCCTCGCGTACATGCTTGGGTATTTTACGGGGATGCCCTCGCAAGTTTCTTGAAGTACATTATGGTCCCTGTGTGTAATGGGAAATTTATATAGGACCCCAGCTGGTTTTGCAAAATTGCAAATAGGTCCCTCCAGGGACCTATTTGTGATTATTTATCCTTTTATTCCTGGCATTTTTATTGCTTTCGTGCCCCTACACTGTTTACTTCATATCTTAAGCATCTTTAATCCAAACTACATGATTTTAGTGTCTGTTTTGTTCCTTATTTCATCATTTATCTAATGGCATAGTTAATTTTCTCATTTGACACCAAATGAAATATGATGAAGTTTAATGTTATATAGTGTCATCTTCTCTATATGTCTCTGCCATAAATAGGTGTTTGCTCGTAATTTTATGCTCAAAATGACTCTAAATCTCAATCATATTTTATGTTCATTTTATCCAGGGCATATTCGTAATCCATTATTTTCGTGATTATCCCTGCATTTTATCTTATATTACTTGCATCATCTTGTAACTACATTGAAAATCAACTAGAAATACATGCATCATATAATTGCATTGTTCTGCATTTTAGTATGTACATCTGCACGACGACTTGAAAAGGAGAATATTTTCGCATACATTTAATTGACAAATTCAATAAATAAATTAACGGAGCTCATGTCCCAGTGTTTGACCTTGGTAGACTTGCCAAGTATAAATTTCCACAACATTCGAAGTATGTGGTTTTTGCTGACCGAAATCTGCCTCCTATGCTATGACATTCCTTTATTATTAAAGAGGCGGATTTCACGTTCTCAGTCTCTGGTGAAGATGGTCGGAGACGAGACCAAGCCTCAGATCTGGAAGGATCCAAGGATGTGCACATGATGGAAGAGCTGAGATGGATCAGGTGAATGTATTAGCGTAGTCGGAAATTGTTGTAGACGAACGGAATCCCTCCGATCTTGCAGATCGAAGGTTGAAGGCGGTCAAGCGATTTAAGTTAAGACATGAATTAAAAAACAAAATTGAAAAAGCAAAATGAAATCTAAGCCACCTAATGTTACCTACAGGTGGAAAGGAAGTGGAAATCGTCCTCGATTCGCTACGAGTGGCGGAGAGTCGGAACTACACTGACGAACTTCGGCGAGTGGCTGGATCACGTCCTACAAACGCTTCTCTCACATTCCTGGTCGTGGGGAATGGTAGTTGTCACCTACAACTCTCTCTAAAACTCGATCTCAGGGAGGAAGGCGATTAAAAAATGGATTTAAACCTCGTCGGAGGTGGGAGATGGTTATTTATTGGATGAACTCCAAACGAGTTTTGAATTTCAAAATGGGCGATGATCGAGGTGAAGTTGGGTGGAATGGCTAGTTTGGAAAACAAGAGGATGGAATGAGTTTAAAGAATGGAGATGGGAGCGAGAGCAGTTAGCGGAGGACGCACGTAGGAAAAATGTGAGAAGAATGGGCGGAACATCGAATGAGCGGACGGATAGCGGAGATTGTGGAGTTAACCCCGGGTCAACAGACTCGGGTTTGTCCAATTAGAGCATGCCGAAGATGCGGACATAATAGGAAAACGACAAACAATAAATAGAAGCTAAATTAATGAAATCAAAATCGAAAATCAATCTATTTAATTACATAATGTAAATAAAAAATGTTAATATTTTAATTAATTAAATAACATATACAATAGTTATAATAAATACACGGTGCTATTTATAAGTATGTATACATATATATACAAGATTTTGATTTTTAATTAATTATTTATACATATATATACATAATATTTTACTATATTTTACAAGGGGTTTAATTGTATTTTTTATTTATTTTTAAGAATTAATTTTTTAGGTCAGTTAAATAGGTATAAGTACAATATATACATGGTACATGTACATTATGTACATGATTTTATTTTTGTTGATTTTTGACTTTGTGATTTATTTGTATTTTATATAAGTTAAATACAATATTCAAAATTAAGTAAAAATACAATATTCACAAATATGCACAAGAAAATAAATAAATATTATACATAGTCTACATAAGTAAATACACAATAATACCCCAATTCGTCACATTTCACACCTTAACTCTAATTTTCATGAAATCACCTCCATTTTAAAAATACTCTAATTTAGAGTATAATGAAAGTGAGGGTTTGATGAATTTGGAATTTGGGTGGAGTAGATATTGATCTTGAAAGTTTTGTACTTTGTGGCTTTTGGATAGTGATGTAATTATATACAGATTTTAATTGCAATTATTTTTATTATTTACAAAATAATTTATTCACAAATTTCAAGAAGAAATAAATGTTCTTTTACAAAGGATTTGGTGATGAATATATTAATGAAAGAGTGTGTTTTATAGACAATAATGTACATATGATGAATACATACAGGTGATAACGAATTTTCTAGATTTTTAGGTCTTATCTCCTCCTACTTTATTCCTTGTCGATGATTAAGTCTTGACCTTCTCTCAGGGTCTGATTCAGCATGTATCTATTACATATATGCAGTCTTTTATTTTATTTATTTTTCTTTTCTTTATTTTTTTAGGTTAAAATAGTGATAAATATACAATATTTACACAAGAGTTAGAGTTAAAAAAAAGAATGGAATTAGTGATATTTATAGGTGTTTTATAAGGGAATTTAAGATAAATTAAATGAATAAAGATGATGAAATGCATATTCATCACTGAGTAAACTGTATGCTCGGACGCATACTCGTCCTCTGTGGCTTTGACACTCCGCGTATGGTGAAACGACCATGTATGCGGGTTGACTTGCATTCTCGACCCCATATGCGACCGCATACTTAGCTGCTTTTGTAACAAACATTTTTTATTTAACCTAAAACCCAAATATCCATACTCGCTTAATAACATAAAACCGCATACTCTCTATATAAAAGTGCATGCTTTCCCACATACTCCCCTGATTGAGGATATTAACATAATATTAATTTTTTATTTATATTTTTTATTATAAAAATAACAAACCGCATATTCCTCGCATACTCTCCCGGATATCGAATACTCTCTGTGCAGTGACCTCTCCGACTAAATACCGCATAGCGCTTTCCCGAACATTAGATGCAATTAAGAAGATCGACTTTAATCATCAACGTTGACTATAAAATAGCGATCACCACATAAAGGACTAGTAACGCGAGACTCGATACGGACATAAAACAAAGCTCGATGATGTTTCTCAAACTCACATGCCTCGCACTGAAAAGGCTTCAAAGTAGAGAGTTCAGGAAACAACATGGAGATGGCATTTGCAGAGGGATGCCCAAGGCTCAAATGCCATAGGAGCGGGTCTTCGGAGATGCTCGCACTGAAAAGGCTTTAGAGATATTTTGACTATGAGATAAAATGAAAGATTGGTGGGAGAACTATAAGGGTATTTATTTCTAGGATGAACGGATTGTTCCTTGGAATGATTTCGTAAAATATTTCATGGATCACTTTATCCATATGCGAGCTTGGATAAAGAAAAGACAAGAAATTTATTGACCTGTAATAGAAGGAATTAAGTATGGAAGAATACTGCTCAATCATATCACATGGAGAAGTAAGGGAAGGGAATCTGTGAGATTGAATGGGAAAGAAAAGGAAGTATGCAATGGGGCTAATAAATAAGCTTGTGAGAAATGGTTTTAGGAAACATATCGGAGACACTTGCCTAGGCAGTGAATGCAGTCGTATCAATTGACGAGGACCATCAACTGAACCAAAATTAGCTTGAAAAGGTAAGGCAAGGCAAGTAGAAGTTCTCAAGATAAATTTCACAACCATAATAAGAGATGGTGACTGGATACAATAGCGAGGATGAGGACATGGTCACGCTTGCTGATAGCTTTTCCAATTTGTCCTCATTGTTGTAGAATACATTCTGAAAAATGTTACAAAATGATAAGTGCATTTCTAAAATGTGGGCAGAAGGATCGTTTCAATTCGTGCTTACCCAAATATGAATCAAAGTGATGATCAGGTGAAAACTCCATAACCAAAGAAGGAAGTCACATGTTGAGTATACTCAATCACGGTTGAAAAATTGGAAGACCCTCACCAAGTTAAGGAAGGCACTCTTTTTGTCTCGGGATTTATGGCTAATTTTTTTACGATGTTGGTGGTTCACATTCATTCATATATAGTAGATTTGGTAGTCTAATTAAACTGCAACCTACAGAAACATCATTCATATTTACCGTTTCTTCATTAATGGGTGAAATTGGTACAGTTGGGTCCTTCTTGGACAAGGTATCCATTGAAACCGAAGATACATCATCAGTTGCAAATCTAGCCCTTCTTGAAATGATTGATTATGACGTCATTTTGTGAATGGATTGATTCTATGAAAACTATGCACATGTTCTATGTAGAGAAAAAGGTCATGGTTTGTAAGCCTGGTGAATCTGAGATTCCGATTAAAGGCTCAAAGAAGCCCATTACATGATTGATAATTTCCTTAATAAAGGCACATCAGATGATGTCAAAAGATTTCCTTAGTTCTTGCTAGTATGGGAAGACATATACTCCATATATTTCTATATATGAGTCACATGCCCGTAGTTCGGGTATACACTGATGTATTTCTAGAAAACCTTCATATTTTGCCTCCTCGTAACGAAATTGACTTCAATATTGAAGCTATTCCGTGGTAATTTCCTATTTCCAAACCACCATATCATATTGCTCTGATATAATTAGCAGAACTTAAGAAGCAAACTAGATGAACTTCTTGAGAAAAGCTTTATTCAGCCTAGTGTCTCTTATTTGGGCGTTCATGCACTCTTTGTCAAGAAGAAGGATGTAACTCTTAAACTTTACATTGACTATCGAGCCTTGAATCAGATTACCGTAAAACATAAGTATCATTCTCGAATAGATGATCTATTCGGCTGATTACAAAGCGTTGCAGTTCTCAGAGATAGACTTAAGATCATATTATCATTAGCTAAGAGTCAAGTTAGAGGATGTACTGAAGACTACATTTTGATCAAGTTATGGCTATTATGAGTTTCGCCTAATGCAGATTGGATTAACCAAAGCACGTGCAACATTCATGGAAGTCGTGAATAGGGTATTCCATGACATGATATGTTTGTCATAGTTTTTATTGATGACATTCTTATCTATTCAGAAGATAAGACACAACATATGAATAGACCTAGCCAAAGTGCAGGTCGGGTCGGTCCATGGGTTGGGCTAAACGGACTGGGATTCTAAACCCCCCTATCCAGGGCTCGGCCCAGCCTGTTCCATGGGCCCTACTTCAAGGCCTAAGCTCGACCCATGGGCCGAATGTAAAGTTTTTTTCTCTTTTTTAATCTAATTTTATAGAGATAAATAAGTTTTTTGAACATCATTTATTTAATCATTGTAAATCTAAGTTACCATAATATGTGTTACTTGACATGTAAACAATAAAAAACGATATAATAATAATAATGTAAAGAAAAAACTTGAAGTATATTATATTAGATGTATGTAAATTGTATTTTTTTAATATATTTTTTATATTTGTGGGTCGAGCCAGGCTGGCCCATTCATGAAATCTCTTGGCCCAAGCCTGACGCATGAGCGGGCTAAGTGGGCGGCCCCTGACCCATTGACCAGGTCTAATTATGAACACTCAAGGTTAGTATTGGAAACTCTCAGACACCACCAACTTTATGTCAAATTCTTGAAATGTGGGTATTAGCTTGATAAGGTGGTATTCCATGAGCATGTAAAGCCCTGAAATCAACTTCTTCAGATCCTACAGTTTATATGGATATTATATCCGAACTGATGAGATTGATTGAAAGGAACTTGTTTCATCTTAATCGGAGACTGATTCAAATAGTTATGAATTTTGGAATCAAACGAGGCTTACGTCGATTAAAATCGTCATTAACTCTTATCATCACAAACTAACAAATCTTATTTAAGAATGCAAATCGTCATTAAGCTTACTGATAATAGTGAACGAATGTTAGATCAGGATTTAGTATATGCTAATCACACTTACGAATAATTAATCACGATCGGTGTTTATTAATCGTGATTAGCGATAGTAAAGAGTCATAGGTTTCATGATTTGCTTGGGCGAAACAATAGGCAGAAACCATGTGCCGTGGAACCATGGTATTGAGGGAAACTGTCACACCCCCAAATTCCGTGATCGAGAATGATCGTGCAGACACGGTAGCTGGATGCTCGAGAACGATCGATGAAGCTGGACTTCTGGAGGAGTCCGAAAATGCGTGGATATCAGGGAGGTTATCCGCGGGAGTCTGGAGGCTCCACCATACGTTACAAGGGAGAAGCGTCATACAGGACACTAGCTCGGTAGGAGAGTGTCGTGAAGCTTGTAGCAGTGCGAGCATAGCGAGTACAGACAGCAGTGCAAGACATGACAGTGGATGCACGTAGTCGTACATACGCGAGCGCATAAGGGCGGTACGTAGTGAAGCAGTACGTATTGAGGAGCAATGCGGTACGGTCACAGAGGCGTACGCACGAAGGCGCACGGTATCGGTATTGATGCGTGGCGGTCCAAGGAGGCATGGAGCGTTGCAGGTGCTGAGTACGAGCATTGTCGAGCATGCTCGGTATACACGTACGAGAGTGGTCTGGAGGCCACGATAGCGAAGTTCTGGAGGACTTCCCCTTAGCATGGAGAACGCTAAGGAAGGGTTTACCGCACGAGGGTCTGGAGGCCGCGGGTTCCCTTTGGCACAAGATCAAGTGTTCGGTGGCACTTGGTGAATTATGGCAAAGCTGCATCAGCAGGGCGTTGGAGCGCATGCGTGCTGGTGACTGGGCGGTTGACTGGGCGTCAACCGTGCGAGAAGACGAAAGGTCAACAAGGGAGTCGAAGAGACAAGCAGACGAAGAGTTGCTGAGGAATGCGAAGGGTTGCCGAAGAACTCGAATGGTCTCTTGTGTCTTTATGTATCATTATTGTAAATGTAATAATGAGTGTCCCTTGGGTTGCCTTGAGTCTTGTATATAAGGAGAGGTGGTGGCTCATTTGTAAATACACAACACAGAGTTGAGTGTGTCCACCCACTCCTAAGAGTTCCCCTTCTAATAAAGAGAAGAGCTTTGTGCCCGTGCTCGTGTGATTGCTTGGTTGAGTTCTTGAGCGTTCTTGAGCGTTTTCTTGAGAGTGTTCTTGAGCGATCCGGAGTTCGTGCTCTTGTTTGTGTTGAAAGCATCGGTGCGCTAGCAAGCAGGAGTACGAGAAGAATTGGAGCGCGTCCGTGACCATTCTACTCGGGAAGGCTGGTTAGCTACGGGTTAGCTAACGCCGCACAGGATCGGTCGAAATCGATACCGGGATTTTGACCCTGTGACAGTTGGTATCAGAGCACGGTTCGTGATACAATTCGTTGGTGCGAATTGGTATCATAACTAGGAGCAGATCACCGATCTTGGTCGGTGCCAAAAAGCGGGAAAAGATACGAGCGACTGTCGATGCAGTCGATCGCGGGAACTAAAGATACTTGTCGGTGCAAGTACATCTTCAATCAAGAGGAGCGAAGATGGTGGGTGTTACCGATCGCGTAGCAGCACTGGAGCAGGCGATTGCAGAAGTGGAGTCCACTATTAGGACTCATGCCCATCGCATCGCCGTCTTGGAGGATCGTTCTTCAGAAGGATCAGATGTTGGGGACGAGACCCAACGCTCAGCGGAGCAGATCAAGTCCTTGGGGGACAAACTGGAGGCGTTCCACACGATGATGAAGGATTTTCGGAGTGTGATCTCCCTCATTAAGAAGGCATTGGCGAACAGCGGAGGCTCCATGGAGGTGCAGCGACGCAAGGTACCCGAGCCCAAATCCTTTACAGGTACGCGGAGTGCCAAGGATTTGGAGAACTTCCTATGGGATATGGAAGTTTACTTCGAGGCGACCAAGACGACGGAAGTCGAGAAGGTCGGTTTGGCATCGATGTACATGTCGAGCGACGCCAAGCTATGGTGGAGGAGCCGTGCAGCAGATGAGGCAAGACCGAAGATATCCAGATGGGATGATCTAGTCGCGGAACTGAAGGCGCAGTTCCTGCCGAAGAACACTGCGTGGATTGCACGGGAGGCTCTTCGACGCCTGAAGCAGACAGGTACTGTTCGTGAATATGTGAAGCAGTTCACGTCCTTGTTGCTGGACATCAAGGGGATGTCCGAGGAGGACAAGCTGTTCAACTTCACGATCGGGTTGCAAAGCTGGGCGCAAGCCGAACTGCGGAGGCAGGGAGTGAAGGACCTTAATTCAGCGATCGTGGTGGCAGATGCGTTGGTCAATTATGGGGCGGCCCAACCAAGTCACAATGCTGAAGAGAAGGAGTTCACCAGCAAGCCGAGGGCGCGGTCGAAGGACAAGGGCAAAGGCGTTGCCCATGATCCACCAATGGAGGAACGAGAGTACTCCAAGAGAAGGGAGCAACCCAAGAGCAAGGGATGCTTCATATGCGACGGACCGCATAGGGCGCGGGAGTGCCCAAAGAAGGAGAAGCTGAACTCTCTTCGTGGGGACGAGGAGGAGGAAGTAGAAGGTGAGATACGCTTGGGAGCAATAGGTGCGATGCCCAAGGTACGTCTCACGACACTTCGAGCTGGAGCTTCGAATTCGGTGGAGGGAGGGAACTCCACAACAATGAGCTTTGGAGGTGCCAAGGCTCGATCGAGGACGCACAGTAGTGCGCAGGTGCATGCTGAGCACCAACGTGTGTGCAGGAGGCACACAACCAAAGCCGCGGATAGGAGAACATCCGTGCATGAGAAGACGAGGCAGAGCTCTGGAGAGCGATGCAGCATGGACAACGAGTTACATGTCCATGGGGGTGGAGTGGTGACGAACCACACCACCAATGATCTTGCAGGAGGCAAGATACCGAAGATGCTCGGAGCGCAGGAGGTGCTCACTTCCCAGGACACGGATACGTCCACAGGGAACGATAGAGATCGTCAACGAGCAAGCGTGGAGGAGAGAACTCCACATGTGGAGCTGGAGCTGCCACACACCAGCGATGGAGCTGCTGTATCCAGGAGGGATACACCGAAAATGGGAGCTGACGAGGAAGCTCCACTTTTCACGTTGAAGACCAAGTCACGGAGGGACATGGTTCGTGAAAAAACCAGGTGCAGGAAGGGAGGCGGTGCAAGGCGGCACCACCCTTCCAATTGAGCCGCATCAGGAGGTGCGTAGCGGATGGAAGATCGTGACGGGACACCAGTTGAAGAGGAGATGCTCGGTTGAGGACAACCGATTCTTCAGGTGGGGGAGGCTTGTCACACCCCCAAATTCCGTGATCGAGAATGATCGTGCAGACACGGTAGCTGGATGCTCGAGAATGATCGATGAAGCTGGACTTCTGGAGGAGTCCGAAAATGCGTGGATATCAGGGAGGTTATCCGCGGGAGTTTGGAGGCTCCACCATACGTTACAAGGGAGAAGCGTCACACAGGACACTAGCTCGGTAGCACAGTGTCGTGAAGGTTGTAGCAGTGCGAGCATAGCGAGTACAGACAGCAGTGCAAGACATGACAGTGGATGCACGTAGTCGTACATACGCGAGCGCATAAGGGCGGTACGTAGTGAAGCAGTACGTATTGAGGAGCAATGCGGTACGGTCACAGAGGCGTACGCACGAAGGCGCACGGTATCGGTATTGATGCGTGGCGGTCCAAGGAGGCATGGAGCGTTGCAGGTGCTGAGTACGAGCATTGTCGAGCATGCTCGGTAGTACACGTACGAGAGTGGTCTGGAGGCCACGATAGCGAAGTTCTGGAGGACTTCCCCTTAGCATGGAGAACGTTAAGGAAGGGTTTACCGCACGAGGGTCTGGAGGCCGCGGGTTCCCTTTGGCACAAGACCAAGTGTTCGGTGGCACTTGGTGAATTATGGCAAAGCTGCATCAGCAGGGCGTTGGAGCGCATGCGTGCTGGTGACTGGGCGGTTGACTGGGCGTCAACCGTGCGAGAAGACGAAAGGTCAACAATGGAGTCGAAGAGACAAGCAGACGAAGAGTTGCCGAGGAACGCGAAGGGTTGCCGAAGAACTCGAAGGGTCTCTTGTGTCTTTATGTATCATTATTGTAAATGTAATAATGAGTGTCCCTTGGGTTGCCTTGAGTCTTGTATATAAGGAGAGGTGGTGGCTCATTTGTAAATACACAACATAGAGTTGAGTGTGTCCACCCATTCCTAAGAGTTCCCCTTCTAATAAAGAGAAGAGCTTTGTGCCCGTGCTCGTGTGATTGCTTGGTTGAGTTCTTGAGCGTTCTTGAGCGTGTTCTTGAGAGTGTTCTTGAGCGATCCGGAGTTCGTGCTCTTGTTTGTGTTGAAAGCGTCATAGCGCTAGCAAGCAGGAGTACGAGAAGAGTTGGAGCGCATCCGTGACCGTTCTACTCGGGAAGGCTGGTTAGCTACGGGTTAGCTAATGCCGCACAGGATCGGTCGAAATCGATACCGGGATTTTGACCCTGTGACAGAAACCATGGTTTTGGGCAAAACTATGGATGGAAACCATGGGTTCTAAACTATGATTTTTAGGGGTTGGGAGCCTATAAATATCCTCTTACCCGTTCATTCTCTCTAAGTACCATTCCATCCACCACTACCTCAAGAGATAGGGTTGTGAGGTTGAGATAAGAGGATGGAGGTAGGAAGAAGCATTAGCGAATGCTGCGGGGGAGAAGAGGAGAAAGAGGACACTGCACTCCTCTCCCCGACGGCTTTGAGCAGGAGGTAAGTGAGTTTATCTCGAGCTAGGATTTCAAATTCTTTCAAGTTATTTTCCTTTCCTTTGTTAGCATTAGCGTATAAGGGAGATATCTGAGCGTAGCCTTGCTTGGATGCGGGTGGTTATGCCCCGCTTCACTCACCCGTGACATGAGACTAGACGATTCTCCGTTGTATACTAATAGTGTTGATATATGATGTAGAGACTTAGTAACACCCTACTTGGTTGCATGCAACTGGACCATCAGAGAACGTACGCGTCACCCATCCATGATGCGAGGTGTACCAATTATGCATCATTTCTTGAATATCACTCGGTGTAATGGGAAACACTGCCGAAATTTTTTCTTAAAATATCTCTCGATATAAGGGAAAACTCTGCTAAAAATCCGAGAGATTATGTTCTTCATGTTCTTCGCTCGTTCTTCGTGTTCTTGATGCAAAAATGAATTTCAATCATTTCAAGAGGTATTAATCAAATTATTTGAAAAATGAACCAAAGTAGGTTGCAATGCACATGAAAAGTGACACATTATGTAATGAAATCGTGCCTCTTGTTTTTGGGTTTTCAAGTTAAACTGGATATAATTGTTATTTATTGTTTTCTTTCTTGTGAAGAACGTCAGTATACTTGCTTCACGATTTACTTTAACTTAACTGGTAAATAAGAGTTAATACAATGATTCATCCTTTTAGTTGTTATGATCTTTGTGCAATATTACACCGATATTAGATGAAAATTGACATGGCATAGCATGCAATGCTCAGCTTGGACAAACAGAAAGAAACTCAACTCACAATACATGACACTACAGATAATATCAACTCAACGCGCACAACTGTCGATTGTTGTCGAGGACGTTGCTTTTCATGTCGTGCAGGTGAGGAGGATGAACGGACTGGAGTGTGAGTCCGCTAAATCTCCTCGCCGGAGAGCATGTACTCTGAATTGCGCCTGTTAGAGTCACTGCAACTGAAATGAGTCTTCTCGTCGGAGGACTCCGGCACAACACAACACGTGGACAACTGCTCCATTTCTGAAAAGGGTCAAACTGAAAAAGGCCATGGAAGTGCAATCCTCGTCGGAGTCCATAGTCGTTGGAGAATGGAGTCTGAAAGGTCTCGTTGTCGAAGAACTGTGTCTCTCCCATCTGGCACAGAGAACGGTACACTATTGGAGTACCTATGATACCACATGAAAACCCTTGCCAACATGGCATAGGGAATGGTCCTCTACCCTAGAGTCCCTTTGGCTCACATGAAAACTATGGCCGACAAAATATGAAGAATGATGGGGACCACGGTGAAAGATGACAAACACATGCACATCTAAAAAGACCGCATACATGTGCTTTTCTGAAACTGAAGACTTGGAAACATCTGACGTTGAGTCTGAATAATCGACTGTAGAGTCTGAACATCTGACCGGTCTGGAGAATCTGACATCTAGAGAAGACATGTGACTCTACATATACTCCCCCCTTTCTCCCATACTTATCGAAAAATGAACATCAACATAGTTGGGAGAAGACAATAAAATGCATAAATATGGGGAGAAAAACTAAACAACACAAATGCCGAATTCAATCATTTTTTTCGGCTTCTTAAATCATCAATCATTTTTTTGAAACATTTTTTTAAAGTCGTTTCAATTTTTTTGACTTTTCCCCTTTGCTTACTTTCTTTCTTGTGTGTGCCTCTTCTCCCCCTTTTTTCAATTTTTTTGAATTGTGTATGACTTTTGTATGTATGCGGACTCTTTTTTCCTTTATAACAAAATCATGCGGCCTAAAGGCCCAAAATATTGTGTTTCTCCTTTTTTTATTAATCGCAGTAAACTTCCATGTCCCTTTTTTATGCAGGGCTAACTTTTTTTAACGGGCCCCTTTTTCCTTCATATGGCCCAATTCACGGCCAACCAAACGTTCCTCAACCCCCCCCCCCCCCCTTTAAACAAAGCACGGTCACATGCTTTCTATTTAGGGTTCTCACGGGAACCCTTGCCGCCCTCGATATGGAGGGGTGTACTGCCGCCATCGCTTTGGCCTAGGGTTGGGCTCCATCGCTGGAGCACTGTGATGATGGAGGAGACCTACATCGTCTTCGATGAAGGCATCGCCTGGAGCCGCACGTGGCGGGAGCCGGGAAGCTTCGACAATGAGATCGAAGGAGGCATCGAGCCTCACCTTGAGTCGCGTAGGGAGGGTGAAGCCTCGAGGTTTGCCACCGATCGCCAGGAGGGCCATCGCGTGTAGGACGAACCAGCTCAGGGCTGCGGGGAGGGGGGTCTCGAGGAGGGCGCGCGTGGGTGCGTCAACCCTGGAACTTGGAGAACGTGTGATGCGGCCTGGAGGTGCACTCGCATGAGAAAATCTTCCTGTTGGGGATTTGCGGAAGAATCAAGAGGCGCTCCACCTGTATGGGAACACCGTCGCTGAGAGGGTGACGCCGCCTGGTGATCGTGCGGAGGAGCGGGATGGGTTCGGGGACCTCGCCACGATGATGTACGCGAGGAAGGTGATGAAGGGATTTGGAGGTCATCGCCTCGCTTCTGTTGTGGCAGGAGCCGTGGAGCAGATCTGCGCCATCGCTTGGAGGCCCCGCGCCGCCTACGCGAGGGAGGAGCAGCAGGGGTGGATCTTCGCCTTGAGTACGGTTAGGGCTCGCTACCCTTGGAGGATAACTGCATCGCGAGGTGTTGGAACGCGTGGGGGCCTCCCGCTATTGGGAATCACGCCGCTCTTCGTGGAGATGCGTCGCTTGCGCCTCGAAGCGCTGCTTGAGGTCTCCATCGTGCACAGAGGAACATGAGGTCCATCTGGGAGGGGTCCGTCTGGAATGTGCGCCTGGGGTGCACTGCTGCAAGGGGTCCATCTGGAACTGGAGGAGGCGGCTACAACTTTGAAGAATTAGGGTTCCAACAGGAACCCTAAACTTTTCTCTACCAAATGAAGAATAGATCTTGGACAGAGCAATCATCATCTTCAAGAAATAATTGAATTTTGAAAAATAGCGAACATGAAGATTCTCGAGAAACGAACCTGCTCTAATACCATGTTAGGAAAATAGAGAATATGGAAGCGAATGATAAACAGAGCATAAAATCAAGAAAGAATAACCATGAAAGAACAAGAAGTACGTGGAACCCTACTCCCTAAGGAGCGAGATGAAACCAGGAGAGAAGCCTCAAAGGGGCATATGTTGCATTGCTTTTTTCTCAATGGATACAGGAGGTATGAGGCTCCTTATATTGCCTCCACAGATCAACCAAGTCCCGCCACTGGTAGATGTAGGACTAAACTCATGGATGGGGTAAATGGATCCTGGAGAGATCCATTTACCTCCTACAAATCATATGGCGCATAACCAAATACTCCGACAAAAATCAATTAAGATTATTGATCGAAAGGAAAATAAGCTCAGATGACGTACCATCTCTATGGTCGAAGTCATATGAAAGCATCACAAGCATGAAGAAGCCATCGAGGAGATTGAAGGAGAAATGAGAGCCAAATACCCTGAACTTTTTGGTAAGCATCTTGACTTGCAAATTTCAGGACGATTTTTTAGTAGGGTAGATTGCAACGATCCATAAAATTTTTAAAAAATAACATAATAAACAATGATGGACAACATGAGGAATTGTATGAAAATGTTTGGTGCCATTGTGCCTAACTTACACATGATATGGTACGTGAAAATGTTGGGTGTCAACTTGCATGCAAGCATAACATTCAAGTTGCAGGGATATGAATCTGTTGGATCCCTCTTCTCTTGCATTGAGAGGACCAGACATTTCTTCAAGGAACATGGTTCGTAAGAGGCATCCCAAAGCAAGCGAGAGAGGGGGGGGGGCAACTACCTGTACCTTGTTTAAGTAGGTATGGTTTTTTTATTTGTTAATCATGCAATTATTTCATCTATCATTCTAATTATATTAATTAAGCAAAATATTTTATTATGCCAAGATGATTATGCTTGGGTAATTGCATAATTTCAACTGGACGTGATCTATTGAGCATCACCCTTGAAGGGCATTCTTGATCTATGATTAACATTGTATTGGTCCAATGATATGATAAATGTATATAAATAAATCATATTATTGATAGAAATAATACTATATGAATTCCCTTTATTATGTTCATGATTCAAATAATGAAAATTGAATTAATAATGGCATTGCAACAACACATGGAGCTAAGTGTCGTGCTACGATGGGAGCCACCTCTAAACTCCATAAGGAACATCTCTGGCCTATAGGGCAACACCTTTCGGAGGTGTTGAGTTCACCAGAACCTAGTGGAAAATTCGCAATTGACTCAACACCGTTGTCATCATGTTTTGTTCTGTTCATATTATATCTGTGATGTTATACCACATGTGCCAGTGGTAATTAAAATGCACCTACATAAGTGTGAGGGTAATATCGATCTAATGATGGTAATGTGAGACCGTACATGTTACACATGGAATTATTATTATAGATTTAATTACCTTTGTTATTTTTCTTTACATTGTAAAGGTATCAATTCATTATTTCTTATAAAGGTACCATGTTATAATCCAAATGAGACTTTGTTGAGTTATACTGTCAGTGCCAATTTTCTCTTAAAGTTATTTATCCATCTCATTTAGCTGTGTATTTCATACTAATCTATTTTGTACCCATTTTGTTTACGATCATCAAATGAGCATTAGTCTCTCTACAAATAGTTAGATTAATATTTGCCAGATGATTCAAATCCAGCTGCAAGGAGTTTATATTACACTCTATCATTGTTTTTGTTGAGTTGTGTGGGTTTGAAGATGGGTAAACGGATCCATGGATGAGGGACCGTTTACCCTAACTGCTATAAATTGTACTCATCTCCCTTATTACAAAGCATATAACAGTGAAGAGATCCCTAATATCTTGTGAGGGGGGATTAGGGTTTGATTGTGCCCCCATGGTTTTTTACTTTCCGTATGGTTTTCCACGTACATCTTTGTGTCATTCTCGTCGTTGTTTGCTCATGGATTTCTACATGGTATCAGAGCCATAATCAGGACGACTCGGACTTCCTTTTCTTGGGTGCTTGTCGGCTTTGTACCTTGCCGTGAACTCGCCACCACAGCCACCGTCGCCGCCCTTCTTTTCTTTACTCCCCTTGGCCCCGATCTGTTGTGCGACTTGGGCCCTGTACCTAGCCCCTGTACGCTGCTCTTGGCTCAGATCTGTTCACCGCGGCCGTCCAGATTTGTTTATTCTCATATCTGCGCACCTTGGCCTCTGTGCGCCGCCCGTTGCTGCTCTGTGTTGTTTATTCACGCTACAAGCATCTGGTCTTCAGGCGCCGTGCCCAGGTTGGTTGTTTTGCTGCTTGGCCTTTGATCTGTGCGCACACATTGTTGTTGTGTGTACCTTGGACTCTTCCTCCAAGTGCATGCACTGGTTATTTATCGTTTCCTACTGTGGGATTTTTTCCCCTTCGTGATCGTGACCAAGGAAAGCCCTTTATTTGACTTGTGCATTTCTCTCTCTGGTAAAGTGTGGGGAAAGCTTTTGGCAAAGGTACAATTGTTGTGAGTACCTTCTACTCCCTAATTTTTCATCTCTTGTGAGGTGTTGTGGTTGGCTCTTACAATTACTTCCGAACAAAAATTGAATATATAACTATGAAGATGGATAATGTCCCGCCTCAAATCACCACAATAAAGTTATCAAAATCAAATTATTTAATGTGGTCCACTGCTATGGAGGTTGCTCTTGCTTCAAGGGGTCGTCGTGGTTATATTGATGGTCGAAAAAACCGCTTGCTATAACCGATAAATTATATGAGCAGTGGTATGTAGAAGACAACCAATGCAGGTACTAGATCATCAATGTTGTTTCTCCCGATATCCAACCACTTGTTCTAAGGAAGAAGTCTGCAAGGAAACAATGGCTTACTCTTGAGAGTATGTATGGGCAGAAAAAACATGACATTGGATGTATCAGCTGAGTATAGAAATCTACAATATGAGACAGGGGGATATGTCTGTTGTATGGCATTATGCATCTTTGAAAACAAAGTGGGAAGAGATTGATTGCTACTGTGACGACAAGTGGACTAGCAATGCAGATCAAAAAAATTACAGGGATGAGATCCAGAAACAACGGATATTTATTTTTCTCGGTGGCCTTAATAATGAGTTTGAGGCAACACGGAGTCAGCTTCTGACAAATGGAATTAGTTCAAACATTGAGGAGATTTATCATGCCATTGAATCAGAAGAACAACGTCGTGTGGTGATGAAAGATGAGATTGTCCCTTCCTATAAGAGGTCTAAATTGGTTAGCAAAGGGATCAGAAGTGGCACTGGAAAGTTAAGAAATGTGGTCACTGCAAAAAAAGTGGTCATGGGATAACTTCATCCTGAACGGAAAATGAATAAAGGAAAAAAACTATTGCAATGGCCGCTGAGAGTAAGAGACTGACAGATGATCAGATTAAGGATCTTCATGCCTATGTCCAAAAGATATCTAGTCATGATAAAGAAAAAACTGACGTTGATGTTTTGATTGCCGCCATCATGTCTGTCGAGAAATGTGAAGGTATGAATTTTATCTTAATGAATGGATTATCGATAGTGGTACCTCTGATCACATGACAGGTGATGCTAAATGTTCCAAGATTATAAACTAGCTTCTGGAAGAGAACGTGTGAAATTAGGAAATGGGTCTTCCGTGACCGTGGCAGGAAAAGGGAGCATATCTATTATTGATAAATTTATTTTGAAAGATGGTCTTCATGTTCATGATTTTCCGATTAACTTACTTTCTGTTAATCAGATTATTAAAGATCCTCGTTGTCGGTTAATATTTGACGAAAAATCTTGTGTATTGCAGGATTTAAAGACGGGGAAGTATATTGCGATTGGTTTGGTTGTTGATGGCCTTTATCATCTCCCTACTCATGTTGTCTGTGCCTGGATTGCTGCAACTATTTATCTTATTAACCGAAGACCTTCTGCAATAATTGAAAAAAATGTTCCTTTCGCTATTCTCAACCCTGATAGACCTCCCTTCAGTTTAGAACCTCGTGTGTTTGGATGTGCTTTTTTATTCACAACTCTGCTCATGGCCTGCGTAAATTGGAACCAAGATTTACAAAGTACATTTTTCTTGGCTACTCTACTACTCATAAAGGGTACAAATGTTATGATCCTGTAACAAGGAAGTTGTATGTCTCTAAACACGTTACCTTTCATGAATGTGAACTTTACTATATGAAGAACTTTCCTTAGGGGAGTACAATGGCAGTAAAATCGACGAAAATGAAATGGGACTATATTTCTTGAATGAATCTAGTGAAATGATTCATAATTATATGGACATTGATTACAACGATGATAACAATATTCATGTTCAAACTAATGACAAGCGAGAGCATGTTGATATTAATGTTAATAGTGAGTAAAGTATCATACCAAATCAAACTCCCAATCTCTCCTCGGATGATCCAAGTCTTGATATCACTGTAAGTAGTCCTTCCTTTATTGATAATCTTATTGAGAATGCTAACAATTTGATTGATAATACGGACGGTGAAAGGGAATATGTGGAGGATGATTTTCCTATTGCTACAAGGAAGTCTACGAGGTCTGCTAGAGCTTCAACCCGTTATCCGGTGGAAGATATCGTATCTTACTTAATGGTAAGCTCGAACCACAAAAGTTTCATCACATTATTGGACTCACATAAGATTTCCAGGAATGCAGTCGAAGCTCAAAGTGATCCGAAATGGGCTAATGCTATGAAAGAGGAGATGGATGCTATGAAGAATACTGACACTTGGGATATTGTTGATATTCCAAGTGGTACTCATTTGGTTGGTTCGAAATGGATTTACATGATCAAAGATACAACGGATGGGAAAGTTGACAGGTTCAAAGTTCGATTGGTTGCAAGAGGGTACAACCAGAAATATGGGATTGACTATGTTGAGACTTTTGCTCATGTGGCTAAAATGAACATTGTAAGAGTTGTCATTTGTCTTGCGATCTAGTTCTCTTAGAAGATGTACCAGTTGGATGTCAAAACTACTTTTCTAAATGGAAGCCTTAAAGAGGAAGTTTACATGAAGATGCCTTCGAGGTACGGGGAAATAAACAAATGCAGCAGACTGAAGAAGGCTTTATACAAGCTTAAACAATTACCTAGGGCATGGTTTGAACGATTTCAAGTTGTCAAGATTGCAAACGGCTATGCTCAGGCAAATGGAGATCACACTCTCTTCATTAAAAAGAATGACGATAGAAGGTCTATTCTTCTGGTTTATGTAGATGACATGATTTTGATCGGTGACGATGAAGATGAATTAATCAACGTAAAAAGGATTCCTTCTATAGAATTTGAACTAAAAGACTTAGGGAAGTTGAAATATTTCTTGGCATTGAGATGGCCAGATCTCCTGAAGGTATGTGTCTAAGTCAGCGAAATTATGCTCTCAGTTTACTTCGAGGCTCTGGAATACTTGGTTGTAAACCTGTCTCCTCACCTATAGAGTTAAAATATAAACTCAGCAAAAAGGACGGAGAAAGATGCAAAGGGAAGATATCGAAGGTAGTTGGGAAACTCATCTATCTTACGCTCACAAGATCTGACATCACTTATGTTGTGAATATTGTCAGTTAATTCATGCATGCCCTAAATGTTGCTAACTGAATTTTATCCTATATAAAGAAGACACCTGGGAAAGAGCTTATGTTTAAACATAATTGTAGTATGTCAATTGAAGGTTATACAGTTGCAGATTGGGTCGGGTATGTTGATGATCTGAGGTCTACATCTGGATATGCTATTTATCTTGTTGGGAACCTTGTTATTTGGAGGAGTAAGAAACAAAATGTTGTCTACAGATCTAGTGCTGAAGCGGAATATCGTGCTCTTGCGGATGGTGTCACTGAGATTCTTTGGTTAAAGTCTATATTGAAAGAATTGGGTACCCAACCAGTTATGCCTACGAAGATGTTCTGTGACAACAAAGCTACTATAAACTCAACAAATAATCCTATGATGCATGATAGAACAAAACATGTAGAGATTGACAGGCATTTCATTCGTGAAAAGATTTATGATAGACTAATATGTCTTCCTTATTTGAAATCTTGTGATCAGGTTGTTGATCTCTTCACTAAAGGACTTCCTATGGCGCAATTTGAGCTGAATGTAGGCAAGTTGAGCATGGTTGACATGTATGCCCAACTTGAGGGGGAGTGTTGAGTTGTGTGGGTTTGAAGATGGGTAAACGGATCCATGGATGATGGACCGTTTACCCTAACCGCTATAAATTGTACTCATCCCCCTTATTATAGAACATATAACAATGAAGAGATCCCTAATCTTTTGTGAGGGAGATTAGGGTTTGATTGTGCCCCATGGTTTTTCCCTCTCCGTATGGTTTTCCACGTATATCTTTGTGTCGTTCTCGTGGTTGTTTTGTCATGGATTTCTACAGTTTTAGTATGTGATCTTTATTACTATTGCATGTATTATTGTTATATATCTTCACTAAGATAAGTTACTTGATTAGGATACAATATAGTTTTATTACCATTCCATCTAACATTTGTTCTGCATGATCTTGGTGTTTGATTCGAGTTATGTAAGTGATCTTTTTATTCAAGTATTGCAACCAACTTGGTTTCGTTACAACCTTGATTATGAGTTGTCGGATTCTCCCATTTACTTGTTCTTGTTACTCTGTAATAATGTTATTCAGTGATAATAAATAAAATTCAGAATCAGGCTGCAATACATGTGAAACCTTCCGAAACATTCCTTTTACAAAATAAAGATTACATGGTAAAGCGTCCCACGCTAATCAGCTATATATATATATATAGAGAGAGAGAGAGGAGTGATCCTATGAGATGAGATTTTGTGAGATTGTGAGATGAGACATTCTGGACCACAAGTTTCTGTATTCTCTCTCCTGCCTTTCTCTCTCATGGTTGGAACTAATGGTCCAGAATGCCCCATCTCACTATCTCACCAAAATCCCATCTCATAGGATCACCCCTATATACATACATACATACATACATACATACATACATACATACATACATATATATATATATATCAAAGCTTGACTAAAGAACACAGAAGAACCGGTTACTACCCAAGATCGAATGAATTAACCAGTGGATGGCTGGTTGGTTATTGTCCTCATGGCTCACCGATATCTATTTGTTTTTCTTATTGCACAAAATGTGGGTGAGCGAGTGCCTGGTAGTGAAGAAAAGAAAAGCAATCAAGTATGATAAATTAGAATGTCCGTAATGGTGAAGCCTTTTCCCACTATAAGTAGGTCGGCTACATGGATTCTTGCTCAAATGATCATGTTTAAAGATTCAACTATTTTTTACGATGGTTGTTGACTACCTAACGTCATGTTGCTCAAATTAGATAGTTGCATTGATCTTATGTCATTGCATGTTGTCTCAACCATCCTTTATTGTATTATTTGAGATTTCTAAACCTTTATCATATACAACAAGGAAGCACATCGTGCTCGATGATGCGGTTGCATAAATCTACATACTTGTAAACACATATTCTCATTAACCATCAGCCAAGTTACATATTATCACGACACATCCACTAATCATCGCACCTTTTCATACGGCATGTCAACATTTTAGTCAGTTAATTCGTCTAATGGCAAGTAGTTATTTCACACGCTCAGGCCAGGGTAACCGTGTATCACGTATGCATGGATTTCTTTTACCAATCATACAAGATGCATGTCTGATCTGTACTATCTACTCCAAATACATCCTTATCGTAAGAGACGAGACGTAAATGTTAGATCCATTTTAAACAATATCAATTTCACAGTTTTAATTTTGTGTATAAGTCATTATATCCCTTCTTTGTTAAGTATCTCCATACATATAGAGAGAGATATATCCACACCTACTTGCTTATATTTTGTTTCAAACAGCTAACTTCTCATAATTTTATGATTCATGAAACACACGTGAATCGCAGTACATGCAAGTATCCATCACAATGCCAATTATTTATTTAGTTTTGTTCGGTATGGATCATGAATCAATCAACCACAAGTTCTAAAAATTGTGAATAATAAGAAGAATACAATGGTACAATAATTGTCTTGCTTTAACTTGTCCAACGCCAAAAGGATTAATTTCAACACCTAACAGCAATACCTTTCTGGTGGCATGCGATATATGTGGCATCTGCATACGAATAAATCAAACACAACCTGATTATAGTCCATTGGATCCGATAAAACTATCGATCGATGTTAAATGGTCTAAACCGATCCATACATCGTAGATCAAAATTTGTTCGGGATCAATCGATCAAAAAATCTATTGTATCGTAATGTGTGCCAGCAGAAAAGTCGTGATGCAAAAACCAAACTGTAAAATAAATCGAGACCATCAGAAAATTCGCCTCGAGGAAATAGTGCCAAGGAAATCGATCGTTCGTCAATCGGAAGCCGTTTGATCATTTAAACCACAAAAAATTGATTAGAGAATCAAGATTGCATTTCATCTGTTTGTTTGTGTATCCATCTTGGATAAGAAAAGCATGAAATTTATATTGTTTGATCATCATGCATAGACGATCAAAACGAGATATTATACCTCTGAACCGGAGATTTGAGGTTCCAATGCGGATGACTTTGGTATCCAAATAAGAGAGAGAGAGATAAAAAATAAATAAATTTGATTGAAATTGAAATTGAAATCCAAGAAAGCAACGGTTCCAACCCACTTGGCTCTTTCTCTCATCCACTTGTCAACTTAGGAGTGAGAACAGCGAAGGGAAAGGGAGACCGATCAACTGGAAACAGAGGAAGAGGTGAAAACCCAATCGTCAGATAAAAAGGGCGGAGAGACAGGTAACCAATCGAGGAGGAAGTATCGAGACATCTCAAAATAAAAGGCAAAAAGAAAACAAAGATAGAAAGGGCGCATGTGGGATTACACGCGGAGGGAAAGATGGAAAGTTGACGAAAAAATGAGTAGAATCGGAACACCTCAAAATAAAAGGAAAAAAACCAAAGATAGAAAGGGTGCATGCGGGCTTACACGTCGAGGAATTGATGGAAAGCTGACGAAAAAAGGAAATATCACGGAGAAATTGCGTGAAATACGATAGGGAAAAATGGCAAGAACGAAATTTGCGCAAACGATCAAGGAATAAGAGGCAACAAGACAGTTGTCAAATGCGGGTGAAAATTGCGGAAACAGCGAAGGAAGACGAGGCATGAAGACACTTGTCAAACACAGGGTGAAAATTCCACGTTTAAATAGGGTATATAGATTTTCTCCAACCGAAGGAGCACTCCCCCCCCCCTCTTTTTGTTGCATTCAGCATCTTCTTAGCAGCCGATCTTGTTGTTCCTGCTGCTCCTAAGCAGCAGCTACTGCTTCCAGATCAAGCAACTGCTACCCAGCAGCTGCTAGGGTTCATTCTCTTCCCCAGAGCTGTTGCTCCTTCTCCCCTTGGAGTAGCTTGAGCTGCTATCACAACAACTGGATGCTAATTCAGAGCTGCTTCTCACCAATTGGAGCTGCCAATTAACTGGAGGTTCTCTATTGCTACGTGTTGCCATTTTGATGCAATTTTGATCTCCAAACTTAGAGAGCAAAGGTACAATCCCCCTCCTCTTGCTACCTTTCATGCAAATTAAAACTCAATCAAACCTCCTTATTCATGCACTGATTTTACATCCAATGCGAAGCCAATGAGGATTAGCATTGCACCTTTACATTTCTCATATTTTTCTTGATATTACTTCGTTTATGTTGTATTAAAAATTGTATTTAGGTTTTAATTGGAAAACCTATGTAATTACAATTGGAATTAATTTGATTTCAATTGGGAAACCAAATAGTTTGGAGGGAAAGTTGGGAATTCCCAAATTTGAAACATGGATAAGTTTGGGTTGAAGTTTCGTACCATACCTTAGAGATCTAAACTTTTGATGGACTTATATATGAGTTCCCACCCCAAGCTCTTGTAGCAATAGTAGAGAGGAGGAATGGAGGACCACACACGCGCGCGCATGCTCCGCTCCGTCTCCGTCTCCAGCTCCGGGGAGTCAATTCGGATCTCGATATTTTTGCTACGGGTTTCATTTGGCTGATCGATTAAATTAATCAGGCAAATTAATTTGATTTTTCTCGGATGTGCTTTCGAGGACGGTCTCGTCGGTGTGCGCGGATAAAGACTGTGAACCGTCGTATCATGGAAGCATATCGCCAGTACCCTTCGCACCATTATTGTGGGGGTGAAATCCTCTTTAAGGACAGTCCATTTCATGGACGCTTCGGTGATCTCTGATCTAATCTTTCTTATCTATTGTTTGCTGCAATTGATATATTGCTTACCCTTTTTTGGATCTCGCCCGGTTGTTGCTTTCTGTATAATTAATCGATTCCTACTTGCATGTCGTAATTGGATAATGGATTAGAAATATATGACGTTAATGATATTAATCTGTGATACATTTATTTCCGTTCATTTGGATCCGTGTAACTACTACTTATTGTATGCTTGGTTGATCCTGTTTACAATAATCTTAGAGAGGATTTTGGAATCGATTATAAAACTATGTCGGAAACCATGTTTAAATCGAGGATTGATATGACGGGTATGCCTCAAAAGTTCGTTGGACAGAACTTTAAGAGTTGGCAACAACGCATGAAGATCTGGTTAACCACCATAGGATTAATCTCGATGCTTGAAACCGACTGTCCTATGGTGGAAATGGAAAACCCCTCACCCGATAGACAGAAGGTGCAATCTGCGTGGAAGGAACGCGACCGTATATGTCATGGTTGCATCTTGTTGGCTCTGTCCAATACGTTGTTTGACGTATATTGTTCATCCACGCATACTGCGAAGGGATTATGGGAAGACTTGGATCGAAAGTATAATACCGAAGATCTCGGTATTGAGAAATACTCCGTGGCCAAGTTTTTAAAGTTTTCCATGGCCGAAGGAAAGTCCATTTCTGAACAGGCACACGAGTTTTTACTCCTGCTCCATGGTTTAGAGGATGTTGAAATGAAACTTCCAGAGAAGTTTCAGGTCATGTGCATCATAGAAAAATTCCCCAAGTCATGGGAAGACTTCGGTATGACCCTAAAATACAGAAAGGGGAAGATCTCTATGTATGACTTGATGGTGACAATTGTCATAGAGGAGGAACACATGAAATAAAGGCATATGCTTCCTGTCGATATTCAGACTAAAGTCAATTTCATGACCTCGAAGGGCAAAGATAAGAAGGAAAAGGGTCCTAATAACAATAAAATGAAATCAAAGGGCAAGATCCAGAAAAAGGCAAAGAATAAAACATGCTGGCACTGTAATCAGGTTTGCCATTGGAAGAAGGACTGTCCGTCCTTGAAGGCTCAACCTAAGGCTGTAGACGGGAGGACACAAGTGAATATGATCACTATGGAACTCGGGGTTAGCGAGGGGTATGTCTTTGTAAAACCTGAACTATACCATATCCATGGATGAGTGGCTCGTGGATACGGGAGCCAATGTAAATATTTGTTCTGACATAACTTTGTTTTCTTCTTATCAGACCTGCAGTGGTGGGACTGTTAAGATGGGGAACGATTCTGCAGCCATGGTTCTAGGATCGGGACAAGTCAACTTGAGATTCTCCTCCAGACGTTTCTGGACGTTGTAAAGGGTGTTGCATGTTCCTGACATCAAGAAGAATATTTTATCTGACTCTATCTTAGTTAGAAATGATTTTGAATTAAACTTTAAATGTAATAAAGTTGTTATTCTAAGAGATGGTATTTTTTATGGAAAAGGTTATTTGGCTGATTTTGATTTGCTATTTAAATTAGATTTGATTCAGTAAACATTAATGAATTGAATGTTTTGAATTCTGAATGTTCTAGTTCTGTGTCTCATGTTGTGAATAATCTATAATCTTGTGATCTATGGCATGCTAGATTGGGAATGTAAACTTAAATTCAATTAAAAGAATGATGAATTTAGAGTTGATCCCTAAACACACCATTGATAAAACTCAAAAATGTGAAATCTGTGTACAAGCTAAGACACCTAGGAAGTCTTTTCAGTCTGTCTCTATAGATAGTGAGATCTTGGATCTAATGCACACAGATATCTATGAGTTTAATGGTGTGTTGACCCGAGACAATAAGAAATACTTTATCACCTTTATAGATGATGGCAATAGATACTGCTATGTATATCTAATGAAAACCAAGGATTAAGCCTTAGAGAAATTTCTTAGATTTAAGAATGAGGCTGAGACACAAACAGGAAAAGTGCTTAAACTCCTTAGGTCAGATAGAGGAGGTGAATATACCTCTAACTTATTTGATGAAAATGCAAATCATTTGGCATAGTTCATGAAGTTACAACCCCATATTCACCGCAATCAAATGGGATAGCAGAACGGAAAAATAGAACCTTAACGGACATGATCAATGCTCTCCTACAGAGTTATGGACTTCCAATCTATATGTGGGGAGAAGCCTTAAATACGGCTTGCCATATTCTGAATATGATTCCTCCAAGACATATGGAAAAGTATCCTTTTAAACTTTGGAGAAATAGGAAATCGAGTTTAAAATATCTCAAAGTGTGAGGCTGTCTCGCTAAGGTTTTAGTCCCAGAACACAAGAGAAAGAAACTTGGTTCTAAAACTGTTGATGCGGTCTTCGTAGGTTATCTAGAAAATAGTTATGCATACAAGTTCTTGGTAATTCGGTCCGAGATAACATGCATAGATGTCAACACCATTGTTGAACTCCGTGATACTACCTTCTTTGAGGATGTCTTCCCGTTGAAGATTGGGAATCCTCAGAATATGACCATTGAGGGCGCCTCTATATCAGGATCTATTCCAGATCAAGTGAAAAATATAACGAATATGGGGGTTGAGACTCAACATGAACCCAATGATCTTTCTGAATAAATTGAGCCAAGAAGGAGTAAAAGACCTCGGATAGCCAAGGATCTAGGTAGCGACTTTGTTGTCTACCAGATCGAGGGTGATCTACCAAGTTACAAGGAAGCCATAGCTTCATCTGAAGCAAAACAATGGAAGGAAGCCATCAAATCTGAGATGGATTCCATTATGGCTAATGGAACTTCGGAGTTGGTTGATTTATTCAAAGGGTGCTCTACCATTGGGTGCAAGTGGGTGTTTAAGAGAAAGCTTAGACCTGACGGATCAATTGAAAAGTATAAAGCCGGATTAATTGCCAAGGGCTTTTGGCAAAAGGAAGGTATCGATTATTTTGATACATATTCCCCTGTGACTAGGATGACCACAATCCGGATGCTCATAGTATTGACATTTGTATATGATCTCTCTATCCACCAGATGGATGTGAAGACCGCCTTCTTACAAGGCGATATTGAGGAAGAGATCTATATGGATCAACCTGATGGGCTTGTGACTCCTGGGAATGAGAGAAAGGTTTCCAAGTTTGTCAAATCCCTTTACGAATTGAAACAAGCACCAAAGCAATGAAATGAAAAATTTGACAAGACTATTTTGTTATGTGGCTTTAAGGTTCATGAATCTGATAAGTGTGTCTATTCTAAGGTGAAAGGTGATGAATGTATTGTCTTGTTTCTATATATTGATGGCATATTATTGTTTGGATTACACATAAGGATTATTAATGAGACTAAGCCATTCTTAAGTAGCAAGTTTGAGATGAAGGACATGGGTGGTGCTAATTTGATTTTGGGTCTTAAACTAACAAGGTCAGTTGATGGGATTGTAGTTTCTCAATCTCACTATGTTGAGAAAGTACTTGAGAAATTTGGATATCAAGATTGCAAGGCTGTAAGCACTCCTTTTGATTAATCCAAAACGTTGTTTAAGAATAAAAGTGGAGTACCTGTAGCTCAGCTAAGGTATTCACAAGTGATAGGAAGTCTAATATATCTTGAAAATTGCACGAGACCTGATATTTCATTCTCGGTTGCAAAGCTGAGTAGATACACTAGCTGTCCTAACCGTACTCACTGGGAGGCTCTGGATCGAGTACTGAAGAACTTGAATGGAACTATTTCCCTTAGTTTGCATTATGGTAGACATCCTTATGTATTAGAAGGATACAATGATGCAAGTTGGATAGGTAAAATAGAGGAGTTTGGGAGTACTGGTGTAATAGGGTATGTATTTACCCTTGGAGGCGGTGCAGTCTCCTTGAGGTCTGTGAAGCAGACCATTCTAGCTCGATCCACTTTTGAGGTCGAGCTGTGTGCTTTGGACACCACTGGAATTGAGGCTAAATGGCTAAGGGAACTTCCGTCTGAAATTCCCATGATAGGTCAGCATGTTCCTGCGATCTCGGTACATTGTGATAATATGACCATAATTGCCAAGATCAAGAGTTAAAAGTTCAATCAAAAAAGAAGGAAACACATACAAATCAGACTTAAGACGTTAAGAGATTTGGTTTCCCGAGGGGTGTTGGCTGTGGATTTTGTTGGATCAAAGACAACACGGCAGATTCATTGACTAAGGGACTTGATAGATCTTTAGTCCTAAAGTCTAGGCTTGGGATGAGACTGAGACCCATTAGAAGTTCATCTACAGTAGCAACCCAACCGATCTAAATGGAGATCCCACAAAGTAGTTTTAATGTGGTAATAACAAGCTATTTGGAGAACTGGTTGGCACTCTAATCTTAATGCGTAAGCATGAGTGTCTTATTCCTGAAAGCCTGAGTGACGTTTAAGATGCAAGCTTAGGAAGAGTGTAGGCTCTGAATGGGTTAAGCCTTTGGACAGGATGTTAGGAGTGCATCCTTGGAGAACGCCACCTATGTGAGTGTTATTGTGGGCCGCAGTTAAAGAAAGAGGATCTTTTCTGAACACACTCATGAAAGAGGATAAGGGTGCATGGCCTTTAAGAGCACCAACCCTGAAAATTACATCAAGAACAACACTTTGTTGTTTCTACCGTATACTTTAACACTAAGGTCTGAAGTTCAAAATATAGTTAACTTCGTTCCTGTTAAAGTAAAAGTAGTAAACTTAGGTAGAGGTTTAAACCGAAAAGTACCTTTACTGAAAGTAAAGTGTGGGCAGCCGAAAGAAGTCTCTTAAATCCTTTTGAATCTTTTTTTTCAAATTGGTGAATTCGTGGGGGATTGTTGTATTAAAAATTGTATTTAGGTTTTAATTGGAATTAATTTGGTTTCAATTGGAAACCAAATAATTTGGAGGGAAAGTTGGGAATTCCCAAATTTAAAACATAGATGAGGAAGTTTAGTAACATACCTTAGAGATCTAAACTTTTGGTGAATTTATATATGAGTCCCCACCCCAAGCTATGTAGCAATAGTAGAGAGGAGGAATGGAGGATCACACACGCGCGTGCGCGCTCCGCTCCGTCTCTGGCTCCGGCTCCGGCACCAGCTCGGGCTCGAACTCGGCAGAGTCAATTCGGATCTCGATACTTTTGCTGTGGGTTTCATTTGGCTGATCGATTAAATTAATCACGCAGATTAATTTGATTTCGATCACATTAGGAATCAGACTTTATCCAAACGGTTCGACTTAGTCGCGATTTTGGAATCCAAAGGGACACGCCCGTTGAGGGGCATTTTCGAAAACCGAAGGGACCGCGGTAGGGCACGCGAGCTCCTCTTTTTTATATCCCTCACCCGACGCCGTCTTTCATCACTCGCAAGAAAAAAAACTCGTCGTCACTCTTGTTCTCTCTCTCACCTACGGCCTTGTTTTTTCTCGGTTGCAAGTTCTCGGAGGTGCTTTCGAGGACGGTCTCGTCGGTGTGCGCGAACGAAGATCGTGAACGGTTGTATCCTGGGAGCGTATCGCCAGTACCCTTCGCACCGGTATTGTGGGGGCGAAATCCTCTCTAAGGACAGTCCATTTTATGGACGCTTCGGTGATCTCTGATCTAATCTTTCTTATCTATTTGTTTGCCGCAATTGATTTATTGCTTACCCTTTTCTGGATTTCGTTCGGTTGTTGCTTTCCGTATGATTAATCGATTCCTACTTGCATGTTGTAATTGGATAATGGATTGAAAATATATAACGTTAATGATATTAATCTGTGATATGTTTATTTCCGTTCATTTGGATCCGTATAATTACTACTTATTATATGCTTGGTTGATCATGTTTACAGCAGTTTATGCTTCCTCCTCGCCACCCTATCTCTTCTCAACCTCTCAACCTTAACTTAAGAGCATGAAAGATGAGATGGATGTGTAAAAAAATGGGTAGGGTTGCCTCATCACACATGATTGTTGTGACTAGTGAATCCTTTGCTTGATGCGTGGCATGGTCTCGCTAGTGGCCATTTCATTACCCAAACCACGAGGCATCCATCACGTGTTTTGGCTTATGTTTATCACGTGATTTTACTAACCAAGAACAATTAGTATTGATCGGAGTTTAAATAGTCGGATCGACCGGTCGGACCAAGAACCGACCCTGACCCGATCGATTTGGTCTGTTTTATGTAATTAATTTCAAAAGGAAAAGAAAATAAAAAATTGGGTCCGACCAGTGGTCGGACCGGGTTGATCCGGATTGATCCAATTTTGATGGTTTGGTAAATTTTCAACAAATAAAAGTTTGAATAATGAAATAATATGAGTTTTATCACTTCTTCCCTTCTTAATTTTTGTAATATCAGTTATGCTCCTCTCTTTTTAGGAATATAAGTTGTGCCACTACTTTCTTGGAGTAATTTTCTAGAAGCAACTAATGATTATAATATGGTTATCATATATAATGCTATAAATTGTGATTAACTTTTGTAAAGTTAGTCGAAATAGGCAATCATATTATTTTATTGAAAGATTTGAAATTTTAAATGATTATTCAATTGATATATAAATACATACTTACGTATACGTATCCGATTTTATCGGTTCAAAAAATCGGGGATCGGTCGGACCAGTATGTTAAGCCTGATACAGTTTTTTCCGAGTCCATAGGAATGATAACATCATTCTGACATCATCACTGATTCAATCAGTTTGGATCGGCAGTCCGACCCGATTGGACCATACCGAAGACTGGTTGATTTACCGTCCGGTCCGATTTTAAAAACCTTGACACTGATCTTGACTGATTTCTGTTAATCGTGATTAATCATGATGATTTACTCTTAATAATGATTAACATAATTAATATTCCATACTCATGCAACCTTAGTGTTTATTAATATATGTAGTCGTGATTATTAATTTGTGTTATTAACGTTTTGAGATTTAATAATCTTGATTGACATCAACCTCCATTACTTCCAAATTCACAACAATTTGCAACGATCTTTAATTGGCATTAAATGTCTTCTAATGGATCTGTCTCAAGATGGATTTTAAGGAATGTAAGTAAGTACATAAATAATTGTTTTTAGGACTTTGTGGTATTTGATCCAAGCACACATGAACTTTGGTGTTTGGTATCAAGTTGAAGCTTCCAGTGTTTGATATTGAGATGTGTACTAGTTTCCGAGACCTTAGCGTGTGGTTCAAATTACAAATCCTTCCGTGTGTGATCCAAAGCATGGGTAATAATAGTTGAGTTATCTATGGGAAATTGCTTGATTTAGTAAATGGTTGATTGATACGAATGATAAGGGACTTGAACCAATGACCAAGATCGTTATTTCACGTAGCTGAGCTTCCACGTTAAAATTCACATGTAAGTTGACCAATATATACCTTATTTTATTTTTCATAAAAATAATTAAAAATGACAAAAAAAGTATAAAATAATATTTTTATTTTACACACTTTTTAATCTAAAATCATTTATTATTTTTTTCATTGAATTCTCTTGTATTTTTTGTAAATCATGCATTCTTATTAGTCCACGCTGCCACCTTGACCCGATCAACCGTCTCTTCCAGCCAGGTCGGGTCGCCACTTATCTCGCTGGAGCTCCTTCTCCATTTTCTAGCGCCCGGACCCGACCACCTTTGGCTTCAATTCCTTCGCCTGATTACAACCCTAATATCCATGATCCTCGTGGATATCTAGGCACAACCAGATCTGCCTAGGGTTGTGCACCCCCTTCCGATCTTTCTGGACTCTGGGAAACCCTATAAAACCTCTCTTCTACCTCTTGTGCTCTCCATCTCGTCCCTCGCACCACCTAAGACCCCTAGCCGCCTTCACTGGAGTGACAACCTTTGGAGGAGCAGCTCAAGACCCTGTAGGAACTCCTGGAGGCTCATCGCTCACTTCGTGGCCGGAGATCTGTCGTGAGTAGCCTCCCTGCCACCTACATCTCGGTTGAGGCCAAGACCCATCCGTCCACCTTCGCTTGGAGTTCGTGCTTCTGCTAGTAGCCTCAAATAAATTTCTTGCCTCCTACATTTTCTAGTTCGATTCCATCTTTCCCATTTCCTTCACCGCACGCTTTCTTGCTCCGACCATCTGGTCTGGAGCCTCGCCGCACCCATCTGTCCGCACTGATTTCCCCCTCAACTCATCCTGCACCTCCTTACACAACCTGATCACCCTTAGGCTCGCCATCATAGCGAGATTAAGGTCCAAACCTCCTTTTCCCTCCTTGGTCGGAGGTCGAGCATGACCCCCCGTCATTTCTCTTATCTATATATGCCATAATTTGGACCGGAGCGTTGCCCCGAGTCCCTCTACCCTCTGCAGGTACTATCGCGCGTGAGGAGCACCCTTTGGACCTCCAATTGCTTAGGCTGAGCAGCTCTAGGAGGACTTCACCACCACACACATCTGATTGTTGTCTCCCTCATCGGAGCCCGCCATCGGACGCGCACCACTTTCGCAACACTACCGGACCCTTTGGCGATCTCATTGGACCAATGGATCTCCTCTCTCGCTCGATCGAAGTTTGCCTGGGATGTGGTCTTGCATACCTCCCTTCCACTGATGGATGAGCATGCCCTTGCCAGATTACATCAGAGCCCCCCGACAATTGCATCCTTTGAGTTGTTCGATCATAGCCCTAGTGCATCTGACACGCACGTCCACAACATTCTTCTCAGACTGTCAGATCCACCAGGGCTTAGATCAGAGTCGTACATCAACGCTTACTCCCGTGTGCGCCACGTGCCCTCCTTTTGGGTATATTTCATTTTCTTCCTCATTAGTTTTTGTATTTAGCCTCAGTCCTCTAAAAAATTGTGTCGTTAAAGACATTTGTAGTTTGGACACTATGTTTTTAGTATTTGCAATTTTGTCTTTCCATTTTGAAGTCATGTGTGTCCCCACGTGCTCGTCTGGAATATTTTGCTATTTCTCCCCCACACTTTTATGTTGTTATTAAATGAAGGTTGAAGTTTTAGAAAAATGTCATTTATGCCCCTGTGAGGATGGATCACATGTTACACATGTTTTGATTGGACAAATTGCTTATTTAGACCCGAGCTTTATTTGTTTGTTCTCTAATTGGTCTTGAAACTTAAAATAATTACCATTTGATCCATGTGAACGATATTTAACTCCTTGTTTTTTATTGGACTTGATAAATATTAAATTTATCTTAAAAATCACTTAAAATTACTATTAGCTTCTACTTGTATGTAATATTTGGGTGCTTTTTGTGGATTAATTTACTTGCATTTTATATTATTAGAAATTGAAAAACCCTCTAAAAAGTATCATGTCTAAGTTTCAAAAATCATAAAAATTCGAAAAAAATATCTTAAAATTTCCACAAAAAAATCTAGAGTTGTATTTTGTGTGTTTTATCTTTAGTAAAAATTTTGTTTAAAAAATCTTTAAAAACCCTAAAAATTACAATACACCTAAAACTTAAAAAATCATATAAATTATATTTTCAATTCCTGTTTATAGCTTCTTGCCTGCAATTTATCATAAAATTATCATCCAGGACCTCTGAGCACTTCAAATATTTTCAATTTGCAAATTGGTCCTAGTTGTGCACTGTTTTGTATTTTTATCACTGTTTGATTTTAATAAAATTATAAAAATAATATATATATATATATAAATTACCAAAAAAATTCAAAACATGCAAAACCCAAAAATATGTTTAGTATAATTTTCTGAGTATTTTTAGCTACTTTGAAAAATCCAAAATAGTGTTGTGTGTGTTTTTGCTTGTATCCCTTTTATTAAAAATTAAAAATTTGAAAAATTAAAAATCACTGAAAAATATTTTATTTTTAAAATTTGATTACTTAGTTTTTCAATCGTGCTCCTTGCATTCGACCCTTGTAGCTATACCAGGTAAATTAAAATAGCAATCCGCTCACACTTGATTGCTTGATCTATTTAGTGATTATTTTTCTCATTCAGTAAGCCGATTGATTAGGGTCATAGCGATCTATGTTTATTTTGATACTTAACCTTAGTTAGTCAACAACTAATCATCGGTCGCCTCCGATCCATTGTTATTGGGCCATGGGTTGACCTTTCCCGTTCCAATGGGCACCCGGTCATAATTGATTCCCAGTTAATATCAACAGACAATAGGTGCTAGTGGGTACAGGTGGAAGTACCACCTTTATTAAGGGGAAATTACTTAGTTATTGGATAAATATTAACCAAGTGATAAAATCAATAATTGCATCTTTTTTCACAAAACACTGTTTACCAACTTTGAAATTCATTATATATTTTTTGTCATTATTAATGCGCTCTCATCTTTTCCATCTAAATCCAAAATGAAAATTGAACCTTACATGTATTAATTTTATATCCTGTTTATGGCCTAACACGTCAGCTTTCCAACATATCGGCTAGCGAAATGACATCGATAATGTTAGTGAAATATAGCCAACATTTCAATGAATCCAACCCAAATTAAAAGTTAGCACCGGAAAAGATATAAAAAGAAACTCGCCATTTCAGTGGCATTTAGCAACTCCGGCGAAATCAATATTTTAACGATACTGTAATTTCAATAAAAAATTAGTTATGATTTTATTTGGGCAAATGATATACATCATTCAAAATGGATACATATATGGACTCATCACGTGCGAACCATCAGCATGCAAAATTAATCCAATCTACACTGTATTGCTTTTTGTATATGATCATCTATATCCATTTCATATTTGATCCTTTTTATTTCAACGGTATATTTTCCATAGGGTTGCATATGTATTGGATTGGACTGGATTCTAGCTTATTTTGTGTCCAATCCAATCTTAACAGATTTTTGTTTCCCGAATCCAATCCGACCCAATCCATCGTATTACGGATGAGACTGGATCCGATTTTATACTTACATTATCACACTCAAATAGTTACTCCCTCGTGTTTGTATTTTATGGCCCATTAACCCCAACATTTGAATAATATCATAAAATCAACAATATGAATAGTTATAAAAAGGAAAGATCACACGATCAGAATGAAAGTTGAAGAATTATATGGATAATCCATTACAAAAATGTGAAGATCACAAAATCAAATTAACAGATTATATTGTATTTGAAATTCAAGTATCTTTTTTAAATGATGTATTAGTTTGTTTTTTAATTAATCCAACAAATGATTCACATGAGAATAATACAAGTTACCACATCTGGATATAAAGATAGATTAGATAAATAAAAAAACATGATCTCTGTAGCCGAATATTAATGAAGCCCATTGCTAATTTATATTGTTAAGCTATGCCAAAGCCCGACCACTCCAACGATATCCCTCAAAGATCCATAATATATCATTAACAAATGTTAATCGTAGGTCATTTCGTACTCGATTGAATATCCAAGATAAAATCAAAGGTTGGAAAAGTTGGTAATCGGTATTTGATCGGTCGAATTACTGACTAAGGATTAATTGGCAGATAGACGACTAATCAGATTTAGTCGGACGTTGTCTTTGAATTTTTGATTATTTTAAATACATAAATCATTTTATACATATATTTACATAGATCTTGTACATGTTTATAATATCACAATGAAATGAAAGAAGTAATTGAATTTAAATAAAAATTTATGCATATTTTAATAAACATTGCTTTTAAAAAAATATGGCTTCTCCAATCTACTATTGATCGGCTAGTGTGCCTAGTTGGAATTAATCAACACTCGATCAACCACCCCACTAACTAGACTAGTCGGACCTACTAGTTAGGCCGGTTGGACAACTTTTACAACACTAGTTACCAATTTAAATATTGTCCACCACTTGAGCAACATGCCTCTCAATAAAAAATGGAATTGAAATATGATTTATTTATAAGATTATATCCATAGTAAAATTATACGAATTGTATGATAAAATATGAATGAAAAGCGTATATCATTTAAAATGAAAAAGAATTGAAGTATTGCTTATTTGTTCTTAGATGGATAGTAAATTTCTGATCGGGTATCTGCGGGTTCCATCATCAAAATGAAATGAACATATGACGTTTATGTAGGGATGTCAGCGGGTCGGATTTGGGGCGGATATTTATTGTCCCAAACCCTTACCCATTTATAAAATAACTACCCATGCCCGTCCATTTATTAAATGGATAACATCAAGCGGGTACCCACATACCCGTTGGATACCCTTATACCCAATGGATACCCATATATTCGATATGGTATATCTTAAGTTGTTTATAAATGTAGACAAGATTTCATAGATAGACGAAATAGAGTGAGATTTCGTAATATGGTGATACATAAAAATATGCAATATAAAAGGAATATTGAAGGTTCATATACGTTAAGCGTTTTCCTCTTTATGGTTGATAGTTTTTATTTTTAAAAGATACAAAAAGTTAGTTGAATATGAACAAATGTATGAGGAGGAGAAAATTGAGTTGGATGTTTATACATGTAGATTAATTCCTATTAGATATGGAATGAATTTGGCTAGTTTGACTAAGAATGCAACACATACATCTATTTTTTCTATCTATCTGTCTATCTAATATATATATTATTCGAGTTTGGGGCGGGTTCGGAATCGAGTACTCACAAGGCAATCCCAAACTCATACCCATACCCGCATGGATCGTCAATTCAAAACCTAAATACATCCAAAAATAAACAAGATGATTTTCGGATCCTTAAATGATATGGGTTTGGGTCGAGTACCAAATGGTTGGGTAGACCCAGATTAACATCCCTATATACTGAGGACTGGGCAATGAGCATATATGGAGGGAGGAGGTTGGACACGGAGAGAGAGGGATAAGAGCGCGGGGAACGTTTCTATCATGAGACCAACTATTTGGGAGCAGAAATAATAAAAATAAAAATAAAAATAAGGGAGAGATAGGTGGAGTCGAGGAGAGAGAGATGGATAAGGAAGACCAGGAAGGGAGAGGGACGTTTTTAACATGAGACCAACTATTGGGGAGCGAACATAAAAAAAATAAAAATAAGGAAGTTTGTTGAAAAAGTGAGCCTCAACCCGGCCCAAAGCCCACGGAAAATTGATGGGCTTGGGTCGAGCTTTCTCGGATTGAGCCGGATCGAGCCCAATAAACCACCCTAGGTCCGGCTGTGGGTCACAGCAGATCGATGATCTACACCCATTGTGGTGCAACTCAGTGATGACCATTATAGTTAAACGATCATGAGATGAGTCAAAAAGTAAAGGTGGACACCTTATCGCTTAAATTTCATAATTCCCATTGGAGTCGATTAGCCAGCTTCTACATATAGCTTCAAGCCTCTGGCGTTCTTATCAGCATTCGAGCTTAATCTAAAACCCTACCTCTTCCTCGCCGCCTAACGCCCGTGACCTATCGACCTCTTCTTCTCCATCTCCCCGACCCTGCAAATGGCCACAGCTCTGGCAAGCTCTCTCGCTCCCTTCGTGGAAGCAGAGAGCAGCATCTCCTACTTCCATTCCCATCGCCGCTCAGCATGTTCGCTGTGGAAGGCCCCGAAGCTGTCGAGATCCGCTATTCCTCACTGGCAGCGGCCGATCCGCTCGGACCGGCGGGGGATTTCGATCCACGCGAGCGGTGTCGGGGAGAGAAAGGAGATTGCTGTCAGCAGCGCCGTCGCCCCTTCCAGACCAAAGAGCTCGTAAAATCCTGACCTTGTTCATCTTGCCTACGTTGCATTTTTTAAACCACAGGTCATATACCTGACGTATGCGCCACATATACGTGCTCACGTTTACATCAATAGTACACAGCGCCTTGCTTACACATAACACGGTCAACATAGCTCACGGAATGACATGCCACCTTTGACTTACGGCACGATCAACTCGTTCTTTAACTACACCGTACATGAGAATACCCACACTTAAATCACCCTTCACCCGTGCCCTTCTATTGCACCTCATAACCAACACCGTGCATATACATATGTGTTCCGAAGTTGGAGATTCTGTGGCAAACTCGGGAAAAAAATCAGGTTGCCTATGGTCCATTGTGAAGTATATGAAACGACGGTGTGATTTTTATAAAAATCCTTTTGTTGTTATTTTAGCTTCCCGTTCACCCATGTTTGATCCATGTTACTACAGAATCCTTTTGTAAATAAGTCGGCTGCTCAGATAATAGGTATTGGCTGGCTTCTTTTGGATTTCTGTGACAGTTTGTCTCAAGTAATGTGAGTATAAACATACACATACTTGCTTGAAATACGAGATCAAGGAAATAATGAATTAACATCCATAATTAGATTGAGCCTAACAAGATCCTGACCAGCATCACCTTGAAATAGGAGGATGAGTGAGGAAAAGTGGGAGCAGTTGGTGGTATAGAGCTAGGAAAGAGGGATCAGAGGTGGCGATGAAGCGTGGGTCTTGAGCAATGGTTACATTGCAGCCAAGGCCTTAAATGTCGGTTTCGATCACCATTTCGGTGACGATCAAAACAGAATTTCGATGGAATTTCGGTCAAATTTCGATCTAAGTTTTGATCATTTCGGTCATTTTTTATACTAGGACCCCATATTTCGATCGAATTTCGATTTCGACTGGATATCGATATTCGACAAAATTTTGACCGAATTTCACTGAAATTTGAGGCCATGATTGCAGCATTAGTTGTGGGAAGGAGGAGGGTGATGGAGTTCGGAGTTGTGACGAGAAGATGGTGGTGATAGACTCGGTCACGAAACAATTTTTGGGGGCCTGATGCATGCTGTTGGGGTTGATCAGGCTACGAGGAAGATTGAGGGTGTGCTCGATGAGGTGCTAGCTGGTTGGTTCAAGAAGCGTTGCCTGCGTGAGGGCTCTTGACATGGCTATGGTGGGATTAGGCCCACATTTCTCTCTTGACATGGTATCCCTTAGGAGTGCCTTATCTGCTTCAGGGGCTTAATGGAAATTCTCTCTCGAGGTCAACGCGAGCCCATGCGCTGGCGTTCTTCATTGAAGACAACCTAATCTGCATGTGGCATGTATAGACAGAGGATTTTGTTTTTTGGTGGACATGTAGGGTTTCCGTTGTGATGTCACGATCAAGGCTTATTTTCTTGCCCTCATTTAGACGGAACAATGGCTCAATTTTTCTTTGATAGCATGTCCCTCAAAATTCTCTTCAATTTTGCATTTGAGCTTGAGGATACTATAAGGCTTGTTCTTCTAGTGTGCATGGATTGTCAGGTGGGCAGGTCCGTGTTCTCTATGGTGGTTTTGATTGTTACTTTGTCTATGGATGATAATTATATTGCTCAATGATTTTGCTGGGAGAAGATTGTGGTGATTTTGCTGCTGAGGTGGGGACTGGGGGTGAGGCGGCATCGTGCATGTTTGATTTGGTGGAGCTGGTGTCGACAATGGCCTTGGCCTCGATGGTTGATGGTTTCACATCGACGTCTTGGGCTTGCCGCGGGTGGTGTGATCTTTGCTGTCTTCTTTGGGCATTTTTTGATGAGTGGGATTGCTGTCGGTTTCATGGGGTGTGAGATCTTCAACGTTGTCTCAGTAGTTTTTTTGGTGGGGGTGGGTGGGTCATCATCATTCTAGCGAGTATCAATCTGGTGCTTTTAAATAGGCTGATTTGTGTTTATCTGGCATCTTACATTTGCATTAGAGGGTCAGTTTGTCGATTGGATTACTATTGGAGACCTAGCTAAACATCTAGATAAACAACATATTTTGTTGTTATAAAAATCACAAAACTTCAAGAAAGTATTTTAATAATGTAAGCAAACCAAAAGTATCAAAGAAGGAAATCAAAAGGAAAAGACATGAAAATCCTAATGTATATCCTACTATATAGACTTATCAACCCCAAATAATTTACATAAGTTATATTTTATGTCAAAATACATCAAACCCTCTTTATTATAATATACAATAACTTATATGAAAATAATGAATATAAAATTAGAACCTTATTGGGAAAAATCCAAGGTTTCTTTCCACTTGCAAAGATCATATTTCTTATTATATTATATGATATAAACATAACTCTAATCTTATTGCTCTTATATAACTTAAATAGTAAATATGTAGAAGTGCATAATACAATTAAAAAATTAGAGAGGGAACATATATGTATAAAATACCTAGAAATAACTTCAAAATTATGTTACTCCAAATAATAAAAGAGCTGGAGGAACTTCAATATACCAAAGTTCATTTTTGGATTTCCATCTACTTTCATTGCACAACTGTTTTTAATGAATCGTCCTATTCAAACAAACTTCAATATAAGAAGGAAAGTCCAAATTACCATGGAAGGTCGTATCGATATCGATATCATTTCGGTCCGCCCGGAAATGGATATATCGGGATATATCGACGATATCGGTGGAAATGTTGAAAATGGCACAAAAAAGCTAATTTTTTTGGCATTTTTTCAGAAATTAAGGCCATCCAAGATATTAAAACAACAAATAACGTTACAAATACACACTTATATCACACATATCGGTCCATTTATAGATCATATATCACACATATCGGTATCGCACATATCGGTCATATCGAACATATCGATATTAATACTGATTCTTGACTTATAAATATTGGAAATGGATTTCATTCAAGTTCTTATAACATGAAATACTTTAGATATACACCTAGAAAATACATATAGATCATTTATGAGGACTATGATCCTTATAGTGCACATATCGGTCATATCGAACATATCGCTGATATTGTTAGTTGTTGACATACTATATATATTGAAAATGGAGTTCATCCAAGTACTTTGATCACTAAATTTTTACAAATGTACTCTTACTCTCTTAGATAACACATATCGATCATCTATGAACCTTATATCGCATATATCGATACGGTTGTACTGTTAGTTGTTGACCTATATATATATATTGAAAACGGAGCTTATCCAAGTTCTTAGATCACTAAATAACTTACAAATATACTCTTAGATCACACATATCGATCATCTATAAAGCTTATATTGCATATATCGATCATTTCGAACATATCGATATTAATGTCGATTCGTGACTTGTAGATTTTTTTGAAGAATTGACTTATAGATATTGGAAATGGATTTCATTCAAGTTTTACAACATGGAATAACTTGTAAATATATACGAAGTTGAAGAACCATTGTCTGCACCTTCCTGTCGCTCCATACCCTACCAGTACGGGGGTCTCGTTGCCCGGTCAGCGAGCCTAGGGGGGCTAGGGGGGGGTCAGGTTGGCCCCCCCTTGGGCTGCCCCCGACCTGGAACAAAGTATATAAATCATAGATTATTTTAATACTAGGTGTAGCTAGATAGGTAGTGGAATCAAGTTTGCATGAATAATAACATTCATATATAGGGATATCGACGAAATATCGGCGATATCGGTCGATATCTTGTATTTTTTGTACTGAATCCATTCATTTTTGACCGATATGGGCCGATATCCCTGTAAAAGGATATACACTCCGATTTCGATACCCCCAACCTCTCTATACCGATATATCGGCGATATATCGTCGATACGACCTTCCATGCAAATTACTTTATCATAGATGTTTTTACGAAGCACTGTCTTTGAATATTACATTCAACTGGTCATTCGACTCAGTTAATAGCATTTTCAATCATTCATTTCTCCGTCATTTCTGGAATCTGAACAACAATTAATGGGTGGATCTCAAGCTCATCGGTCGATGCTAATGTTAACTGTTAAGCTAGGCTATGGCATTTTGAGTCTTTTGCAAGAATCTTAAATAGCGTAACTCCTGGCAATTTTGAATTGGTTTTAAAGAATAAATGCGTCATTTTCATGGCCTTAAGTATCAATATCGGTGTTGTTTCGCCAACAAGCTCGGAAAGGGAAATATAAGGTAATGTGTTGAGATAGCGCTAGTATCTGAGAAATAATGGAAATTACTATAAAAAATAATTTTCCTCCTAAACATAGGTTTCTAAATTTACCACATTGGTTTACATGTTGTACCATGTAAGGCATGCATTAGAAGTTTATTTATGTTGTATGCATAAATAAGTTGAAGTTACAAGTAACACGGTTCCGTAAACTCCTAATTCATCATATATCAATGTAATTACTTACCATGTAATAAGTTAAAGAATCATCACTTGTTAGAAGCATGATCATCTTGCTGGATCCATGTGCCTTGCTTGATGCCCTCCTCCGTTATTGTATCCTAATCGTGTCTCTATATTCTGAATAATTCTTCCATGTCATATAAAAGTACATGATTTTGTAGTATGTAAAGTACTCACTATATTTATGATCAACTACATATGTAATGAAGCGAATTCGAGGATAACTGCCTCAAATATCGTGCTATTCATGACCTCAAATATCAAGTAGTCACTGGTTGACCTTTATTGATATGTTCGATATTCATGGCCTTCATGGACACTCACTTGGCGAAATGGAGTGAAACGAGGGAAACACACAACGAACGTCACCCATGTTATGGGAGACATATTTAAAAACAAGAGTTTTTTTCATTGTTTTGCATTCTCCAATATTTCATCAATATATCGTCGATATGCCCCTTATCGATACCATTGTTACGAGTACGTGATACTGATATATCGTTGACATATCGACATTATTTAAGGCTGTGATTATTTTTATCATAGTATCATTTTGTGGCATACTTCCTAGCCGTACGAGGCAAGTTGATGCAACGTGAAATAGAAATATAGGGCTGCATTTATTTAATTTTTATCCGTTAATTTTATTTACGTTTATTTTGAGTCGTCGTATTTTTAATTAAATAAAGAGATCTCTTGTGATCTCAATTAGTTAGAGATTTGAATTTCAAATTAGTCTGTTAGTCGCTTAGAGTCAAATTAGGATAATTAGTTTGAATTTGAATTTGATTTCTATTTTTGTAATCTCATCCCTCCTATACAAAGGGATGATGGGCTATTGTTATAATCAGTTCAGTTGATATGAAAAATTGAGATTTTATCTCTCTCCTTCTCTCGTCACTCTCTCCCCACGTGGTCTTCACGTTTCTCTCCTCCAAACCCCTCGTGTTCCTGACGAGCTTCTTCTCTCAACCCTTCTCCTTCTCCCTTGCCGTGGTCTACACGTCTTCTCTCTCTCCAAGCCCCTCGTTTCCGACGAGTTTTCTTGTCCTCAACCCCTCCATTCTCTTCTCAACCCTTCCATTTCTTCTCCACCAAGATCCATCGTCAAATATTTTATTTTTTGCCGTCGCCGAAAACCAATTCGCATCAATTGGTATCAGAGCATGGCCTACAGATCGTCCTCACGATCTAACGATCCGTCCAGACATTCGCGCCGACCCCAGTTCTTCCATGGGATGATCGGGAACGCTGATTCGGATTTATCCACCTCGAAGCCTGCAGATCCAACAATTCGTCGGGAGACGAATTTTTTCAAGCGGAGGAGAGTTGATGCAGCGTGAAATAGAAATATAGGGCTGCCTTTATTTAATTTTTATCCGTTAATTTTATTTACGTTTATTTTGAGTCGTCGTATTTTTAATTAAATAAAGAGATCTCTTGTGATCTCAATTAGTTAGAGATTTGAATTTCAAATTAGTCTGTTAGTCGCTTAGAGTCAAATTAGGATAATTAGTTTGAATTTGAATTTGATTTCTATTTTTGTAATCTCATCCCTCCTATACAAAGGGATGATGGGCTATTGTTATAATCAGTTCAGTTGATATGAAAAATTGAGATTTTATCTCTCTCCTTCTCTCGTCACTCTCTCCCCACGTGGTCTTCACGTTTCTCTCCTCCAAACCCCTCGTGTTCCTGACGAGCTTCTTCTCTCAACCCTTCTCCTTCTCCCTTGCCGTGGTCTACACGTCTTCTCTCTCTCCAAGCCCCTCGTTTCCGACGAGTTTTCTTGTCCTCAACCCCTCCATTCTCTTCTCAACCCTTCCATTTCTTCTCCACCAAGATCCATCGTCAAATATTTTATTTTTTGCCGTCGCTGAAAACCAATTCGCATCACAAGTTTACTTAAAAGATGTTATAATGCACAAAAGTAGAAAATTTTTGAAGATAAAACGTTAAAAGAAATAAATATATAATTTAAAATTCAAAACAAAATGTATAAACATTGAATTTTTAGTGAAAAATGTAAAAATATTACCATTTGAACATGAGTTTTTCATTGATCTTTGTAAGTTTTTAATTGTTTTTTAGCCGGAAAGGAGGACACACTCTGGAGGTATCCACCCCAAAATTATATTAATTAAAAAGCTAAAGCACGACAATAATCATGTCTCACGAAGAGATTCAATGAGGTGGGTCACATTATTAACATAGAAACCGTCCGATCTTAAAATGATCCCATCCTGTGAAAGAAAAATCGCCTAGACTTTAGCAATAAGAAGCAACAGCTTTGTCGTAGGTCTGAAATGGCGAGCCATTAAATAACTCCAGGAGTTGAGGTGGGACGAAGGGTCGACTAGTGATTGTTTGCAGCCTGCCAGATCTCACGCACACATGCACATGGTAAGAAGAAATGGTCGGTCCTTACTCTTATCGCGACAAAAGGAGCACATTATGTCTTCCCCCGATACAAAGATGGATCTTTTGACCTTGGTAAATAGGCACTGAAGTCCGTGGAATCAGAGGAAAATCTTAATCTTTATTGGGATTTCCATGGTCTACATCAAGCTGCAATCTCTTTCTCTTAGACTTGGATTGACATCCTTGCCTTCTTTCTATGCAATGATGACCTGCTCACTATCAGACCTAGAGCACGTCGACCCACATTAAGTTGGTAGTTAGAGCCATGTGTTGGCCTTTACAGAAAAATAGCCATTGCGCCAAACCCAGTGGTCATTGGCTCTCAGATTGGGCTCGTACAATAAGCAATCATCTTTAACATCTGCAAAAGCTTCTTGAAATGCTACTTTGATTGGGGAGAGGTGAAACACGACATCCATTGACCATCAACCTAGGCTGCCCTAACAGATACATCACACATAGTGAGTGGAAAAAGGCATGTAAACCATTCTTGAAGAGGACCGTCACTGGACTAGTTATCCATTCAAAACTTGAAAAACTTTTCATTGCGCAGAATCGAGCACAAATGTGTGGGCATTTCGTGAACGAGAGAACAAATCCCTTTCTAAAATGCATAGGAAAGGTGCCATGAAGACTCAACATTGATAGATTGAGCACAAATGTTGTAAATGTCCCTAAGAAGATGACATGGGAGTTCCTCACATTCACCCCACAGATGGAACTCCCATACATGAGTGTGCCCTCCTGATTTGGGGGGGGGGAATGACCAACTCCCGATTCTGTTGGAGTTTTTGGTTATGCACCTTTTATATTGTAGATGGGTAAATGTATCTCTCCAGGATCCATTTACCTCATCCAGAGTTTAGTCCCACATCTACCAGTTTGGAGATGTGGAGACTCAGTGGGGCTATATATAGACCTCCACACCCCTTGTATTCAAATGAGAAAAGCAATAGACTATCAATCCTCTGAGTTCTCCTGTGGTTTCATCCCTCTCCTTAGGGAGTTGGGTTCCACGTAAATCCTGTTGTGTTCTTTAATTTCTTTATCTTTTATTATGATATGCTTCCGCATTCTTATTTTCTAACATGGTATCAGAGGGGGTTCGATTCTCGAGATTTTTCATGTTCTTTAATTTTATTCGAGATTCGATTTATATAATTGAGATTCAGTTATAGGGTTTCTACCGAAACCCTAATTTTGTACAAGGTGGCGGCTACCGCAACTCCTATTCCTGTTCCTGTTCTTGTTCTTGAAGATCATTCATGATTCGAGATTTGGGATTCATGTCTCAGTCCAAGCGAAGTTGCGTCTCCTCCTTCACGCTCTAGCACATGTCGATCTCGACGGCGATGCAGAACCTATCGTCTCCGCCAAAGGTGCAGCAATATCTCTGCGTTCCTCAAGCAAGGCCTTAAATGTCAGTTTCGGTCACCATTTCGGTATCGACCAAAACAGATTTTCGATGGAATTTCGGTGAAATTTCGATCGAAATTTCGGTCATTTCGGTCATTTTTTATACTAGGATCCCCATATTTCGGTCATTTCGGTCGAATTTCGATTTCGACTGGATATCGATATTTCACAGAAATTCGACCAAATTTCGTTGATATTTTAGGCCATGTCCTCAAGTCCCTACGGTCTTCTTCGGCCCATCACGCGATGATTCACCTCTTCATCCAGATTCCGAGATGCGCGATCTCCATATCGTGCATCCCTAGCGTCCTCGCACGAATTGCAGGAACCATGTTCTCCGGAGGGCGATGACCCTTGCTCCAAGGCGGAGTCCGCTCAAGGCATCTCCAGGCGGCTCCCATCGCACAACTTCAAGTGGTGGGGCCCTATCGCGCAACCGCTCTGATCTATCCAAGCGCGCAAGCATCACACACATTGCACGACATGCGCACATCGTAGGCGGTTGTTCCCTACTTGATGCGCTGCCCCATCGCAGGCGACAACGCAATGAATCACTTTTCGTGCGACACCCATGCGACCCTCCCGATCGCCGCCCCCTCCCCTCTGATGCTCAGTCCCTTCGAGCGGTGACTCCAGCAACATCCAGGCGGAGCCCCCTCTCTCCCTCATTTCCCTCCAGGCGGCGACGCCTACATGCTAGTGGCGGAGCCCCCCTTCCCGCATAGCTCCATGCACCCAGGTGGAGCCCTCCTTCTCGCACGACTCCTCCTGCGAGAGTTGGCTCCATTGTGAGCAATAGTGGCGAGATGGGTTCCTAAGAACCTTAGTGGTGCATAGAAAAAAGGGGCTCGATAGCTCCTTTTTATTTTAAAAAAAGATGAATGGTTGCGGTTGCAACGACCCGTGTAGGTTGACTTTAAAAACATTATGTGGGGGCTATTTGTTTGAGAGCCCAAGTAAAAAAATGGAGAGCTGCTTATTTAAAAAAAGAAAAAGGAGAAAATATGTGTACAAAATAAATCGTACGTTGAAAAAAAGGAAGAAGAAGAAAAGCCGGAAAAAATGATCCACGACTTAAAAAAAGGATGTGACGGCTATTAAAAATATTGATTGAAAAATTGAAATAGCTGGGGGAAAATTATTTTAAAAAGGAATTTTATTGAGGGAAGCCAAAAATTAGTGATCGGCCAATTGTTTTTCTTCCTCATTTTATTGTCTTCTCCCAACATAGTCGATGACATACATTTCGACTAGTATGGGAGAAAGGGGGAGTATGGTGTAGAGTCACAGATAGGGATGAGCATGGGCCGGGCTGGGCCGGACTTTGGAAGGCCCAGGCCCAAGCCCAAGCCCAAGCCCATTTAAAGTTTCGGGCCTTGGACCGGGCCTGAAGCCCGCTTTTACTGGGAGAGGCGGCCCAAGCCCAAGCCCGACCCAATTAACATGGGCCGGGCTTGGGCCGGGCTGGCCCATGTTATCAATTCAATAATATTATCCTAATAGATACGGAGTTGTCAAAAATTTTGCAGTATATTAAACGTAAAAGCTAACAAGTATCATTATAGGATTAATGCAAGTATTTCATCATATACAATGAAAGATTAGAATGCAGGAAGAACAATATGACTTCAGGAAGGTATTGACAAGTTGTATGTAGATCTCATCCTGATTTCAGGTAAAAAAACAAGCTAGATAGATTCTCGAAAGTTGTTTCTAGTAATTGGGATCCTAGTCACCCCCACACCAGACTACAATTATTTTTGTTATAAATCACCTTACCCCCCACGGTTGGGGTGTGTTGCAGGACTACCAGGTAATTTCATAGTTTTCCAAATTAGATAATATCTAGGAAAGTAATTGTGATTTTCTGCAGATATTACCTATGTAAATAGGAGATTTAGCATGTATGTACAACTTTGACTGCAATATCAACGCCTCCGAACTTCAACAAACAAGTATAGTTACTCCGACTGGAGTTAAGCATTGATCTTTTCTTAAAAAATATCTTCCATTTCTGTGAACGTGCCTTCCATCTTCGTGAGATTTAATAATGCCCATCAGTTGTCATACGGGAAGTCATTAACCAAATATAAATTCCATCTCAACATTAACTTACGAGCAAATGTCATATATGTTTCATAGCCCCTGTCTGTTTGGCATCATATGTAAGATTTAAAACACAGTCACGTCATGCTTTGATTTCACAAGGAAGAGGACCCAAGGGTATGATATACACACATTTCCATAGATCCCCGGATTAGAGAAAATGGGAAAACACAGTAATCGAAATGACATTGGAATGATGAAGACCGAACCATTAACTGTGAAAACCATTATGAATCACAAGTTTGTTCACAGGTACTCAGGTTGTTTAATTGGGCCTAACTCAGATTGGGTTTTTGGGCCATCCATCGGGCCATCAGTCGAGCCGAGCTTGCGGGCTAGGGGGGCTGGGCCGAGCCAAGCCCAAGCCCGGTCCGAAAATAATTTGGGCTCAGATATTTGGCCCAAGCCCGGCCCGATCTTAACTTGGGCTTGGGCCGGGCTGGGCTTTTTGGGCTGGGCTTCGGGTTGGGCCGGGCCAGCCCAGCCCAATGCTCATCCCTAGTCACAGGTCTGTTCCTGATTCAAATGTCAGATTCCAGACCAACCAGATTCTTCAAACTCTACAGTTCATATGATCAAGACTCGACGTTCAGATTTCGAGTCCTCAGTTTCAGATTCGCACATGTACGCGGTGTTCTTTTCAGATGTGCACCCATCATTTGTCGTGGTCCCCATCATCTTTTATGTTTCGGCCATGGTTTTCATGTGAGTCATTGGGACTCCAGAGTAGAGAACTATTCCCTATGCCATGTGGGTAAGGATTTTCACGTGGTATCATAGGGGGACTCTAGAGTAGAGTACCATTCTCTATGCCAAATGAGAGAGACCTAGTGCTCCGATGAGGAGACTTCTTCAGACTCCGTTCTCCAGCGACCGTGGACTCCGACGAGGATTGCACTCCACGGCTTTTTTAGTTTAGTCCTTTCAGAGATGGAGCCGTTGTACACATTGTTGTGGCAGGTCAGAGTTCCCCTGGGGCCCGTTTGGTTGCCAGGGTACACCAGGGTACCTTGATATACCCCTAGCTCCAACCTGTATTCGTGGGTTGGGATTGCTTGTATAATGTACTGACCCTACAATTTCGTTGGTATAATATTTTTTAACCATGTTCAAATAAACTTATTAACATAAAAAATATATTATAATAATTAAAAAGTTAATATAACACATAATAATGGTCACATCACATTACAATTATCATTCAACCCTCCCAACCCTACAAACATCTACTATTCAAATGAGGATACCCCAACCCAACACAGTAACCAAACAGGCCCTTGGTGGAGACTCATTTTCAGTTGCAGTGACTTTGACAGGTGCAGTATATAGCACATGCTCTCCAACGAGGAGATTCAGTTGACTTACACTCCAGCCTGTTCATCCTCCTCACATTCACTGCATGAGAAGTAATGTCCTCGACAACAGCCGACAATTGTGCATGTTGCGTTGATATTGTTTGTAGTGTCATGTAGCGTGAGTTGCGTTTTCTTTCTGTTTGTCCAAACTAAGCATTGCATGCTCCAGCTTGAGGGGGAGTGTTGGAGTATTTGGTTATGCTCCTTTTAGATTGTAGATGGGTACCTCATCCAGAGTTTAGTCCCACATCTACCAATTTGGAGATGTGGAAACTCAATAGGGGCTATATATGGACCTACATACCATTTGTATTCAGATGAGAAAAGCAATAGACTATCGATCCTCTAAAGCGTTCTCCCACGGTTTCATCCCGCTCCTTAGGTAGTAGGGTTCCACGTAAATCCCATTGTGTTCTTTAATTTCTTTATCTTTTATTCTGATACGCTTCCTCAGTCCTATTTTCTAACAGATTCATCGGGTGTAACCCCTTCAATTTCCCATTGGAGGGCTTGAAAAGAACCTACATATACAAGCCTCCTTGCGATATCAAATCCCAACAGGTAGAATCATTGGAGAGTCCGAAACACGCAAAAGTGGATTTAGTTTTATTCACCATCAAACCCGAAAGCTCCCCTAAACGTCCAACATAGTACTTATATCATCGACCTCCGCGATTTCCTCTCATTGAAGAAAATTGTATCATCAGTGTTCTGCAAAAGGGTTATAAACATGTACTGCGAACACGTATTTAAATTTCGCGAAATTTCGCAGAAATTTTGTTTTCGAGAGGTCATGGGCATCGAAAATCATATATATGTCGATTTCCCTGATTTCGATCGAAATTTCGGTGATATTTCGACATATCGACCCATTTCGGTTGAAATTCATGGGTTTCAGCCATGGAAGGCCATATCCTGATATATCGGCGTCGGTATCGACACGATATCGATATCGAAATCGATATATCGATATATCCGATTTTCAGCATTTTCTTCAGAAAGATTCCTAGATATCTATATCGATATGTCCTTCCATGGTTTCAGTGAGACCCCTGTTTGGTAGGGTATGGTCTAACAAGAGGGTACATACGTCGATTATTCAACTTGGGGAGCTTCCTCCCCTTTGGGTTTAAGTAATGGAGATGAAACAACTCCATAGCTTCCATATATCTGATATAGCTTGTTTGTTTCATTCGTTTGCTATTTATCTTCGTAAATAGATGCGTCTTTATTTTAAGTCTGTAATTAATTTTGTAATTCATTCGAACTTTGTCTGTGACAATTATTTCGGGACGTGATGAAGTCTTTCGTGAACAACATCGCCCTTTTTAGGCCGGTGCTTGGAATGGGGAATTCCTTCTCTTTTTGGGCGGACGACTGGTTGGGGGGGGGGTCCGCTCTCGTTTCCCCCGTTTGTATGCGCTGGCGGGGGAGAAGTTCTGCTCGGTTGCGGAGTGTTGGGCTGATGGAATCTGGTTCCCAACTTTCTCCGTTAATCTCTCCGACCAGAGATTTGAGGAGTTCTTGGCCCTGCTCGAGGCCGTGCATGAGGTGGGGCCTCCTTGTGGGGGGCGGGACCATTGGTGTTGGCAGGAGGGGCCGTTCTCGGTCAGGGAGGCCTATGGGGCCATCTCCAGGCCGCCGTCGTCAAACTCGGAGCTGCTGATCAGGGACTGTGCAACTATCTGGGCTCTCAGGCTTCCTGAGAGAATTGGTGTCTTCCTGTGGCTGCTCAGGAGGAAGAGGCTGATGACGGAGATCGGTGCGTCAGGCTCCTTGGCGTCATTTCGGACAGGTGCATGATTTGTAATGCCGCGATCGAATCGGTGGAGCATCTTTTTTTGTCATGCCCCATGGTCTCTCAAATATGGCAGGAGATGGGCTCAGCATGGTGCCACATCGACGACTTTCAAGCCTTCTGGAATTCGTTCCACGCAAATCTGAACAGACCTAGGAGGGAGCGGCTTTATCCCATAGCCATTCTTTAGGCGGTTTGGCAAGGAAGAAACGATTTGGTGTTCTCGGGTCAACGATTTTACAAGGAAAACGTGGGGATGTTCGCCAAATGCTTGGTGGAAGATTGAGTGTTGTAGTGTTTTGGTTGTAGTGTTCTTGTGGGGTTGGGACGTATTCTGTTTTCCTCCTGGTTTTTTCTTAAATTTTTTGAATAAATAATCTTGGGGTGGACACCATCGAGTGTTTCCCCCTACCTTTTAGACTTCAAAAAATATAATCACTATCTATATTTTAGAATAAAAAATGCTCGTCTATGTTTTTGAACAAAAGACGTCTTCTAAGTGTTGTTAAGTTAGTTATTTTGATTTTCATTTCCAGTATCTATCAGTTAATACAACAATATGTCTAATATGACCGATATGGTGTGATATAAGACATACAGATGAGAGATGTATGTGATATAAGTGTGCATTTGTAAGCTATTGTTGTTTTAAGATCTTGTATTGGATGATATCAATTTCCAGTATGTATCAGCCAAGAATCAACATTAACATCGATTTGGCCGATATGACCGATATTTGCGATATAAAGGGCATACATGAGCAACATGTGTGATATAAGTGTGTATTTGTAAGTTATTTATTGTTGTAATAGCTTGGAAGATTTTAATTTGTGAAAAAATGGTCGAAAAATGGCTTTTTGAGTCATTTTCGACATTTCCATCGAAACGGTCGAAATTTTCCGAAATTTCATCGAAGTTTCGGTTTTAGATGAGACCGAAACGAAATCGAAATCGATATTTCAAACCTTGACTGCAGAAGGGTGTACTGCCTCGGTGTACATGTCTCCCCATGTCTATAGAGATGTTTCCTCATGTATAACCAAATGCTCTCGCCCTCCAGAGTTGGGTTCTTCTTTGTGAAGATGAAGAATAAGGATCGAAGTGGTTGCGAGGATCTAAAGATGGTTGGAGATGATTGAATGTGAAGGTTAAGATCACAAGTGGATGACGAAGGTGTGTGTGGTATCAGATGGTCTGCAGAGTGTGTGAGTGTTTGCGATGAAAAGACGAAGAAATGAAGATGGAGATCTTACCTGGAGAACCAGAGGAAAATGATGTTGGAATTGGGTGTTGAATTGAAGCCTATTCCGGAGCTCAGATGCTTCATGGTCATCGCTTGACGATTCTGGCAAAGAATCAAAGTTCGAGCAGTAGTCAGAGATGCTACCTTCGAGTTTGGAAGAAGCCACCCTCAAGGTATCTATTAATAAGGATCAAGAAAGAACCTCAACTGCTGCCTTGCCTACTTCATGATCCCTCTCCACTCGGTTTTGCGCGATAGAAATAACCTGAATGAAGGTACGGCACCGTCTCCCATTGGCCACAACATTCGTATTGACGTCCCCTTTTTGATTAGATGCTGTCTGGATATTTGACACCACTCCACTTCCTATTTCTTATACTCTGCCTGCCAAACTTACTGGTTTGCCAATCTCTCCTCCAGTTCATACAGAGAAAGCTCACGAGTATCCTCCACCTGATCCATGAGGATAATTGTGCCTTGGGCCTCACTGCAACGTTCACTAGGACTCATGCGCACCTATTTCTTATAGCTACAAAGCATCTTCCGTGGGGTCTCCAACTTGCGAAATACTAACCAAGTTTGTGCCTTCACAACGGAAAGAGATCCAAAACTCCGTGTCCTTTTCCTCGGAACCCTTCTTAAGTAACCAATATTTTTCAACTATGAAGAAAAAATTGAGGGCGAGAGGCCTCCTTAGACAACCACATAATTGGGGGGGGGAGTGATGATTAGATCTGCAACAAGGGATAGTAATCTTTACATGCAAGAGAAAAAAATCTAGAGCTCCACTGATCCAAGGAATCAATCCTACCGAAATCTTGATTGCGAGCTGCGCCAGGTGAATTAGCAATCCAAGACATCCATAACATCTAGCTAGAGTCATTAACAACTTGTCCGAAGGCAGGTGAGTGATAATCGCAAGCCACCTTATGTTAATTTGTCGATTTTGTGTTGCAGTAGAGCAATCAGAGATTAATAAAAACAAACCAGGTAAATAAATAAATGAAGTAATCAAGTGAATGCGCGAATCTTTGTATTTTTAACCTAGGCAAACCCTAGGGTTGACCCAAGAAGCAAAAATATCAACTTAGGTTTAGTTCAGATTAATTAGTGAATGATTTTCGAGGTAGTAGAATATTTTTTGGTATTTTCTATTGAATATAGATGCAAACACAATATTCAAATGAGATGGAACATGCAAATTTCAAGGTCAAACATTATTTAGGTATTAATGTGCATGCATGAAAAATCAATGATGCTTTGGGGTTTTATGCAAATTCTTAAATGAATAGGTTGTAAAATTAATGAATTTTATACATAAGCTAAAATTTGATGAAATGATCTTACACTTTTTTTAAAATTTTTTGAGCAATATCTGATTTATGAATTCTTAACTGAAACATGCAATTAATTTTTAATAAATCCACGAATTAAAATCACATAGTACTAAAATTACAAAGAGAGATATTTTTATTATCAATCGAGGCGAGTTGACATTTTGACAAAAGTCAGTATTGTAAAAGTCACCCGATTGTCCCGACTAGTAGGTCTGACTAGTCTAGCCAGTGGGGTGGCCCAATGTTCAGGAAGACGCTATGCGGTATTCAGTCGAAGGGGTCATTGCATAGAGAGTATGCGGTATGCGAGAGAGTATGCGGGGAGTATGCGGTTTTATGCGGTTTGGTATTTTTATTATTAAAAATATAAATTAATATTTGATATTATGTTAATATCCTCACTCGGGAGAGTATGCGGGGAGTATGCGGTTTTATGCGGGGAGTATGCGGTTTTATGCGGGGAATATGCGGTTTTATGCGGTGAGTATGCGGTTTTATGTTATTACGTGGGTGGAATTATTGGGTTTTATATTAAATAAAAAAAGTTTTATGAGAAAAGCGGCCGAGTATGCGGCCGCATAGGGGGTATACTCGGCCGAGTATGCAGGTCAACCCGCATACATGGTCGTTTCATCATACTCGGAACGGCAAGGCCCTCGAGTACGAGTATGCAGCTTACTCTTCTGATTGCTGGAGCGGCCTACCGAGTACCGACTAATTTCAACTAGGCACACTAGCCAACCGATGTTGCTTGGAGATATCATATGTTTAAAATTTTTACTCTTTTTAAAAAGCAAACATATTATAATACATATGATGTTTTAATTAAATTCAATTACTTCTTTTATTTCATTATGATAGTATAAAAGGTACAATATCTTTATAAATATATGTATAAAAATGAGTTATATATTTAAAATAATAAAGAAAATCAAAGCCGAGTAAAGCCCAACTAAATCCGATTAGTCGCCCGACTGCCGATCAATCCTTAGTCAGTGGCGCAACCGATCGAGTACCTACTTTTGCAATCTTGGCAAAAGTTAATTTATTGAATTAATTAAAAATCAAATATAACAATCACTTAATGATTTATTTAGGGAACATAAAACAAACACTTGAACTGAGCATGATAAACAATATAACATATGATTTTTTTGAGAATTTTTTGAGCAATGTGCTATTTAATAAAATTTTCAGAATGTAAATGTGTAAATTATCACATAAATTCACTCTCAGGATTCCTAGAGAATAATATTTTCATCATCATGCTATTTTTGAATTTGCAAGGATATGAAAAATTGAGGTTCTATTGTATGCTCAAACTCAGCGTTCAAAGTGCAATACAGAAAATAAAATTGAATAACAAAAATAATGCTTAGTCACGTCTTTTGTTAAAGACGACTTTATTTTATTCTATTTAGTTTTAACCCTAAGGACATTTTATGTAATTTTACGAGTGCTCTAGGGTTTCGGTCTATATAAGAATCCCTAGACCTCTTAAATAAAACAATTTATTACGTTGTCTCATCTTTCTCCACATGGTATTAGCGCAGTTGTCCTAGATCAGTGTTTTGACATAGATCCCCCCCACCACCAACCCCTCGTTCCTCTAGCCCTTGCTCGGGCCCCTTCCTGCAACTAAGGCCCCATGCAAGGTCTCTCCAGTCGCATCTCTTCTGCAACCGCATCTACAGCCGAATCTCGGAGGATATGCGGCATCTTTGCACACCTACAACACCTTTGCTGCAGTAGATCCTTCGCCAAAGGGAACATCGTCACCTCCGCCAAGAGGATCTACGCCATCTTCGCTTGGGTCCCGACTCCCGACACCTTTAACGAGTGTCCTGCAAAATCTTTGGGATTCGATAACTTCGTGCAACTCTGATTTTTGACGTCACAACCACAGTTTACTGCTCCAGAAGCTGGAAAGGGGACTGAAACGGTGATTTCGATCACCCATATGCTTGATTGAAGCAACATCTTCTTCTAGGTCACTTTTTCTTTACCTTCGTCACCACGATAACATCCTCTGAGACCAAGTCCTTGTACTCGACTTTTTTATGATGGTACAAGGTACCTCTATCAAATTGAAGCGCACGGAAAATTATGTGTTTTGGTCTCGATCATTCAAGGTGTTCATATGTGGTCAACATAAGAATCATACCCTCATTGAAGATTCATTCACATAGACGGACAATGAATATGACACCTGGCATGTAAAGACTTACTGGGTCATCGCTTGGATGACGAACAACATCGATCCAAATATTCCGATGAATCTGTTCTACAAAGACTTGGCAAGGCGATGTGGGAGAATCTGGAACGAACTTATTCCCAGAAGGCAACCAAGTCTCGTCTCTTAAACATTTATACGAGGATTTGGTCTGCAATTCAGGGGGAGTCTTGTCTCGGCGAGTACTACAAGCTTCTAACTGATCTCTTTGGGGGGCTTCTGATTTTCTAGCCAGCGTGTTGTAATAAACATGTGGGAGAGCGATCTGAGTGGCTTATTTACCGCTTCATTTCTAGATGTCATCCACGATACAAAGCTACGAAGGACCTATTTCTGACGGTTGCTACTTTACCCCTGATTGAGATCATCTTTGATCATCTACAGGAGTTCGAGACATCAGTTGAACTTCCTTCTGCCCTACCATATGCAGAAAATTCTACTCACTATCAATGTTTAAAAAAGCACGAGGCGTTTTCTCGAAATGTAAGGCGAGGCATAAGCCTCGAGGCAGTGGAGGCGTAAGCCTTATTTTTTTGAAAGAAAAATTAAAATTAAGCGAAGTACATTAAAATTATATATAATAATATTAAATTTTACCAAAAACATATTCAAAACAATTTCACACTAGTAAAAGATAAAACCCATGTAGCCACTTAATGGTCTAGTGGTAGTACAATGTGTCTACCACACAAAAGATCAGGGTTCAACTCCCACTCTTGTAGGGGTTGCGTTAGGTAGTCGACGACCAACGTAAACAATAGTCGAATCTTTCAACTTGGATTTGAGCACGAATCCATGTAGCTGACCCTACTTGTAGTGGGAGAAGGCTTAATACATTTTTTAAAAGAGAAAACACATAATCGATGAAAGTTTTGAAGTTCAGAAAAACTAATATTAGGCACGTGATTGGTTCCACTATTCAAATGAATCACAACAAAATACTATAATTATTTTACTCCATGTGTTTGTTTAACCGTGTTTCTTCTTATGTATGCAAGGTTTGAAAAAAACAAAAGGCGGAATGAGGCATTTTCCCTAGAGACGAGGCGGTTGAGGCGTAAGCCTCAGTTTGTATAGGAAAATACGTACAAAAAGTATAATAAATATATTTAATGATGAAATTATCTAAATTGATATACATATAATATATAACATTGTCATATATGATGAAATTATGAAGATAAAAACGTGAAAGAAAGTATATGTAAATTTATAAAACTTATCTACTAAATTTCTACCCACTCAAAAATAGAATCATTGGCTATAATTGTCATTAAAGTATCCAAGATAACATGTTTTTCGCTAAAAATATTGTGGTGCATAAAAAATTATGATTAAATGTACTTGTTATATGACTAATATATAAAATACGACAACATTGAAATGCCTTGTGATGCAAATCGAAATTTGCGTTGACGAAAATAATATTTTTTTGATGGTAGAATTTCTGTGTAGAAAAATAGAGGGGTTGAGAAGAAGAAACTCGTCCGGAACACGAGGGATTAGGGAAGAAGAACGTGCAGATCACACATGGGGAGAGGGAGGAGAGGAGATAGAGAATAATTCTCAATTTTATAACATACTAAACTGACTAAAACAATGGACCACCATCCCTTTATATAGGAAGGATGAGGTTACAAAAATAGAAATCAAATTCAAATGGAAGCTAATTATCCTAATTTGACTCTAACCAATTAGCCGATTAATTTTGAAATTCAAATCTATAACTAATTATTTGAGATCACAGGCGATCTCGTTTATTTAATTAAAAATACGACGACTTAAATAAACGTAAATAAAATTGACGGATAATATTAAATAAATATGCGGCCCTATAATTTGATTCCACGTTGCATCACCTTGAATCTAATCTTATTTTTTTCTAGTTGGTATATTACATCATTTATTATGTCACTTCTTTTAAAACCGACTTTTCTTTAAGCTTTATGGATTGTATATTTAAAAGTGCAATATTAAGAATTTCTTGATAAAATCAGACAAGTTTAATGCCTCATATGATATGAACATACTTAAAATTCCGAGCATTCATCTTGTAAATATATATCATAGCCAAATATGCATTTATAAGCATCTAAAACTACCAACGCCTCACAGATTGCCTCAATTCGCCTTGACTGCCTCACTGCCTTGGACCGCCTCGACCTTCTGAGGCGTACGCCTCGTCAATACCATCTGAGGCATACGCTTTGAGGCTAAAAATGCCCGCCCCGTTCTGCCTCGACCGCCTCGAGGCTAGCCTTTTCATACCATGTATATGCAATTATTTCAAGAAATACCTAATAACAATATCAATTTGCAATCTTGCAATTAGTATAAAAGTTTTGTTACAATTCAAGCACAATCACGTACGTATTATACAATAGAACTAGTATGCATGGATGCAATATATATTTTGAACATGATGTATACAAGATAATCGAGCGTCGCTTATTTCAAGCAATCTCTTCTCTTTGTATGGATTCGTTTATAGAAATATCAAATATACAATGTTTAACATGGAAACAAAAATACTAGCATAAAAATATATAATGTTTATGGCAAAAAATAAGGTTATTTGCAAAGCACATAACACAAAAGTAAAAAAAAACCTCGCGCTTTCGCCTCTCCTCGACCGCCTCATTACCTCATACACCTCACAATACCTTGAGGCTTACACCTCAGAACTTCTGGGTGAGGCTTAAGCCTCGAGGCGCTTTTTGTCGAAAAACACCTTGTGGCTTATGCCTCACCGCCTCGAGACACGCCTTTTAAAATAATCCTTACTATGCATCGTGCAGGAACAGAGGACGACAGAGCTTCCGAGGAGGTCGGGATCATGGTTTTTATCATGGTTGTGGCTGTGACCAGGGGTGTGAACATGACTTTAGCCATGGACGTTGTTTTGATTTTCCTTCGCTTCAATATATAACATGCATCTATTGTGGGTGATGAAACCACCTGCCAGAGAGGGTGAAGTTTGGAATACATTCCAATACCAATAGTGCCTATGAGACAACCTCATATGAGTCACCTTATGATACTACAAAGGACTCACCTGATCAACATTCTGATGGAATGCCGATACCTTTTACTACAACAGAATACTCCCACCTACGACTGCTTCTACAATATTCCGAGACCTCCACTGGTGACAGTAGCACCACTGCTCCTACTAATAGTCTGGCTACAACTTCAGGTACAATAGTCAACTTCATTTCTGCTTCCGGACCCACATGGATTATTGACTCGGGGACATCCATGCATTTGATGGTAGAAGGTTGTCTACTTACCTTTTCTCAACCATCCACTGTAGTGAAGATCGTTCAGGTTGATAATGGGACCCATTCCCTCGTCACTGCTGTTGGAACGGTAGAGTTCTCCTCGATACTCTAACCGACTGGAGTCCATTATGCTCCTGCATTTACTCTTAGCTTATTATCTGTTCAGAAGCTATGTGATGAGGTTAATTGTCAGGTTATTTTTTCATGAGTTGTGTTGTTATTTTTAGGATATCTGAATGGGGCAAAATTTTGGTGGGGGATATGAGAAGAATGGCCTCTATCATCTTGACATTCCTTCCGATCTCAGTTTTGCTGGCGTTGTGTCTATCTCCGAACATCCTTTACTTTGACGTCTTCGTCTTGGACATCCTTTTGCCAAGGCATTCTCCCTGATGTTCCTTGAACTTTCTACGTTGAAGCCATTTGAGTGCGAGGCGTGTCAATTCGAGAAACATCATCGAGCATCCTTTCTTGCACGTGCTGAGCCTCGTCGTAAAGTTCTCTTTTCTCTTTTCCATTGTGATATATGTGGACCTTATCCAGGCTGTACTTCAAGTGGACACGAATGTTTTGTTATATTTATTGATGATTATCGCCGATCCTCTTGGATCCATCTGTTAAAGGAACGCTCAGAGATCAATGAAATTACTAAGAATTTCTTCAAGTATATCAAAAATGTATCCTCTACTTTTGTTCAAATTTTTTGTACTGATAATGCTTGGAATTCACCTAACATGACTTGACGAATTTCTTTGCTTCCCAGGAACTGTCCACGAAACCTCTTGTTCATATACCTCTCAGTAGAATGGGGTAGCAGAAGGGAAACTTAGACATCTTCTTGACATTGCTTGGTCTCTTTTTACTCAGATGAAGGTTCCGGAGACCTATTGGGGTGGTGCCGTTCTTATTGTTGTCCATCTTATCAATATGGTCCCATCTTCAATTCTAAAGGGGTCTACTCCTTTCGTGTTATTTTGTCCTAATGAGTCGCCCTTCCCACTACCTCTGAGATTTTTTTGGATCTATAGCGTTTGATCGCAATTTTCGTGCTATTGTTAAGCAGTCACCTAAGGCGATAAAGTAGATCTTTCTTGGCTATTCCCGCACCCGAAAGGGTTACAGGTACTATGACCCTATTGGAGATTGATGCCATATTTTTGTGGATATTACTTTCTTTGAACATACTAGTTTCTTTATACAATCTATCACGGATATTCCTTTGGATCTTCGACACCACCAATTGTTTATAAGTGCATTCATACATCTGCATCCGTTCCTATGCTTTTCTATGCTTCTTTTTTCCTGGATGATGTGCTATCTTCAACTTCAAGTGCTCCCTACGCTGCTTCCTTGGATGCTCCTTAGGAACTTCCCATAGCTATCCACAGAACTAAGAGATAATGTACTTTCTACCATATGTCTCATTTCACTTTCATTGCTGGTTTATCTTGCTTTGCAAGAGATATGCAGATGTTCTCATGACTATTTTTGTTCATAGAGATCATCATAGTGCTTTACAGGATCATGGTTGGTGACTTGCAATGAATGAGGAGATGGATACTCTCACATCCAGGAGAACATAGGACATGGTACCGTGTCCCATGGGAATTCGACCAATGATCTGTTGATGGGTCTTCACGAACCACGACCAAACAATCGCTTGATAGATCCATTGACAGATTAAAAGCATGACTGGTTGCCAAAGGATTTACACAAACTTATGTGGTTGACTAATTCAAGACTTTCTTTGTATTAATTTCAATTTATTGTAACACGGACATTTATCACCTCATACAGAATTGATAAAATTCAATGATAATGTTCTAGGCTTAAATTTATAACATGAGAAGTCCATGGTCGAACACAAGGATACGAGCACTTTAATGATTAACTTTGGAGGATAAATAATTTAAGACAATAATGTAGGGATTTATTACTTCAAGCTTTATACACATTACTCAATCAATAATGGATTTTGAAAATATTTTTTATTCCACTAAGGGGTATGAATTTGTGACCTGGAAAAGTGAGCGTGTGAGGTGAATAAGGTACGGTCAAGGGGCAGATTTGGTCAAAGGTTTACAAGAAGTAAAGAAGATAATAACAAAAGAAATAGAAAGAAGCAGAAAATGAAAGAAAATGGACACATAGTCTGCATGGGATTTGTAGATCTCAATGAGTTCTATAATTTTTGTGAATATGTTGCACTTAAAAGAAATCAATATATACAAGATAAAATTTTTTGAGGGTATTTAATGAATTAAAACAATGATTTTTGAGAGTTTTATATTTTTATCTTTGGGTTTTAATAACAACTGTATACAAAAGGAAATTAAATAAAATGCTAGAAATAAAATAAAGTTAGTGAATATTCATAAAGTACAATTAGGTCCTGAAATCGATATTTTGCAAGCAAGCTCGGATTTTAATGAAATCACTTTCATTGATTAGATACTTATGTAATGTAAAATTTGAAAGTGAGTTTGCTGAAATTGGAGTTCATATGGAGCGAGAGCACAACCAGAATGTTTGACTTTATGTCTTCTTTGGTTCAAGATCTAGGAGTATTTATATAAGGTGGAATTTATTTAGGTGGAATTTATTTTACATTTTTGTATTTTCATGTATTTTTTTATATAGCAATCAAGTCAGGAGTTAGATATGAATTTATCAAAAATAAAAGAAATTTGAACTATTTACATGGGAATATTTACACATTTTCTATCCTTATTTATTTGGTTTATTTTGTATTATTTTGTTGACAATTTATAAGAGAAATAGACATTATTAGTCCGTTTTTTGTTGAAAGTATTATTTTTATAATTTATTGAATTTATGGGTATTTATTTGGTATACGTTGAGGGATTCAATCTAAAATTAAGACATTCAGATGACGAATCACATATTCATCATCGAGTCTTGGCCTTGCACCTCGCGTAAATGCGATTGAACGATGGAGAGCAACATGACATTGAAGTCACTCCAATCAACCAATCCTCATATGAGTAACAGTTCCTGACAGCTCTTAGTTTGGCTTAGAGGTTAGCATGCAGAGTATGATTATTAGTATCATACATGTAAGAGAAGACCGTACGTGCACTACTTTCCTTGTTCTTCATTAGCACATATGCAGCGTGTTTTTGGATGGACCTCTTATGGAAGCCCATCCCATCTTTTCTCAAAAAAATATTCCACATGGCTCATATTTCCTCTCTAAAGTATATCATCATTACATGTCACAAGGAGGCCCCAACACTACCAGTAGCTGCCAGTACCCTGTTCTTAGAAAGATGATTACCTCTGATCGAGGACCAAATATGCCTTGTCCACAGCTGAATCTTTGTCTCCCGGAGAAAGATAACGTCACCATGTCATTCAGAAAGGAGTCTTCTGATCGCTCCCCTCTTCTTTGGGTTACCTACATCCATCATATTTCGAGACGACTTCATAGGCTTCAAAAAAAAAGAGACGACTTCATTGGGTAACTGTGCCCTATGGTACACACACCGCCTACATTTCTAGCAATATCTTTACAAAACAAAGCTTTGATTCGTCACATACATAGTGACAGAGCTTGCTTGGATGTCGTGCTAGTAAATGCCTCGAGGGACAAGGATCTGAGTCGCCTACGAATGTAATGCTTCAATCTGGACGAGTCCTTAACGAGAAGGCTAGGCTTTGGGTAGATAGGCAAGCCCCTTTCCTCTTCTTATGGTACAACGTGCCCTTACTAACAAAACTGGAAGGGTCTGTGAAAGACCAACTCGGACCCAACAACTCCAACTAGGGTTGGGCATTGGGCCGGGCTTGCCCGACCTGTCCCAAAACCCGACCTGAATAACCCGATCCAACCGAAACCCGAAATTTAATGGGCGGGCCGTGGGCCTCAAAATGAGCATGTTTGATTATCGGGCTGGGTTCGGGCATGAGAAGGCTCGAACCCGCAAACCCGATAACATGATTTATAAGATATAGTTATATCCATTATATTCATGTTTTCTCCGAATACCATAGTCTAAATTTCATATCCATATTTCATGTTTAGAATAAATACTTAGACCCATTAATACTCATATCCATCAGCGTGGATTGAGGACACTATTACATTAATATGCATGGTTATTACATTGATATGCAAGAATGGAATATGTGTCTCAAGTGTTAGACCTTGTATAACTGTTAGTAACCAATCTGTATCGGGTCATAGTGCTCACATCTACAGTAGAATATGTAACGGTGAATTGAATGGTTGTTTAAGTCGCCATATTTTTTTAACACATTTCTATTTTTAACATACATCTAATGTCAGAATCACGAATTAGTTGACGTACTTGAAGTATTAAACTTGCACACATATATAAGAAACAACTAGATAAATGTAAGAAGAACGGTACACATGATACTGGTGTACATGTGTTAAATTGGGTCTGCCCGACCTGAACCCGACCCATTTTGTTTATGTCGGGTTTGGGCTTGGGTCTGAAATTTGAAAATAAAATGGGCCTAGGCCCGACCCATTAGTCCATATGCTTAAATGGGCTTGGGCTGGACCAACTCAAACTCGACCTTACCCGACTCGATGCCCAACCCTAACTCTAACCATGAGAGATACTCGTAGCTCTATCTACCCAATGAGATGGTGGGGAGATCCTTTAACAACACAGAGCTAGAGGAAAAGACATCTGATGTTGTCGTGGAGGTAGAGGGCTCCCTACAATGCTACAACTGAAGCTTGGTAGGGGCATATAGGAAAATATCGTAGACTTGACTCCGACAAGAGAGATATCCATGGTAAAACTAAAAAATTGGTAAGAAACAATTCAAAATAAAAATACATTATAGTACATAAAAACAATATAAATATAAATGAAATATTTAAAATACTAGAAATTATAATAAACTTTAACTGTTGGGTCAAACCAAAACCAGTTGGAGTGTTCATGACCTCATTATTTGTATCAATTCAAAAAATTAGACCGAGCTTAATTTACTGTTCATACCAGTGTAATTAATATCTAGATCTTGAAAACCTAGATATGTATAATCTCCATGCACTGAGAATGTTCATGTTGAATCATTGTTGATATTAATAATATCTAATACTTTTTTTTGATCTCGATACGAGTCAAATAGGTCCAATTAAATCAGACAGGTCCAATTAAATCAGACATGATCAATATTCATAGTCTTTTTTAATTTCTAATAATCCTTTATGGAATCGATTGAATTGACTAGATCAAGGGTAGTATCCAATCCAACTAGCTTTTTAGTGCTAGCCTGTCCAATCTGATTTTTTAAATAATGGCTGACCGGGTAGAGGTATTCTGTAACGAAAGAAGACACGGAGAAGAAGATATACATGGAACGAGAGAGATTTCAACCGATGAGATAGAGGAGAGAATTGTAGAAAGAGATGATAAAGTGACTCCAAATTGGGGAGAGAGTTACAAAATTTTAAGTTTATAAATACATTTACTCTAGGAAAATCAAAATAACATTATAAATTTATTAGATCATATCATTATTACAAAAATGACATCCTAAAATCTATTGCGTGTATGTACCCCTCCATGCCCCCACTAGATCTATCCATGGTTTCTCAGGAGGGATGAAAGAGGATGGAGACATAGACAGAGTTAGTGGGTAGCATGTGTAAGATGGCTTGAGAAAAAGTTGTTTACGTAATCAGGGAGATGGCACCCTTGGTGGTCCTAGAGAGGGAGGATGAGGGAAGGATGAAACATGTGAAGGATATGGCATTCGATTGGTGATTGTTGGGGCGATAATTGAAGATATGTCGGAAAATCTTGGAGCTGCTATTTTGGGATTCCCTGTGGGTGTTCAAAGACCAAATTGATGTGAAAGGATCATCATTAAGAGAAGCTATTATGGCACAATTTTTATTTGGAGGTGGTATCAGGGGAATTTATTCCCAAGACAGCTGCCCCTTTTGTTTATGATGGATCTGGTTATTTAGCGAAATTGTTAGAAACCATACCCGATTTCACTTTTTGGTTGATGGAAGAAGGTTTTCTTAAATAGATTACGGATTTTTGGTCTTGTCTCCTTGTCAATGGGGGCAACAACAAAGCGATTAAGTCTGATACTTGTAACGATTAGTAAAATATTTATCGATTTTAGGAATGGGACTTTCTTTGAGCGATAATGAAGGAGATCACATGCCTAGGATGAGATTATTAGGCTCGGTGGGCTTGAGGATGAGCGGGATGTCGGGATCTGGTGGAGGCTGGGATTGTGAACATTGAGGAGGTTTAGAAGAGGGAGGTTGAATGGAAGCAAAGTCGATGCAGAAACGGCTTAAAGAAAGTGACATTGATGCCATGATTTTTTCATGTGTAGGCAAGTCGGAGACGCAAAAGAGACCTAATTCACTCAATTACTGTAGGTGGTGAGTTTTTTCATGGTGAACAGGCTGTAGGTATAGCTGTGATGAGACAGTATATATTGACTAGCTACCAGGTATTCGTATACGCTCCCAGGGTGATCTTGACCACACTCAATACAAAGCTTGCAAAAATAAATCTTTGGCCTTACTATGTGTCTTTACATGCCACTTGTACTCTCAGTCTCATTCTTGATGTACTTAACTTGTGAACATTCTTGAGTCTTGACGTTCTGCTCTCTCACTGCAGATATCTTGAAATATCTCATAGAGCTTCCAATCTGGTTTCACATATGCGCACCCACATGATTTTTCCTTCTCTTAACTAATTGCCTTCTTTGCTTTCTTTTGCTCCGCCTAGTTTCTATCTGTTCTATTTAGGGTAAAATTCTTGAAACTGTTTCTTTTCACCCCACAGATTTGGTGACTGATAATTAACAGTTATGTCTACTCGTCGTAATGGAATCTTTTTAGAGCATGAAGGTTATGGATGTGGACTGCCATTATTTAATATAAATACAAAAAATTAACGTCGTTAAAATTTACTATGCTTTTGGCATCGGGGCTATTGTCGGCGACATTGCTGAGGGTTGTATTCTAGCCAATGCTAAATTCTTAACATGCTAAGCATGTGAAGTTTAAAGGCTAACCTTCCTAACCCCTTCTATTTTTAACTTGTGTAATATGGGTGATTTACATTTTCTGTGTACGGTGTGTTCATCTGTTGTAATTATACATATAATGGGCTTGGGAATCTGGGATTGATTGTCAGTTAATCATTCTATTTAACTAGTAAAGAGTACCATGGCTACATCATTAATAAATCAATTGATTTCACATGGTAAAATAATGCATGTCTAGAAAATTGCTCTTTACAGAGGCTTTTTATATTTACAGGTTGAAGCGACATACCATTTCTGTGTTTGTTGGCGATGAAAGTGGCATGATAAATCGTATAGCAGGTGTTTTTGCAAGAAGGGGATACAATATAGAGTCTCTTGCTGTTGGATTGAACAAGGACAAAGCCCTTTTCACAATAGTGGTCTCTGGTACCGAGCGAGTTTTGCAACAAGTTGTAGAACAACTTCACAAACTTGTCAATGTCATGAAGGTTCCTTACAAATAAACTACATCAGATTTTCCAAAAAAAGAACTTTTTGCAAAACAAAATTTCACTATTTACATTTATTTTTCAATCTATTATGGATTATCTAGGTTGAAGATCTTTCGAGGGAACCTCAAGTTGAGCGGGAACTAATGCTCATAAAGCTCAATGTGGATCCGAGCACTCGTCCGGAGGTAGGCTTCTATGCCTAGAATTCCTTGTATAGTTTTTCCCTCTAGCTTTTGGGACCGTGTAGATGAAGGTTCATGGTTTATTCTCATTTCTTTTTGTGTGAAACAACTTATTTTTTCGGAAAAAAATTCTTGCCTGGTATATTTTTGATGGCTTATGTTATTGTCTATCTTTTGAATCAAGTATTGTTTTGTGATAAAAAAGGCTGCTCATTCTTCGTAGGTGTTCACCAGAAGCTTCAATTAAACTAACATGAAAATTACAAGTACTTTGACCTAGACCCCAGAAGGTTATGCGCTACAAGAATGTTTCCAGCATAATGTCTTTCCTCTCGGAAAATGATGGTGTTTCTTGCAAGTCAAATGGCCTACAAAACTGCAAACAGTTTGGTTCTCGAGCAATAAGTCACAATCCCAAGACTCTTCGAGAATCCCAAGACTCTTCGAAAATTGTTTTGCGTCCAAGGTGTCCACATAATTCATGCCAACCCTCCTCCGGACTTCACTAGCAATTATTTAACGTTAAAAAATATGATCAAGGTCCTCCTCTCCATCATGAATGTGACATGTGGTAACATTATCCAAGAGTAGAACTAGAACACTAAATTATCTCGTCATCAGCCTCCTCCTAAAAAAACATAAAATCTCAACAATATAAAGGTTGTCCTAACCTTCTAGATACGTGGGCTATCTTTCACCAAATTGCATCCCATTAAAGATTTTTGTTCATCAAAGACATGTTTTTTTTCACCATAATCGCCTCGAACTAGGTTCCACTGACCCACATGCCAGAAAGGCCTTTCATTTTTCATGCTCTGCTTTTAATGAAACAACTAACATCTGTGATGTGTTGATCCAAGAAGTTCATTGAGAAGATCGATGCCCTTTTTACCACTCCCAGCTTTAAAAGTAGATTGGCAATTAATGTCCTCGACCAGGTCATGAGGAGAAAGCAAAATCTTACCGGAAGGAGGGAAGGCGCTCCCTAAGCTACGACAGGGCTAGGCCTGAGGTTCGCGCTCGGGCTAAGGGTGAGGGAGGACTGAGGGGAAGTGAGGTACCATATCATATTTTCTTTCCACGGCACCCAGGTCGTCGGTGGAATTTCCCGGCAGCGAGTTGATGTAAGGCATGAGACCAGGTCTTCTTCTCGCAAGAGGCTGAGCTGGCTTTGGCAATTTGGCTAAGATAAATGAGGTCGAGAAATTGACCTTTGACTGATAGCCGAGAAAGAGCTAGTCCGAAAGCAAGAGATTCATCCCAGTTGCTTAGGTTGGTAGCCTTTCTTCGAAAGACTTTCTTAGTGCCTTCGGCTGTCTCATTAGCGGGCTTTCCAGGGCTAGTCCGTCACGTCATAATAATTCCTCCCACTATCAATCGGGAATCATAGAATAGCCAAGCATGACGTCTCTTCGGTCATTCTTATCGATTGATCTCTGGGGCTTTGCCTGAAGTATGTCCTTGTTTTTTGTCAGAGGAAAAAGTCTTGGGAATCTATCGCTCAAGGTCCTTTGCCCTAGTCCATTCTGTTGCTCGGACATACACCCTTGGTGTTTAGCTACCTCGGAAGCCGCATGCCACATGCTCTTCTCAAGCCAAACATAAGAGAAGTGTTGGATTTATTGCCATTCAGTTGGTGGAATGTTGCTCATGCTTCAATGGAGATCCATGGTTTTCGCGCATGATGGTTGTGGATGGCTGCCTCCGATTCTTTGCCATTCTTTGAATAATGCGGTTAATTACCTTTTTAGGAGAAAGAGGGTATGATGTCGAGAAGTCGCCTAACCTATAACTTCTATATATTCACAATATATAACAAATCTACAAATAAGCTCTTAACATGTTCAGTCACATGTTTACGTATACATTAGTTCCCTCGGAAGATAGAACCATTGTGAGCAAACCACAAAGATCATAAGATATCATCCACCTACATTTTGGTTGGACTACTACCACATCCGAGAGCATTCTGGGACTACGTATCCGGTCCACTCTCGAAAACCTTTCTACCAATGATGTAGCCCACACCTCCATAGCAACATGGCATACAAGGAAAAATGCAAAAAAATGCAAAATTAAATAAAAATTCTAAATTAATTAAAAATTCAAAATTATGAGATTTATAAACACACGTCACCAACAACAAAGTATTCTACCACATTAAGTAGGGTTGGCTACATATGCTTTTCCTCCATTTATATCTACTTTGGTTCATTTTCGGACTTAGATTCAAATAACTAAGACTCATTCGGATAGTTTTCTCCCAATCATGGAAGGACATATCGATATTGGTATCGATATCGGTACCATGTCGATACCGATATATCGGCGATATATCGACGCCATATCGTCGACATCAGGATTCGGCTCGCCTTTTTTTTTCGTGTCGATACCCGATATCGGACATATCGACGATATATCGGTGACCTGTCGATACCGATATATCGGGATACGTCATTCCATGCTCCCAATACTTCTTTGGCCTTACTCGTTCTCTCTTAGACAACTCGACATCGCAAATGTCACATCTTCTAACGGGTACATCCAAGGTTCAAGAAATCAGCATGCGTATGCATTCGGACAGGTCATCGAATGATGATCACTGTTGTAAAAATCAGCCTATTAATTGAGCCAGGGGAGGAGCGTAACCGACTCGACTAGGCCTAGTCGGCCATAGTCGGTCGAGCCTTGAATAGTCGGTTAATTTTTGCATGAAGGTTTTTATTTATATTTTATTAAAAGTAAACTTATTTTATTATGCTTATTTTTTTATTTTTCATATCCTTATTTTATTTCATTATTATAGTATAAAAAGTGCACAAATCTATATAAATATCATATTGTATAAAAATGATTTATATATTTTAAATAGTTAGAAAAACAAAATCGAAGGCTGAATAAATGTGATGAGTCACTCGATTGTCGATTAATCCTTACTCAGTGACCCCACCGACTGAGTACGTATTTCGGCAACCTTGATAATGTTAAAAATGGTGTGTAGGGTATATACGGTTCTACGCAGTTTTATAATTATTTATTTATAAATAAATAAATAAGCATCTGCAAAAGAATATGATAGTTGGTGATGATTTATATTTCATCAACTCCTTGAATTGATTGTAGTGATGCATTGCCATCTAACGTAATAAGAATTGAAAAGAATAAGATAGTTGATGGTGATTTATATTTCTAGTTTTTCGGATTATTTCATAAAGATTGACTTTAACATGATTTAATATTATTAATACGGACGTTTGATTTAGAAGTTAGAACATTCTTTATTGGTAAATAGTCATATTTCACAATGTAAGTTTGTAAATACATGTTCCTTCTTGAAACCAAAAAAAGGACAAAAATAGTATTAAAATATGCTGACAACAATAAGATACGACGTCTGTATGGTGTTCAAGGAAAAGCAAAGTAGGTGCTTTCAACATGGAGTCGACCCTACTTAAAGTGGGAGAAGGCGTCGCCATTTTTAATCGGATCCGATTTGATTTGTTGGAGTACTTGGTTGTATGCATCATGAGTTGTAGCAGGGTAAATGGATCCTGGAGAAGATCCATTTACTTCATCCAGTGTTTAGTCCCACATCGTCCAGTGGTGGGACTTGGAGGCTATGGAGAGGCTATATAAGGAGCCCCAGACCTCTTGTATCCATTGAGAAAGTGCAATGCGTAACACTCCCCTTTGAGGGCTTCTCCCGTGGTTTCATCCCGCTCCTCACGGAGTAGGGTTCCACGTTAAAATCACGCGTTCTTCATTGTTGTTTATCATTTTTCTATGTTACGCTTCCGCATGTTTATTTCTTAACATGGTATTAGAGCGGGTCGATTCTCGAGGAGTTGTTCTTAAAGTTTTTTTTTTCGAGGTTCGATTATGAAGTTGTTCTAAAGGATGATTATTATTTCTGTTCATGTTTTTGGGTTTCAATCGAAACCCTAATTTCAAGCCCTTTGGATAGCATCTCTAGCCATCTCCATCGTGGCGGCGTGTGCTCGCAAGCTCGCAAGAAAAATCAGGATCGGGAAGTTCTTAAAAAATATATATAGGGTTTCATCTGTGAAACCCTAAGTCAGAGTCCCTGGAGGCCAGCCCTCTTCCCATCGTGCAGGCGGCGTTCATTTTCACTTCATCTTCAAAAGCGATTCCAGACAGTATCTACAGCAACGCACGCTCTAGCGATTCCAGGCATGAACCCCAGGCCTGTCTCGTGTGCACCGCAACCTAGCACGCCCTTCCAGGCAATCGGCGACGCAAGCCCTTGTTCTTCAGCGCGCAACCCTACACGCGCACAGGCAACATCGCCCATCGCCTCCAGCGCCTCCCTCTTCAGCGCATCTCAAGACCTCCATCGGCTCGCGACGACCCTCCAAGTCGCAGACGATCACGAGCCCAGGGGCGCAGCACTCGAACCCCAGGTCCTGTCCCATCTCCTTCTTTCGAGCAGCGCACCCTTCCTCCTTCGCGCAAGGCGGAGCCCAGGCATCCACCCCGCCCCTCGACACCAGGCGCGACCCTCTGCCATGCCGCCACCCTCCAGCATTCGCTCGGTGATCTCCATACCACCCCAGCGCCTTCTCGCACGTAGGCGCATCTCACGCAGGTCCAAGAGCCCCTTGAGGGCGACGAGCAATGGTCCCTCCACCTTTTGGCGGCGCTGGCATACAAAAGAGGGTTCCCGTAAGAGGGAACCCTAAATAAGGATGCGGGGTATTTTTTTAAAAATGTTTCTCTGTGTTTTGTTGGGCCTGTTAGGCCGTGTGTTATTTAAAAAAAGGGAGAGACTAAAAAAACAAAAAATGATGATGAATTTTTGAAAAGGCGCGTACAAGAAAAAGCCATACGTATATGTCAAAAAAAGTGAAAAGTGAGTGAAAAGCCGAAAAAAATTTGCACGGCTTATGTTAAAAAAATATCATGGCGGCTATTAAAAAATGACAAAAGCCGCAAGTTTCATATTCTTGTTGTTTACCCCCTATTTATCTTGTCTTCTCCCAACTTTGTCGATGTCAATTTCCGACAAGTATGGGAGAAAGGGGGAGTATTATGTAGAGTCAGAGGTCTGTTCCATGATCCAGATTCAGAGATTCTCCGTGCCTGACAGTTGTTGATCAGACTCTACAAAGACAGTTTTCAGATGAAGATTTTTCATGCGCAATTACAGAATTGACGTTCAGGTTCCGAGTCCCAGTTTGATGCGCTGATTCAGACTCGACTGATTGGTCAGAGTCCAAGTTCGAGGCACTTCATGAAGAGTGACCCATTTTCGAGTTCTCCAGAGAGAGACTCATTTTCAGACACACACATGGATGCGGTCATATTCAGATGAGCACATGATTGCCATCTTCAGTTTTGTGGTCCCCATCATTATTCTCGTTTTGTAGGCTAGAGTTTTCATGTGAGCCATAGGGACTCCAGAGTAGAGGACCATTCCCTATGCCATGTTGGTAAGGGTTTTCATGTGGTATCATAGGTGCACCGGAGTAGTGCACCATTCTCTGAGCCATATGGGAGAGACCCAGTTCTCCGAAGAGGAGACTATTTTCAGACTCCATTCTCCAGCGATCGTGGACTTCGAAGAGGATTGCACAGCCACGGCCTTTTTAGTTCGTCCCTTTTCAGAGATGGAGCAGTTGTCCACATTATTGTGGCGGGCCAGAGTACTCCTACAAGGAGACTCATTTCAGTTGCAGTGACTCTGACAGGCGCAGTTCAGAGCACATGCTCTCCGAAGAGAAGATTCAGAAGACTCACACTCCAGCCCGTTCGTCCTCCTCACCTGCACGACATGAGAAGCAATGTCCTCAACTGCAACAATGTGCGTGTTGGGTTGATATTGTCCGTAGTGTCCTGTAGCGTTGAGTTGAGTTTCTTTTTGTTTATCCAAGCTGAGCATTGCATGCTCCAGCTTGAGGGGGAGTGTTGGAGTACTTGGTTGTATGCGTCATGAGTTGTATCGGGGTAAATGGATCCTGGAGAAGATCCATTTACCCCATCCAGTGTTTAGTCCCACATCGTCTAGTGGTGAGACTTGGAGGCTCTGGAGAGGCTATATAAGGAGCCTCAGACCTCCTGTATCCATTGAGAAAGTGCAATGCATAACACGCCCCTTTGAGGGCTTCTCCCGTGGTTTCATCACGCTCCTCACGGTGTAGGGTTCCACGTTAAAATCCCACGTTCTTCATTGTTGTTCATCATTTTTCCATGTTACGCTTCCGCATGTTTATTTCTTAACATGATTTAGTTGGACCCAAACTGCACGCCGATTTCATAAATACTGGGTGCATCACTCTACCTCCTTTGCAAATGGCAAAATCATTTGAAGATGTTCTGCCTCGTCTTTTCCTCTATCGGAGGTACACCAACTTTCCTTCTTATCACATTATTCCGAATATGATCTTTTTGCATATTACACATCCTCTGTGAATTTTCATTTATGATGCTGTCATTTCGTGCACTTGTCTATGGTTCAAATGTCAACATTTAGATCTATAGAGCATAGCAGGTCTCACAACTACTTTGTAGTACTTTGATTTTAAATGAATTTTCTCATTACATAGAACAATAGAGGATCCTCTCCACTTTAGCCAACATGCATTCACTATGTAAAGAGGGTAAAGAGGCTCCACTATGCTATTTTTTATAGTAACATCATGCTAAGTATTTTTATAATATGACTCATTAGTTTGATACCTTTGTTATTAGAACAATTTTGAATGTTTCCTTCATTCTTGTAAAGAGGGTAAAGAGGCTCCACTATGTTTTCCCCCATATTTCAGGCATTTTCTAGCTTCGTCAAATAACAATGAATAAATTTGTGAGCCAAGTCAAGCCACATTCACCTATAACTCTTTATAATTATTCGTACTTCAAAAGGTATAAAAAATAAAATAAATCTATATAGCAACTTAGCAAGCTTAACTCCTTGGTATCAGAAAGGTATAAAAGAACAAATCCAAAATCATAAAAAAAAATCTCAAAACCAAAACAATAAAATGCAATTCTCCTGACAACTCTAAACAGATATTTTCTTTGTGATAAAGTAAATTTGGTTCGGGTGTCCCTCACCTTTGGACGACACTCATGCATCTTGTCAAAAAAAAGCGACGGTGGGGAACTTTCTCTATTTGTACTTTCATCAGTTTCTTGGTAGTGCCATGCATTTACAGAAAATTTATGGAATGACGTGGCCCTCCAAAATTCATTTCCTTGGGATGTGAATCTGCAGGTTATGAGCTTGGTGGATGTCTTTAGAGCCAAGATTGTGGATATTTCCGAGCAAAGTGTAACGATTGAGGTATACAAAGAGAAGGAAACGAACCATTATATTCTAAAGGGCATTGCTTCCAATCTCTTTTCGAGTTTCTTTATTCATGGTGGTGTAATAAATAAGAGTACATTAGGTGCCTCAGTTGATTTATGGGTTTTGACATAGTATGTTGGTCTTACTTGCAGGTTACCGGAGATCCTGGAAAAATGGTTGCTGTTTTGAGGAATTTCAGGAAGTTCGGAATTAAGGAAATTGCGAGAACTGGCAAGGTAAAATAATGTGTTAACCTCATTGAAGTTTTTGTTCATTTCTCTTTCCTTTTCTTTAAGCAAAGCAATGGCTGTCCAATTTATCTCATTATAGATTGCATTGAGGCGTGAAAAGATGGGCGAGACGGCTCCATTTTGGGGGTTCTCTGCATCATCATATCCTGACCTTAATGCAGTGGCACCGCGGCCGTTTTTAACAGCCACTGAAAGTATGTATGCTGGCAGCTCAGATACATCATCTGGGGTAGGAATTTAAGAATTTTCTTGATCTCTCTTTAAATGATGTCAATTTATAACTTAGTCGCTGTTTTCTGAAGAAATGGTAGACGTGAAATATGACATAATATACTTCTTACTTCGAATGGCAATTTTTTGAAGGTTTTCCCATGACCTTGTCTTTTTGGAATTTCTGCTTTTTTGACACTGGATACCCATTGACATGAAAATCAATTCATTCCTAAATATTACATTATATACTTTCGGTCTCAAATAGTTCGTGGAAAAGCCAGTTCTCTTAACTCGAAAGAAATCATAGTGCTGCTATGTTGGCTACAACATTGTTATCACTCCATCTCTCTTAGAATAGACTTTTTTAAAACAAATGTATAAATTTTGGATTTTGTTTCTGTTTGTTACATCGGATCTTAATATGATTTCTCAAGTTTCTCTCTACATTTTATTGTTAGAAGAATACTCTTCTCTAAGTAATAAGGACATGCCTATTATTATCTTTTCTATTTGGCATGTCGTATCCAAACTATGTCTTTCTTGAAAACCTTCAATGTTTATAAACTGAAGCTATAATTTCATCTCCGTCATCGAACCGAAACATTTCCCTAACAAACTTGCTCTGTTCATTTTGAAATGCAAATAATAATAATTAACAAATCAGTCTCACTGATGTTGATGTTTTTAACCAGGGTGATGTTTATCCTGTGGAACCATATGAAGGCTTTTCAGGGAGTCAAATTCTTGACGCACATTGGGGAGTGCTGGATGATGAAGATGTGAGTTTTTCCACTGAATAGTCTTGTAACTTCTATGTGGTCTTGACTATGTGCATTACATATTCAATAAAAACACTAGATAAAAGATTGGTTTGTCATAGTTTTTTCCATCCTTGTCTGTGGAGATAATTTTAATTGAGCCTCTTTGTGTGGAGAGTTATTTACTACCACATGGATGAGTGGTCGGACTTGGTTGAGTTGGTGAGGCTATAAGTAGAGCCCTACATGCCCTATACTGATGCTGATGCAACATGAAGACTGTTGCGAATAATTTTATTTAATTCCGTTCAATTCAGCTACACGACAAGTTTTAGTTTAAGTTGTTGAGTCTAAAACTTATATTTTATTTGATTATGTGAAAGGCCCATTATATAAGGCCTTGCTATCCTTTTGTTTTGTTTTTTTAAGGTAATTTGTTGCATGTTGGTGGGAGTTAGCCTATATAAAGGACCCCAATGAAATGTGAAATATTTATTTCTCCCACTCTCACTCTCTCTCCCTAACCATCACCTCTCGTTCCCCATCTCCATCTGTCGCCACCTCTCCAGCCATAGCCCTCCGCACCCTCACCAATGTGCCACCACCAACACCAATGACACCGCCGGCCCTTCTTCCCTTTTCCCCCTTCCCCAAGTCACCGGCCCCTTCCTTTCCCCGCGTCGTCGCCTTATCGTCATCCCGCACGGCCACCTTTGCCAACACCCACCTTCCGTGCCTCCCGCAACCCCTGTTCAACCCCGCACCAGTAATGCATCTGCCACTGCCGCTCGGTCCTTCCGACGGTCGTCTGCTCCTTCCCGCTACACCGTCAGCTGCCTGCACTTTGCCCTCGTTTCCCCACCAATGTCTCGCTAACATGTCTGAAGTGCTGCATTTTTTCCCCTGCCTGTAGTGGTACGTGTGAACCAAGCGTTTTTTTCCTCTTCGTATTCCAGCTGCTCTGATCTGTTTCTACGACATCTTGGGTTTGGTGGAGTTACCTTCCGTTAACTGCAGACATTTACGATAAATATTCCAAGAATCCGTTAACTGTTACGGTTTAGGTCATCACGTGGATAAGCAGGGCTTTATTCTTTTAATTACTACTGTTTCCGATCATTTAAAATTGTTTGGCTATCATTCCTTTTCCAGGACCCATTAGGAGACATTTCATTTTAAATTCCGGCTGAACTTCAGTTGATGTTAATTCATTTTCTCAACCGTACTCTCCGGCATCATTCCAACATTTATCCAGCATCACATTTTTTAACCCTAGGGCAAACCTTCTTGTTGATTTCTTGGGATAGTGTTTGCTACGCATTCGCACGTAGGTTGCCTCATATACTCATTTAGAGATTTTAGTAGAAGCTACAATCCTTTGATGATTTCCCATAGTTTCATCTCGTTCTTCAGAAAGTAGAGTTACATGTAAATTATACATCGTCTACCTTATAAAACATTAGATTAGATAAGGTTGGAGAGTCAATAAGGAAACTTAAACACATGTCAACCTGAGATCATTATGCACCATTATGTACGATCTTTCTACATATTGCATCATATACTTGGGTTGCTTCATGGAATATTTTTGAAACATTAGAAAGATTTCTCTTTGAGAACTTGCATTTGTTTCTAGACTATTTATTGTTTGCGTTAGTCTTTGGTTAACTCAATAAACAGTTTGCGTTGAGTTGAGAGGTCATGATAAAGTTTTTTTTTTCATTGTAATAATATCACCTGTAATGCTTTTAGGAGTGATAAAGTTTTTTCTCATTAGATTTTACCCGAAGAATGTCATTGGGCATGATGCTTAGCACTGTTGTAAAAGTTATCCGAATAGGCTGAATAGTCGGTCTGCCTAGTCAAGTCAGGGGATGGGGGCATGTTGAAGAACTTTATGTTATGTCACTGTTTTACATTTGTTTATTTCTTTTGTCCGTAATATGTAATCTACCCATTAGGGTTTCTCTCTTCTATATAAGAGGGTCCTTGGGTTCTATGAATAAACACAAGTATTCTTTCTACACATGGTATCAGAATGGCAATCCTAGACTGGAGCCGTGAGCCAAAGAAACCCTAACCCTCCCTCCAACCCTTCTTTGTGCGCCTCCTCTCTTCGTACGACAGCAACCCACTTTGCTCAGCGTCATTGTGCCTCCCTAGCTGCACCACATACCACCCAACATCTTCAGATGGGATGTGCGTCACCCCTAGCAGCAACCTACATCGTTGCATAGGCCCTACGACTCTGCTTAACCACTCCTAAATGCAACCTGCAGCGCTGCCAGGCCCTACGATGTCGCCTACTAGCACCTGTGTTGTAGCCCAATGCTTCTACGATATCGCCTAGACACCCAACAGCACATGCGCTGCTGCCTAGCTTCCCCTAGCGGCCCCAACGCCATGACCTTAAATTTTGACGAATTTCGACCGAAATTCGGTTTCGTAGCACACTGATATCGAAACCATGTATAATATCAATACCAGGAGTTCGACCGAAATTTCGGCCGAATTTCGTTCATTTCGGTCCGTTTCGGTCTATTTCGGTGGAAATTGTTCACAGATTTCTCGGATTTCGGTGGAATTTCGGTTCATTTCTATCCATTTCGACAAAAATTGTTCTAGTTCACCATATGTCATGCCTAGGCCACATATTGATATTCGTAAGGACTTTTTGGCCACTAAATGAAATTTATAGGTTACTATTTCAACCACCATTGCCATATAGGCCACTATTCCAACCGCCATTGTAATAAATAAGGCCAGGGTCCTCTTTAAACCCAGTAAATATATATGTTCTCATTCCATCTCACAACTTTACAAGTCGGAAACACCTTATCATTTAACCCGAGGTCATAATTTAAACATAAATTATTACTAATTATCGAGCAACCCAATGCATTTAGCCAGAATGAATCCATTCAACTAAGGTATAGCTCCATCCTTTCCACCAAGAAGGAATAGGAAAAAGTATATGGATCCACCAAGGAATTCATGGTTTGGTTAAATCTCATCCACATCCCATATAAGAATATAATACTAGTAACTTAATGGTTAGTATTAGCAAGCGCAGATATATTGTGTGATTGATGTATCATGTGATCTTGTAAGCTTGTATTATGACATTTAACATTTCGATTTTAAAATTATCTATGCATTCTGTTAAATAAAAGTAGTATTGTTCTTTTGAGAATTGGTAGAAAAATTGAATGCCAAAATTTAAGTTTATGTACTGACGACTGAAATTTCACTCTGGACCGCCATCGATATGGTGGTCGAAATCGTTCTTTAAGTTAAGGCATTGATCATTATAACATCTTATTATAAGTAAAAAAACTTGTATTTCTATCTCTATTATTGTTTAAACGATAATACAAATCTTAAATTTGAAAAAAAGAGAGTTTTCAAGTCGTTTCCCCAATTTTCGGCCATTTCACCGAAATTCCATTGAAATTCCACCGAAAATCTTACCGAAACGAAATCGAAATCTGACATTTGATGACTTGCCCAACGTTGCCCAATCAGTAGGGATGCAAACGATACAAATATATCCGTATTCGCTCCGTCATCGTATCCATTTTATACAAATTTTGACATCAATATTCGTATCCGTTTTAAAATGGATACGGATATGGATATCATTTTGATATCCGCAAACTTCCGCATCAGTATCCGTATACCGTTTTCGTATATAAATATAGTCATAGATTTATTTTTAACCTTATGTAACATAATTCCATACCTTCTTTTACCATATTTGTATAATTTTTATGATACAAACACATTTAGTAAATTTATATCACGTGTTTTCTATGCAATCCGTATATATTAAGTCGATTCTATAAAGTATTTCTAACATTAATCGAATGCGATCAGTATCTGTTTTACGTCCTTATCCGTTTTTAAGGATATGGTAAGATGGTTTTAATATCTGTCAATATCCGTATCCTTATTAAAACTGATAAGGATATGGTAATACCTATATCCGTATCCGTATCCGACCATTTGCATCCCTACCAATCAGCCTTCACGCCTTCAAAGTTGCTCTGATTTGGTATTTTTTGGTTCTATAACAGAGTCTTTTGTCTGATTTACCCAATTTTGTATCAAAATCAAACCACGATTTGTGTATAGATGGTCGTCGTATGAGTCTAAGATCATACTCATTTCATTTCATGTTCGTATAGACATTGCATGATATGTCTAAGGTTTCAATGTGTGTTCACGATGTCAGAAACATAGTTGATACCTTATCTACAGGTGCCGTCAAGGGTCCCACACCTATTGTCAAGATGGATGGTACCAACTACGAGTTGTGGGCAATGCAGTTCATGAATCTGAGGCAATGTCATGGCTTGAAAGAATATTCTGACGTAGGATGAGCTGATGGACAGGACTGGGACCAATGCCTCATGGGAGGCTGATGATGCATATGCCAAGGTGTGGTTATCCGGTACTGTGTCTGTGGAGATTGCCAATGATATCCTTATTCAACCCACAATAAAAGCAACATGGGACATTCTCATAGGGACATACTCTCAGGTAAAGAATGAGTCGAAGATACTACATCTCCAACACGATATCTTCACGACTGAACAGGGTGATCATCCCTTTCACGCACCCTGTATACATCTTTGAGGGGTTTGTTTGAGCGATTTCACAGCCTACAGAGATTCTGTCATGACTGGTATATTTCTGGTTACCCTCAACCCAGAATATGATTCGGTTCGCTCTCAGCTTCTCACCGATACTACCATGCCTCTTATGGAGGAAGTTTATTGTTGGCTCAACCATTTGTCTATCTCCTCTTTCACACCCTCTCGAACTTCGTCTGCTATGGCTGCATCACGTAGAAGAGGTAGATCTACTTCTTTTAGAGGACGAGGCATGTGAACCCCCAAGGATCCGGCTACCCGTTGATCACACATTTCGCGTTACAACATTCATTACTATCGCATTAAGTAACTGAAGGTACGGGGAAAATTTTTCGCGAATGAAATAATTTCATCTGACATTCTCATCAACATTTATAACCACAAGCTCATAAAACAATTGTCACCAAAATCTCATTTCATTAACTTCCATATATTTTACAACTTGTACCAATTTCTGACAGTACATACAATATCCCAAAATCTGACTGAAGAGAAAGAAACATTTACAATATCAATTGAACTAAAAACTGTAACAAAAACCATATACCGTCTGGTATAGACCTTGTCTCCTGGGACCATGTATAGCTACTAAACAACAGACTGTTTGCCTGCCAAACATGTTAGGAAAGAAGAGGCGTCAACGGTTGCTGGTACCTCCCAAAAACTTATAAAATAACATGCATTTAGTATTTTCAAAAGAAAGCAAGTAGAGAGGCATGAGCAACTCAAATTTAAAATTTATTTCTACTTGTAAATGTAAAAGGTTTCCAAATCTCTAGTAATCACCTCTCATGATTAACCATTAACCCAACATTTCCCACATAAACATCTTTCTATGGTAACTCATTGATCATGAGTATGTATATTTTATTCTCATATTACTCAGAGATCATATTGGTGGATTTTGATGATGTGAAAGATAAGATGAGAAGATATATTAATTTATTAAATTCTTAAGTCTAGTGGATAGTCTGTGGTCTTGGTTCGTGTGGAACCTCACACTATGACTCTAAGACTTGGAGAATGTCTTAGGGTTGGGGTGCCTCCGTAGGCATGCGGTGTTGTATAATGCATCCTAACTAAGTTCCCAACACGTCCACTAGCTTATGAAGATTTTGATTCAGATTGTGGTTACTTCCATTTACTCAACTTTGATTGTAATCCCTTCAAATCTCAAGTGCAACTGTCTCAGATGTAACTCTAGATGATGTAGATACAGATATATATGATCTGAATGTAGAATCAATCCCTTCAAACCTCAGTGCAACAGTCTCAATTGTAACTCTAGATGATGTAGATATAGATATGGATGATCTGAATGTAGAATCGCCAAGTCTGTTGGCGAAAGTAAAACTCAAGCGGTGAAGAAGCCAACAAAAGAGCTCTTCCGCCTCGCCCCCTAATTGGAAGGACGACCCAATAGAGGGATAGGTCTACTCCCAAACTACGCCACTGAGACGGGTGAGAGGGACTTCCCGGAAAAGTCGCTCTAGAAAAACAGCCCGACCGGTAACGGGCAACCGAGCTCGTACGTAAAACTGAAAACCAAGGATCCCCCGCCTGGGCATCCTAAAGACAGGGTCATCGGAACTGGTCTAAAGTCTGGATCCCAACGAGGCGTAAAAACACTGCGAGCTCGCGTATAAACCGAAAGAGGACTGGGATCCTAGACCCGCGCACTTGGCGGCCGCTGCCCTTACTGGGCTTCCTATTCTTCCGCCCAGTTGAGGGTCACCGCGCCCTCGCACGGTTAGGTGTAAAAGTCACCACAACCGGCATCCAAATTTAACTTTTGATACTGATTCATGATCATTATCATTGCTTGTCAATTCCTTCCTTCCCAATTCTTGCAGTAGATAATCATACCCATTTAGATCTCTTGGTCATCTAACTTATTGATGGTGACTCATAGACAGCAATATATATCTAAGGGATGATTTCGTTAAGATGACCTAACATTATGGTCAAAACTGCATATTATCCTTATTCCATATGTGTAGCTTATGTAGATGAGAATGTAACTCCATAGGCTATAAGAGTAAACTAAGTTTCACAACCAACTCATCAATCTTAAAGATAGGTATATTTGACTTTTTAATTAACTCTTAAGAAAATGTTGATTACGAAAAGATGATTGTCATGATTGTCTCTAATTATATGAGCAAGTATTATTGTTGTGGCATGACTTACTGAAGTAGGTGCACTATTTAGAAACTTTTCATCCATTGCTAAATAGTCAGGTTATCTATTACCATAAAAATATCATAAGATACTACCATAACAGAGGTAGTATTTGTGTTCAGGTAGCAATTGCACGTCTTTTCTATATTATGAATCTCAAGGAGAATCAACATCTGAATGTAGATCGACTCATGTTGAACTTTAAGCCAACAAGAACAGGCCAAATGACAATTTGTGTTATATAGTAGTCTGAACTTACAATTTAAATATATGTTTATACATATGGATATGTATAACAAATCTTATATTTAGAATTAGCCTAAGGACAATCTTTACAACCTTATCTAGGATCTTCACTCTTTTTCAGTGTTTTGTGTGTCCCATAGACCCAACTAAATCCTTATTTACCATCTTTGCAGAGATATATATTTGTCAGCATTTCATAATTAAGGATTACTAGACATTGCCATCGTTAAGAACAATGATAGTCTAATAGAGTATATTCACGTACTGTTGTAGGAAACCAAAAGAGATTACATTTCCAATGTAGATTATATGAAAATTTTCAAAGATATTAATATATTATTAATTACTAAACCTAAATACTGAGTATCCAGTAACCTGGATTTGATAAAAACTCCAATTGGTAGTTTGGATAAAAATATTGATTTCATAACAAATTCTCGAAATATTAATAATAATTATAATATGTAAAATGTGGTCATCCCATCTTAAACATGTGTGAACAGAATGATACAAGTCTTGATATTAAGAGCAAGATATAACACACATGGTGACAAGAAAATTGGATTGTACATTAGTTCCTACATTTTGAGATGTAAATTGGCTCAAATATGCAGCATGCAGTCGCTGATCTCCTAGAATTTAGAACATTTAAGCGTGTAAAAATAGTATGCAAGGCAGTAATAGGAGGTTTGGATGTACGTGCATGGCAGCAAAGAATGGGTAGGGATTGTACCCCCTTTTTTTTTCCCAATGGCTAATTCAAGCATGTGAACTCCTAACTTGCTACAGATCTTGATAATAGACCAATTTTGAAACAAGAGATTTAGGGCATGAAATTAAGATTTTTCTCATACACTAAAAATGAAAGTTGCCTCTTAATAAACGGTTGAAGCAAAGGGGAAAGTACGCCTGGGAATCTACAGATTCTAAGCTCTCAGAACATGCTATAATAAAACTAATAGCTGCCCTTTTTACCCAAAGTGTTGGATAGCAAAGAAGTAAAAAAAAAATCTGGATTCAAATCTTTAAAACTTTAAACAATAGTTTTTTTTATAGCAGATTTGAATAAAAAGAATGAAAGCAAACCCCCAATTCTTCTAATGTTTTAATCTATCAAGGGTATAAAAATCATGCAATTAGCATGCATGGCAGCAAGAAGAAGAAAACATGTAATTGTACAGCTAAAGATTTTGGATTTGATCTAAAGAATAAGAATGGCAACAAGAGTGATTTTGATACTACACGATTGGCAGCAAAGAAGGATTTGGGGATTGTACCTTATTTCCCAGGTTTTGGGAAGCAATATAAACTCAAATCTGTAGCATGCAGGACTGATCTAAACAGGGAGCATCAGATAGCTTTAATTTGCTGCAAATGATGAAGTGCTGGAGCAGCAAGAAGGCTAAAATCAAGCTCCAGGCTGTAGCAAAAAGCAAGAATGTGGTATGGTTTTGTTGGGGAAGATGGAAAAATAGAAGGAGAGGAAGATAGGTTTTCCTTACGGCTGGATTTTAGGGCTCTTGCAGGAGAATGCAACAAAGCTCCTGGATGTTGTAGAGAGCTCTTGGGTTGCTGGAAATGGGCAGAGCACAATCACATCAAGAGAAAGAGAGGGCTTCGAACGGCACACAGGTTGTTGGAGCTATATTTCCTGTTGGATCTTGATGGAAATGGCAAGAATCCAAGAGAGGAGAGTCGGTATTTATAACCGAGAGAGAGACTTTAGTCTCATCCACGTGGAGAGATATGGGAGTACAACTGTCCTGGAAAACAACCACGAAGCTTTCAATATATTAATTTTTTTTTCTGTTTTATTTATTTATTTATTTAGGATATTTAAACAAGTCCGTATTCGTGCCTCGAATGCCGGTTTTCGACGCGAAATATCTTGATTTAATCGTCTCGGAACGACGATCAATATGAGTATAATATTGATATACTTCCAATCGGGTTTTGAATGCCCGAAATTTTCGGATATGGTTTTTGTTTAAGATTAAATTTTGTGATTTAAAAATATCAAACAATATCCGATTGACGAACGATCGATTCCTTGGTCTTTTTTCGTCGAATCGGAAATTATTACGGTCTCACTTCGTTTTGCAGTTTCTGAATTTACATCGTGGCTTTTCGCGGCGCGCATTATAAAGTGACTGATTTTTGATCGATTTCACCCGAACAACTTTTGATTCACTACCAATTGGTCGTTTTAAGTTGGTTAGTATTGACCAACAACTTTATTGGGTTATTCAGACCTTATTCGGGTCGAGTTCGGATTTGGCGGATTTCGGATGTTACAAGGCACACACGACAGAGGCGGTCCACGTCCAGTTCAGATATGTTCATACTTCATACTGCCATTGTTCAGGTCATTTAGAGGACACATGCTATTCCAAGAACGGAATCCTGCCATCATCCCGTGCTACATAGCAAAATCAGATTGCTCCCGATCTCATCGATCATCGCTACGATGATTTTGTTGCTCGTCTGAGAGAGATCATGCCCTCAACCGCTAGATCTTCCAACAATGATCCATCAGACACTACAACCTCTGCCTCTACTAGTAGCTCATGTATTTACTGGTCGTTCTCGACCAGATCCTTTAGAGTGGATAATAGATTCCATAGCTTCACGCCATCTTTGTGGAGATAGTTTGCAGTTTGATACATACAGTCCATCACAACCATGGAAAGCCGTATCGATATCAATATCGTTTCGGTCTGCCCGGAAATGGATATATCGGGATATATCGACGATATCGGTGGAAATGTTGAAAATGGCGCAAAAAGGCCTATTTTTTGGTATTTTTCAGAAATTAAGGTCATCCAAGATATTAAAACAACAAATAACATACAAATACACACTTATATCACACATATCGGTCCATTTATAGACCATGCATCGCATATATCGGTATCGCACATATCGGTCATATTGAACATATCGATATTAATATTGATTCTTGACTTATAAATATTGGAAATGGATTTCATTCAAGTTCTTATAACATGAAATACTACAAATATACACCCAGAAAATACATATAGATCATTTATGAGGACTATGATCCTTATAGTGCACATATCGACCATATCGAACATATCGTTGATATTGTTAGTTGTTGACATACTATATATATATTGAAAATGGAGTTCATTCAAGTACTTTGATCACTAAATAATTTACAAATGTACTCTTACTCTCTTAGATAACACATAGCGATCATCTATGAACCTTATATCGCATATATCGATACGGTTGTACTGTTAGTTGTTGACCTATATATATATATTGTAAATGGAGTTTATCTAAGTTCTTAGATCACTAAATAACTTACAAATATACTCTTAGATCACACATATCGATCGTCTATGAAGCTTATATTGCATATATCGATCATTTCGAAAATATCGATATTAATGTTGATTCGTGACTTATAGAATTTTCTGAAGAATTGACTTATAGATATTGGAAATGGATTTCATTCAAATTTTACAACATGAAATAACTTGTAAAAATACACCAAGTTGAAGAACCATTTTATGCACCCTCCTGTCGCACCATACCCTACCGGTACGGGGGTCTCGCTAGATAGGTAGTGGAATGAAGCTTGTATGAATAATAGCATTCATATATAGGGATATCGACGAAATATCGGCGATATTGGTCGATATCTTGTATTTTTTGTACTGAATTCATTCATTTTTGACCGATATTGGCCGATAAGGCAATATATCGGCGATATATCGCCGATATCTCTGTAAAAGGATATACACTCCGATTTCGATATCCCCAGCCTCGATACCGATATATCGGCGATATATCGCCGACACGGCCTTCCATGATCACAACCAGGTAGATCGGTAGTGATTGTTTATGGGACTCAGATTCCAATTACTGGACATGAAGAGGTTCATTTGGCACCCTTCATACACTTGCATAATGTTCTTCACGCACCTACCTTTTCCATGAATTTACTATCTATTAGCCCGATTACAAAAGATTTACATTGTCGTGTTATATTTGACCCTCGTTCCCTAGTTCTCTTGTTATTTATAATGTTCCCTTGTTATCCATTTCCCCCTACACATGGCATCTCAGATTCGGCCACCTACTGCTGCGGAAAATTTGTCGTCTCATATATGGCTTCTCTATCAAGTCTTGTTTTCGGTCTTTTTGTGGTGATGCTGTGATGACTGCTTGTTATCTCGTAAACCTTTCCACACGAATGTTTGGGTGCGTGACCTTTGTCACGTCCTGGTCATGACAAGCTCGCTCCTTGAGCTATCAAATGTATGTTTGTTGGTTACTCCCGTCTTTAGATGGGTTATCAGTGTTTTGATTCTATACAGGGACAGTGCAGTGTCAGTGTTGGCATTAATTTTTTTGAGTCCATCATGTACTATTCTCCTACAGGTGACAAGATGTGTCCCTCTGAGTCTGAGGATGTTGTTATTCTCCCACATCCACCTACACATATACCTCAACATGCACTCCATGTTCCAACGCCTTCCCAGTATCCAACACGCCTCAGGTAAATTCTGAAAACTTGATTTTGACTGATGGAACTAGTTGTGTGCATGATGTACATGTTGAGCATGCATATATACATGTTGAGCCAGAACCATAAACAGAGAATGATTTTAGGTGGTCCATTGCCTTGCTTAGAGGCAAACGTTCTTTTACACGATTTCCCATGGCAGATCTGGTGTCTTTGGAGCAGCTTTCATCGGACTTCCATAAATTTATTGTGGGATTATCCGATTTTGAAATGCTACGTACATATCAGGAGGTACACAAGATGAACTAATTGCATCTGACCATGGAAGCATATATGGATGCTTTACAGTCTCGTGGCACGTGGAGTACTGTTACAATCAAGGTTCAGAAAGTCAGTATGCGGTATTCGTTCGGTCAGGCAGTCTGGAGCGAGTAAGCTAGTAGGCGGAAGTATATGCAGATTATGTGGTTTCTATTATTTTAATTAAAAAATAATTTAAAATTTAATAATTATTTCAAACATTAGACATTTATGTCAAAAAATATATAACATGGAAGAATTATGAAATGGGGAGTTTTTTTGTACAATATGATATCAATCAAAGCATTTCCATAGATGAAGTTGTTAAGTTAACAGTGGAGAGAGTAAAAATGTTGTAAATTGATTTAAGATAGAAAAGTGATAGATATTCTTGTCCAAATTGGAAGGTTACCTTTTTTTGGAAGTGTAACCTGATTAGTAAATACAACCACGAACCTTCGTACTTTAGGAAATGGTGTATTTGTCTACTCATAGTCAAATTTTAAAAAATGCAATCATTTAAATTAAATATATGTTATTTGTTCTGTGCAGTTATAAATTTCCATGCAAATCCGACATCTTAGATAATCACATGTAATTTATTCTATCTTCATGTAGTTATGGGATAATGTAAAAAATATAGTAGTTGCTTGAGAATCTAAAAAAATAGAGTCGTTGCTGCTAAATCTAAAAATAGAGAGATTTAGGGCTAAATAAAGCAATCATCAAACCTTAGCAGACGAGAAAAATATGGTGGGGGATCATCGCATGTGGAAGTCAAGAAGGTGGCGGAGGAGCAGAGAGTTACTTCTATTGCATATGCGGTCGCATATGCGAGCGCATATGCGTATTACTCGGTCGAATATATCCCATAACCAACATATTGAGCAAGTATAGCATACTCGGTGCGATAGGGAAACCGCCTACCCATATGCCGCCTGGGCCAACCTTCCGAACATTGGTTATAACTCTCGCAGACATGTTTGTTGTAGGATACAAGTGGGAGTTTAATGTGAAGCATCGAGCAGATGACATCATTGATCGCTACAAAGCATGACTCGTAGCTCATGGGTTCACCCAGACCTATACAGTGGACTATCAGGACACTTTTTCTCCAGTAGCTCGACACTCCGCGCTTCGGGTTCTTCTCTGTTGTCACACAGGACTGGTCTTTGTACCTGCGTGATGTGACAAATGCTTGTTACTACACTCGATATGCTCTTCAGTACACATGATACATAACTTTCTCTCTAATACCTCTATGATTATCTTCAGGAGGAAGTCTACATGCAACAGACACCTGGGTTTGCTCGAGGTAGACTACTACTACACTCGATATATGATCTTTAAGGGCCTCATTTCTACATCCCATTTTAGTTCTAGCGAGCAGACAACAAACAGGCTCACCAAGGCTCTAGCTTGAGGGCCCTTTCAGAGATGTTGTTCTGAGCGAGCCTGATCGACATCTATGCTCTAACTTAAGGGAGAGTGTTGAAGAGCTTTACGTTATGTCACTGTTTTATAGTTATTTATTTATTTTCTCCATGATATGTAATTTACCCATTATGGTTTCTCTCTTCTATGCTCTATGAATACATACAACAAATATCTTTCTTTACAGGGTTGCCGGCTCGACTAGGCCTAGTCGGTCAATCCTACTAATCAGGCCGACTAGTCGGCCGACTACTCATACGACTTTTATATATAGATTTTTTATTTTTTTATTTTTTAAAACAAACTTATTCTAATATGCTTAATGTTATATTTAAAGTCAATTACTTCTTTTGTTTCGTTATGATAGTGTAGCAGTTTACAATTCTATGCAAATATATAAGATTATGGGTATAAAAATGATTTATACGTTTAAAATAATTTAAAAAATATAAAAACGACTAATGACCGACTAAATATGATTGGTCATCTGATTGTCGATTAATCATTAGTTAGTGACCCTGCCAACCAAGTACCAACTATCGATTTTTGCAACCTTGATACAAGGATTTTGACAGGTTCATGATCTTTGTAAACTTGTTTCAGCTACATGGATTGATAGCAATGCACATTTAATCTTGTGAATAGATTAAGCGTTGAAATACACTAGTGAAAGCAAAATCGATATTTAAAACAAGAATTCAAACATAAACATCTTGAGATTTTAGGAGTCCTACTCTATGAGGAGCGGGATGAAACCATGGGAGAAGTGCTCTAAGGGATGGATTGTCTATTGCAGTCTCTCGATGAGTACATGGAGTATGGGGATAGCACCACAAACATACCGAAGTCCGCATATAGATGGGTGGAACTAAACATGAGTGAAGTTAATTGCATCTTGGAGACATTGTTTTATAAACATGCCTCGAGGCGTTGTGGCATATGCCTTGATCAGCCTCGTTGAGGCGTGCGCCTCGTGGTGTTGCCTCAGATCCCAGCTAGTTTTTCATTATTTGCTGCTATATATTCTTCTCTTCTCTTTAATTGTGAGATTTTCATCTTTCATATAGACAAGTAGTTTCAGGTCCTTTAGCTCACGATTTAGTGAAAGGCATTTATTTTTGTAGTTTATTAACATATTAAGTCGATTGAGTCTTGATTCCTTAAATCTAATACCTTCACTCTTTAGTATGGATCAAGCCTAAACGCTTTCTGTATTGTAGTATTTGGATGCAAGTACCCTCCTTGACCAAAATGATAGACATCATACCATGCGTGAACAAGGATGGTCATAACATATAATATTCAAGTATTTTTTTGTCCAATTCTCATGGTTAAGTAAACAGTGATCACTGCTTACTCTCTTGTGTTTCTCAGTTGATTAGCACATACACCTCAACCATTTTTTTTAAAAAAAGGTGTGGGCATCTAGGTTCTTTAGTTAAATTTCATTCAAACTTTTACTATTACCGAGACTTACCCATTGTTGTGCTTGCAAATCCATATTTATTTGACCCTTTATAATTTTAGAGTATAAAAGAAGAAAATTATGTAACAACCTACAAAATCTTATGCTTAAATTTATATTTTTGTGCTTGTTTAGAGACGTGACATCGATGTTTAGAGATGCAATGATAACTTTTTTATGCTTGAATAGCCTTTCATGTATTTTGACCATCAAATTATTTACGTTTTGAACTTTTATTGTTGTTGGGGATTTGAGATAGTTTAGCTCCCATGTAGTGCAAACATGGATGTTTGAAATAAAATTAGCCTTGAAATGTTGCATAGTTGTGTTTTTTATCAAAGTTATTTAATTTCTAGAATTTGCATAATGGAATTACAATTAATTATCATGTTTTGTGATTTTTTTCCTTTATGGAGTGAGACTTACGCCTCGAGCAATACTGGGAAGACGCCTTGATATGCCTCACGTTTTTTAAAACCTTGACTGGAGAGCTAATTAACCCTTTATTACATACTCCCACACTCCCCATCGAGCTGGAGCTGATAAAGCTGCAGTTTGCAACGAAAGAAAATATGCAACACATCTTCAATTGATATGATACGTTTAAGAGAGACGGGAGGAGACTTGTTCAGAGTAGTTGATGTTGGTAGAAGACCTCGTACGAGGACAAGTCTGTTGTGATTTGGTCGTGCATTTAGCAAAGTCACTGTAGAAGAAGTACATCGTGGAGTAGAAGTCGGGGCAGGACATTCGTTGAAGTATTTGATGTTCGGTGAAGACGAGTTTTGGTCTGGCAGTTGTGGACGGGCAATAGAAGTTTGATACAATCTGAAGTAGAGAAGTCCTTCTGGAGTTGATGTCGAAGCCGAACATCAAGAGTAGAGTGGTTGTCCCCTATGCATATCTTGAGAGAAATTACTTTTGTTTAGGAGTCATTAGAAGTAGAGTGGTCATCTCTTAAACATATCTCGAGAGAAGATTGATTTTGTTGAGGAGCAATCAAAAGAAAATTGGTCGGCCCTTATGCATATCTCAAGAGAAAAGATTGCTTTTATTGAGGACCCACGAGTAGAAGATGATGGACTATGAAAATCTTGTAGATACATCTCAAGAAGAAGAAAAATATGACCTGCTCGTACTCCTTTCTCCCATACTTGATAGAATAAAGAATGTTGACGTTCAAGTTGATAGAAATAATGAATAACTTGCATTTTTTGTCTTTTTGTTCATTTTAGTGCTCATTTTTTGCACAAATCAATCGTTCTTTTTAATAGTTGTCCCTCCCTTTTTTCGCTATGTTCTCTTTTTTTTTTCAAATCAGGCTCTCTTTTTTCCTTTTGGCCATCCTTTTTTTCCTTTTTCTTTTTCAAATCAGGTCCCTTTTTTCAGAAGCTTACAATAGGGCCCCTTGGCCCTATTTAAAAAGAAGTATGTCTGCCTTGGAAAAATGGTAAAGAGGTGTCCAACACCATTCTTGTACAGTTGGAAACCACTTAGGGTTTCCAGGACCTGTCGAATAGGTTTCCTCAACTATCACTTATGGTTCTAGGAGTGAAGCATTGTCGATGAAGGTGCTATCGTTTGAAGTTCAAAGCTCAGAGGGTGAAGCATGGGGAGTAGTGGGGAATCTTGTACGCGAGGATCTGGAGCTTCATCAGAAGGTGTTGGAGGAGTTTTTGCACTGCTTGGGAGTTGCAACAAGGGATACTGGAGGAGATGGTGCGCATCCTAGAGATGCTTTGTCTTGCGTAAAGACTTGCGCTAGGGCTTGCGTTGTCAAGAGAAGAGTCAGTTGCATGGAGGGTTGTTGTGCGTACCACCACCAATCTTCATCTTTGATTCGAGTAACTTTTTTTTTCGCAATTTTGAAGATCCTCAGGTGACAACATCGGTGTTGTAGGTGGGAATGTCCCAATGCCACGGGCTCTTCTTAGAGAGCCCGTAAGTTCCAGTCTTCCAAATGCAGCCATCTCGAAGCTTGTAGTAGGTTCCAGATTTAAAGGCCTGGAGATGCACGTTGCCTTACTGATCTTGAGCTAAGAGATTACTTTGCATGGAGTCGAGGGCTCTAGGAATCTTAATCGTTGGATGTGTCTGTGCCAGGGTTGGAGTTATGCATGCCTTAGATTTGAAGATTGTGATCCCAACGCTGCCTAGAATTCGGGTTATAGAGAACCCTAGAATTTCTTGTACAGATGTCCAGAATTTGAACAATAATCAATAATAATTAAACTTGAAAAAGGATCGTACCACGAGATGGAACTGCTCTGATACCATATTGAAATAAACAAGCGGAAGCGAAATCGATACTCAGAAAAAGAAATCAAATATAAACATCTTGAGATTTTGTGAAAAAACTACTCTCGTAGGAGTGGGATGAAAGCACAGGAGAAGACCTTTAAGGGCTGGATCGTATATTGTAATCTCTCAATGAGTACATGGGGTGTGGGGCTCCTTATATAGCCACACAAACAAACCGAAGCCCCACATATAGATGATGTTGGACTAAACATGAGTGGGCGTTATTGGATCTTGGAGAGGTCCTATTACCCCTCTATTACATACTACAATATGAAGTTGAGCATGTACATTATCATCCCTTTTTCCTAAAAAATAATATATCGCGCAATTACCCCATAAATAAAATCATTTAACTGGTAATAAGTAATTCCTTTACATTATCTTTCTCTTGTCCTTGTGCATTTAATATTGTTAGAAAACGAGACATCTCAATTTGTGAAGGGCATGGTGATTTTTTTCCGCAAGTAGATAACTGCTAATGGCAGAATTGAAATATGTATTTCTTGGTTTTTTAAAATCATGTTGTTTGAGGGATTTATCAGTAAGATATTTTATATAAGGGTTTTAATGGACTGTTTTATTGCTTTCTCAAGTTCATTCTTATCTGATAATAGCCCTTTTTTTGTAACTTTGTTTTTGTTCAGTCTAGCGGTCTTCGCTCACATACACTATCTATACTAGTAAATGACAAACCTGGAGTTCTAAATATAGTCACAGGTGTCTTTGCTCGAAGAGGCTACAACATTCAGGTTGTTTAATGTTTCGTACATTCATATTCTCTATATATTCTGATGTTTTTCTTGGTGTTATGAATTTACCATATACATTCCCTTCCAAAAGAGTCTTGCAGTTGGCCCTGCAGAAAATGAGGGAATTTCTCGAATTACTACTGTAGTGCCTGGGACCGATGAATCAGTTGGCAAGCTTCTCCAGCAACTCTACAAGCTTGTTGATGTGCATGAGGTTAGCTTGAACACATGCATTTCTTTTACCTGTGTGGCTTAGACATGAATATATTATTTTGAAAGGAGGTTGTGATGCTAGGTTAACGATATTACTCATTTGCCATTTTCTGAACGTGAATTGATGTTGATAAAAATTGCTGCAAATGCTGCTGCAAGAAGGGATGTTCTAGATATTGCTGGCATATTCCGTGCTAAGGCTGTAGATGTTTCGGATCATACTATCACACTGGAGGTTGGTTCACTCGTGTTATTTTGCTTTAGCTCTTATCTTTGCTTTGTACTAGTTGAATCTTACAATTTTTATAAGTTCATCGTTCCTTTAAAAATGTTTACTAATGGTATAAATGAGTGTTAAATGTTTGATTATTTGAGAGCCTGTTAATTAGTTGTTTGTATCTGTTTTCCAGTTTGTATGGATTTTGGTTGAGTTTGTTTTATGTTTCTTCTGCTGCTTGTTTCCTAGTTGAGACAATAGTGTAATCTCACCACCTTTTCTTTATAAGTTGACAAGATTTCCATAAAAAACCGTCATTATATTACTACTTGGTATGATAGAGACGCTCATTGATTGAGCCTAGTGTTCTCCTTTTCATCTCTTCTATCTCTCTTTCCAATTCAAAAATTCATCGACAAATAACCTTCCAATGAAAGTTGTTTTGGTCATCGTTCCTGGCCAACACTCATTGTAGTTGTCCTTGAGGTTATCACTGTTGTTACAACTTGTGCCGCTTTACTTGTCACTAGCACCACTTTTGACATTGTCCAAAAAAGGATAGTGTCACTAGTGCACCCACTAGAGTGATGTAAGCATCCAGGTTCGAAATATCGATATCGATATCCTACCGATCCTCTTGTAAAATGATGTATCAGGATATATCGATCATATCAGTGGAAATCTTGGAAATGGCTCATAAAGTCATTTGTTAGCAAATTAAGATCATCTTAGTTATTAAAACAATAACTAACATATAATACATATTTATATACAAGAATGATGTATTTAACACACTAATACCCATTATATTAGACATATCACTGCCGTCAATGATGACCGTTGACTATTGACTATTAAGAGGTTTAAATTGAAACTTTGAAATTAAAACAATAACAATTTTGGGACATCAAGGAGTTGTATTTAACACATTTGCTTTGCATCAAATCACATATTATACATATAAAATATGCTGAGCTATATCAGATATCAAACGTACATGATATTGAGCATGGTAACATATATGGATGCAACCATTCCTTGATCAACTCTAGAGTGGTGTTCATCTCCATTGTTCAAACCTAAAAGGAGGGTAAGGCCTTAAATGTCGGTTTCGGTCACCATTTCGGTATCGACCAAAACATAATTTTGATGGAATTTCGATTGAAATTCCGGTCATTTCGGTCATTTTTTGTACTAGGATCCCCATATTTCGGTAATTTCGGTTGAATTTCGATTTCGACTGGATATCGATATTCGACAGAAATTCGACCGAATTTCGTTGAAATTTGAGGCCATGAAGGAGGGTGAAGCTCTTAAGTTGAAGAATTGTCGTGTGCACCCCGTTATTGCACCACATCCTACGTCGACCCCAAAATAAATTATATAAATCATGTATTTTTTAATTCTAAGAATATCTACATATGTAAAATATCAAATAAATTGACCACTAAAAGGAAAAGAAGTAATATCTGTAAGACTATGCGTCACATGTATAGATGGGTAAATGGATCCCTCCAGGGTCCAATTACCACATCCACAGGTTTACTTTAAAGTTTAAACCCACATTTATTGTGAGCGAGACTTGGTCTTACTGTTGGGGTTATATAAAAAGTCCCACACCGCCTATAACATATGAGAGAGAGAGACTAATGAAGAATACCTGGCCCTTACGAAACTTTCTCATGTGGTTTCATCCCACTCCTTATGGAATAGGGTTCCACGTAAATTCATGGTGTTCTTTTATATTTATATTTCTTTATCTTTGACACTCTTTCGCATTCATCATTTTCTACACGGTATTAGAGCGGGTATGATATTGGATTTATTCTTGAAGATTTTTGTTTCATGTAATGAAGATTAGGAGTTGCAGTTTGTTTGTGGAAGATTATGCAATATCGAAGCAAGTTGATTTTGGATTATGTTTTTAAAGTTCTTTTGTATGAACATTATTGTTCGTTAAGTTCCAAGTTGCTGCACATATAATAGTTTGTTCTAAAGATCATGTTTTTTGTTAAAGATCAAGAAAAACTCGGGTTCCTCTTGGAATCCTAATGCAAGACGAGCGATGCCGTTCCATCTCCAGTCCAGGTACGATCAAACTCAAGTTCCATGTACTCCATCGCCCTGACAACATGCACACGATAACACCATCGAGGTACTCTGTTGTAGAACTCCAAGTGCAGCCACACATCGATTTCTCCCATTAGGCTACGATTCTTAAAGTTAAGTGGTGGGTTCCTGCAAGCATCGAACCCCAATCGATGCTTGATCAAGCATCGAACCCCAGTCGATACTTGATCCCTCGTAGGTGAAGCATCTCACATACTCTGGTTTAATAGGGCCCTTCAACCATGCATATGTGGCCTCCGGTCATCCAGCCACGCGTACGATCTCCAGGCATATTCCCCTTTAGACGACGGTTCTGTCAGCACATCAGGCGGCATCGACGATGGTTGGCCCTTCGAGGTAGGGAAGAGATAGGGTTACTACCCCATTAGGGACCCCATGGCCCTTCATTTAAGGGGAGCTGCTGCTACTTAAGGCCCAGTTGTGCTTCAGCAAAAAAGGGAAAAAAGAGAAAAAAAATGGGTATATAACTATTATTCGGACCTAATTAGATAGAAGGAAAAAAGGGGCATGAGAAAAAAATTGAGGTCGAGGTTCTGGCCCAATTGTGCCGCGACCACAATTTCTTTCGAAAATTGGTATCGTACAAAAACATGTACAAAAAATGAGAGTAGAAAAGTTGAGAACAAAAATTGAGACAGCTTATTGGGGAAAAAGGTTTTGTTTTTTCCCATCTTTGTGTCTTCTCCCACCTTAGTTGACATTACATTTTTTCTTCAAGTATAGGAGAAAAAGGGAGTATTATGTAGAGTTCTGCAAATGGGATTTATTCTCTCCAATACCGACTAAGACGTTTCGATTTCATACTCTACCAGTTTGATTGCATATGCGTGGTAATTATTTGAGAGGTCACCATCTTTGATTTGTACGTCGGTTTTTCATGCGGATTCATAGGGACTCTAGAGTAGAGATCCCATTCTCTGAGCCGGGTTTGGAAGAGAACCGGTTCTATGATGAGGAGACTCTTTTTTGGACTCCATTCTCCAGTATTAGTGAACTCCAGTTCGAGATCCTTCCGAGGTTCCTATGGGAGAGAACCCGCTTCGAGGTCCCTATATGAAAGATTCATCTTCAGAGATCTGCATGTGGTTAATTAGCGATGTTCTTTGTTTGAACCTTTAGAGATGAAGCGGTTGTCCGCATGATGCACAATCATCTTTATGTGGTAGGCCTTGGTAATCTGATGAGGAGACCCGTTTCAGTTTCAGTGACTCTGATAGATGCAGTATAGCGCACACATTCTTCGACGAGGAGATCCACTTTAGTTCGCACTTTGCCCCTTCAGTTTCTACTCACCAACATGACATGGGAAGTAATGTCCCCAACAGGTAGCCATCGTAGTTTGCGTAAATTGATATTATCCTTAGTGTCCTGTATTTTGCGAGTATATGATTTGTCTATTTGTCTTAGCTGAGCATTCAACCTGAGGGGGAGTGTTAAGAGTATGCTTCACATGTATAGTTGTGTAATTAGATCCCTCCATAGTCCAATTCCCTCATCTATAAGTTTAGACCCAAATCTACTGTGAGTGAACTTGGTCTTACTGGTGGGGCTATATTATAAGTCCTATACCGTATGTAGCAAATGAGAAAGAGATCAATAAATGATACATTCCTTGAGAAACCTTCTCCCATGGTTTCATCCCACTCCTTATGGAGTTGGGTTCTATGTAAAATCCTGGTGTGCTTCCATGTTTACTTTTTTTTCTCTGAAACGCTTTCGCATTCATCGTTTGTTCAATATCGAGCAAAATATGTCTAATATCGGTGGTATCCGTTTGATAACGACTTATATACGGGAAAATTGTATCGAAAACTACTAATTTTATCGATGTGAACATTACATCGGTATATCATCGATATCTCGGCCGATGTCGACCGATATCCAGTAAAATGGTATACTATGCAAGATAGCTCTCGATACCGATACATCAAGGATATATTGCGATATCATGATATTTAAAACCCTGGGAAACAAGCATCATCAATGAGTTTCAAGTGACCACAATACACCCGAGTGTCATTAATTGCCCATGAGTGCTACTAGGGTCATTTAGACTCCTTTTGGCATTGTTCTCAGTTAGATATGTAGTAGGTATATGTTGGAACTTCGACGATCATTGCAAGGGAGCTCCATCCATAATTTATAATACAATATTATAGTGTTTTTTCATCTTTTTTGAACTATTGTAATCCAATATGTTGTACATCTTGATATAAGTGAAAGGAGGAGGTTGCCACTTTAGGTTCAAGATATGGCCACATCTTATGATTTGTTTGAATTGTATAAGGATTTTTCAGTGGACGTGGCATCTAGAGACAACAAACACCCTACTTTTGGTTTATAAGCCAGTTAGATGACACCACCTTTGCTCTTCGATCACACATGTTTCTTTAGTCAATCGTGTAATATAAAAAAACATATACTAACTAGTTTCTACATTAGAGTTGTTCAATATAGAGAGAGGGGGAGTGGGAGTTGGTGAGCATGTTACTTGTATCATCGTAAACCATTTTATCAAGTAGATTGAAAGCAAATCATGCTCCTGGAGACTGCAATGAAAATGTGGTCAATCTCCCTTATATATTCTCAAGAGAACAATGCTAGCAACATCCTTAGGATCTTTTTCTACTTTATCACCTATTTGGGTAAAATTTTCATACAATACTATCCACTTTATAGAGAGGAATTTGTTTTGTGATGCCACATATTCAGCACTTGCTGAGACTGCACGTGGGCGGGGGCGGCTAGTTTCAATTTTGGAAGGATGTTTATACGGGAAATGGTGTGTTGGCAGGTAGATACCCGTGGGTTTTTGCGTTGTCTCCTAAAAAGGATGCACTCATTTTAAAGGTACTAATGAAAGTATCCTGACGCCCTTCCATTTACTCCAACTTCTCTTGAATCTATGGTTGTAGGATTTCTTGGATTTGCTTGGGGACTTTGGTGAATGGGAGGGTTCATCTAATGAGCATGATTCGTGGGCTTAGGTAGATGGGAATTTAAATTTATTAGTGAAATGGCATATAAAGCTATTACTATGGGTTTGAAAGTTTTTTGGGACGATGAGACTGGCGATTTTTGATGGTCTCTCCCTTACCTACAAGAGTGAAGATCTTATGGTAGTTACAAAAATGTTGGCTATTGATGAGTGTTTTTTGTCTGAGGTGGACATAAGATATCGATATGACTTACCCGGGATGTGAGGGTGCCACATAAACTTTGGAACACTCATTCTTTGAGTGCATGCGCTCAGAGGAAATATGGAGGTGGCTAGCGCTTGTATTGCTTAATTACTCAATCCTTAATGCTATTTGGGCTTTTATCCGAATCGCTTTTACTGCTTCTCGCTTGGACTATCTTCATCCATTTGTTGTAGCTTGGGTCATCTCGCTTTCACAAAATGGGTTGATCTTTCGGGAAGACCAATACTATACGGACAATTGAATCCATCATGCCAGAGCCTTGTTTATGGCACAATTCTTCTAATCATCTCTTGATCTAATAGATTTGGGTGTAAATCACCTCGAGTTTATTCTCTCTTTCCTTTTCAAAACAAATATTCAAATAAATAATATTAAAGCTTAGTCTTAACTTGGGAGGTTTGGACTCGGTATCTTTGACATCCGACAAGATGCAAATATACAATAATCAAAATAAGGTCTTGGGATACAAATTTCTAGCATGAAAGTCCCTAAATTGCTCTGAGCTCAGAACATAGACCTCCCTCAAGCAAACAACACCAATTTCACTCTCTCATTTTTGCCAGATGGTGCAAGTTCATCATTCACAAGATCCTTTACCTCCATGTGATGTTTCTTTTAGAGATTAGTAATCAAGTCTCCTTGTCCAACCAATACCAGAGTTGATTTTTAATGGCAAGATTGACCCCTTGGTTTGTCTCGTGAGTGCTTTATCATCTTTTTAGACCCTTCCTAAGCGTGTTGCTCATGGGAGATCACTATTGAAGATCCTCTCCGGAGATAGTAATGGAGACGTCTAAATAGCTTAAAAAGGAAGAATATTGGTCACCTAGGTGGCTATCTTTGTTGCAGGTTCCAAAGGTATTGTTTAAACAATCGAATGAAGAGGGGATCCCAACTATGTACTAATGGGTCCACATGTGGGGTCCTCATGAGCATTGGTTCAATATGAGAGAGGCATAACTTGGTAGAATATGTACTTGTATCCGATAAGCTCGACCTAAATACTGGCTCACTGCTCAACCTTAACTTGAAAAACCCTAAAATATCCCCAAAAAAAGTGGACAGAGGTATATTGGTAATGCATGACATTTTCACCCCTCTGCAGATCCCTCCTCCTCCATCTTTACTGTAGAAGATTGATGCAGCGTGGACCCAACGGATAGGGCCGAATTCTTAGTTAATTTTAATGGTCAATTTTATTTACGTTTTTTTAATTATCGTATCTCTAATTAAATAAATGAGATTGCATGTGATCTCAATCAATTAGTTGTCGATTTTGAATTTTAAATTAGTTAGAGTCAGTTTAGGAAAATTGGTTGTCAATTTAAAATAGTTTACTAATTTTGTAATCCCATCCCTCCTATATAAAGGGATGGTGGTCCATTGTTTTAGTCAGTCAAGTATTAATGAAAAGTTGAGATTTTATCTCCCTCTCTATTTTCCCTCCTCTCTCAACGTGGTCTTCACGGTTCTTCTTCTGCAACCCCTCGTTTCCGATGAGTTTTCTTCTTCTCAACCCCTCCTTTTCTCCACCGAAATTCCACCGCCCAAATTATTTTATTTATCGTCGATGCGTCGAATCGAGTTTGCATCATTTGGTATCAGAGCATGGCCTACAGATCGTCCTCACGATCTGACGATCCGTACAGACATGCGTGCCGACCCGCGACGAAACACCATCATTCGTCGGAACGAAGACGGCGAGCCGAAGAAGACTTCCGGACAAAATGGCAAGAATTTGAGGCCCAAGATCGATATTTCCAATACATATTTCAAGAGTCCCAATCCTAGCTTCGAGATCTTATGTCCGATTTCGCGACTCTACGTGCCGCCCAATCAAAACCTCCAACCGTCGAAGCCACTGCCGCGAATTTTGACGAAGAAAACATCGCTGTGGAAGACGAACCGGCTGCTGTCCAGATTTTTGAAGACGAGAATCTCGCTGTCAAAGAAGATTCGCCCGCTGTTCAGAACGTTTCGGAAGAGAAAGAAGTCAACTTGCTTGCTGTACAGGTGATTCCCAACTCAAAAACCCCTCAAAATTTCATCTACAACCCACGCGCATCCCCCTCGCTGGACCCCTCCAATTCCCTCGCACCTCCAGGTCCCCTCCCGCTGCCGCAGCAACCCCAAGTTCCCCTCTCTGTGACCCCGGTCACTGCTGCCCCCCCCCCCCCCAACCCCGTCATCTCCACCCCCCCGAAGCCCAATGCCCAACCAGACCTGCCAGCCTCGCCTTCTTCCTCCCTCGCGCTTTCTCGATTTCGCCCCTCCTCCTCATGCTATTCCCCGCCCGCATCTCCATCGCCTCCTCCGGTCCCTTTCCCCACCCCTTCCCACGACCCCCTCCTCATCCTGCGATCCAGCCAACCCACGCCGCCCCGCCCTCGCGCCCCTCCACGCGCCCGCTGTCCCCTCCTAAACCAACCCCCCAACGCCTCCTCCATCTCGGGCCCGTTGTCCCCACGCGCCAACCTGAGCGCCACTGCATCACCCCTTCCGCCTGCACCTTCCCCCACGACCCCGCGGCCGCCTCCTCTCTCTCCTAAAAGACCCTCCCTTTCACCCCGCTTCCGTGATCCCCTCCCCTCTCCGCGATCGCTGCCGCCCTGTCCATACGCCCCCGCTGAGCTTACGCCAACGCCGCCTTCCCTTTTCCCCCTTCCCCCCTCCGTTTTAGAAGGATGCGCCCGTCAATAACGCCTCCTACAATGGCGGCTCTGCCGCCTCTTGCTGGGAAGGCAGGGAACCCTAGCACGGGAATTCCATATAGGAGAAACCAAACACCCGCGATTTGGGGTTGAGAAGTTAAGTGCGAAAAATTACACAGAACCCCCTCCCCCCTGACATGAGTTTTTATTTAAAGGGAAAAGTTAAAGGCCACTCTCTCAATATGAGCTTAATTGAAGGGGTACGAAAATTGCAGAGACGCCCTCCGATTGCAAAGAACTACAAACGTAACATTGAAAAGGATCGAATTGAAGGAAATTGAAGCCACAATTCAAGGATGAATTCTCCAACGACGCAACTACATCAAGCAATTCGTCGGGAGACGAATTTTTAAAGCAGAGGAGAGTTGATGCAGCGTGGACCCAACGGATAGGGCCGAATTCTTAGTTAATTTTAATGGTCAATTTTATTTACGTTTTTTTAATTATCGTATCTCTAATTAAATAAATGAGATTGCATGTGATCTCAATCAATTAGTTGTCGATTTTGAATTTTAAATTAGTTAGAGTCAGTTTAGGAAAATTGGTTGTCAATTTAAAATAGTTTACTAATTTTGTAATCCCATCCCTCCTATATAAAGGGATGGTGGTCCATTGTTTTAGTCAGTCAAGTATTAATGAAAAGTTGAGAGTTTATCTCCCTCTCTATTTTCCCTCCTCTCTCAACGTGGTCTTCACGGTTTTTCTTCATCCCCTCGTTTCCGACGAGTTTTCTTCTTCTCAATCCCTCCTTTTCTCCAACGAAATTCCACCGCCCAAATTATTTATCGTCGACGCACCGAATCGAGTTTGCATCAAAGATGCTTCGCTTCCACTAATTTAGTTAATTCATCCATAAGTGGGGAGGTTGTTAGTACATGAGCATGCATGTTTTGATGATAACAAAACCTATGTGTAAAGCTTGTAGTTAGGTCTCGTGCAGGAATGCTACTGGACCAGGAACAAGCTCAAGCGTCAGGAGCTCAAGCTTCAGTGAAGAATAAGCTAAGAAGCTCAATGGAGTTCAAAGCTAAGAAACGCCAGCTCGAGGAAGGATCTCAAGTTTAAGAAGAAAACGAAGTCATTTCTTTTATTGAGTTTGCATTCTGTAATTGTCTTAGAATATAAAAAACATCAAGAATCATGACTTTTTGCATTTCAATCCTTTAACTTTGACTTTCGTGTTAGAGAGTCAAGCTGATCGGTCAACCATTCAGACATGATCAATCTACCTTCTTTCCTGATCAATCGTTATTTGAAATATAACGTTGATGACCCTTCATTGAACTATTACCAACCAAATCACCTAATATAGCATCTTAGTGTTCGATAGTTAGTGGTCCATTTATCACGCACCCCATTAATGCTTTGATATAAGCACGTTTTCGTTGGGCATATTGACGCACATCTACCATCGATATAATTTGCTTCGCCAACTCCACCAATGATGCAACATGATCCACCTATCCCCTCAGTAGTGCCAAATCTTGTGAACTTTGCACCCGGAATGTCGATGGTCAACGCTGCCACCCTTGAAACACCTCTCGATATGCACAAACCTCACTGCGACACAGTGTAATCTACCACATTGAGTGCAATATTTGTTATGTGAGAGTCTTGCTCGAGAGAGCCGATGGCAATACCATACGACACGGCATCCTTTCCTCTTCCCCTCAAACTCAGGAAAAGTTTGGCTCTCATCTCCAATCAGTCCTTCCCATTTGGCTGAAACCTCCTATGCTTCCTCCTAGAAGACTCAAGTCAACAACTTTCTCTCTCTCTGACTCTTCCCCCTCTCTTCAAGTTCGCTCACAATTTATCCTCTTCAATTATTATGCATAATTAAATGGGGGAATGGAACTCTCATTCCCTTTCGGATTTCATTCCTATGTTTGTCAGAACATAAAGATTACAGGGTGAAGGGATATACTTTTCAACAATATATGTTAATTCTAGTTCTAAAAATATTTGTTAATTCCTTCACCATTGCAATAGACATATCCAACTAGGGACTGCAAACGATTATATACGATATCCATATCCGTTTTAAAAATATGAACACCCATAAAAAAAGTATATCTAAAAAGAAATGTTTAAAAACTGATGCCGATCAAATACAACAACATCAACAAAGCTTTTCCCCACATTAAATGGATTCTATTCCTTCATTCAGATTTATTTTGGGTTATTCTCGGACTTAGATTTAAATAATTAAGATATCTTCTGATAGTCCTTTCAACACTTGTGTCTTCCTCGCCCTCTCTTAGCCAGCTCAGCATTCCGAATTTTGCATCTTTTAATTAGTGCATCAATTGACCTCCTATGCAAATGACCAAATTATTTTAAGTTGTTTTCTCTCATCTTATTCTCAATCAGAGATATGCCAACTTTCCTTCTGAATACATCGTTCCAAATCCGATCTTTTTATATTTGACCATATGTTCACTTTAGATATACCAACTTTCTTTCTGATCACATCGTTCCAAATCCGATCTTTTTATGTTTGACCAATACGTTCACTGTTGTACACCTAATAACAAAAATACTTTATATATTATCTTAAATAAACGCGTATATTGTATAGTATGGCTTGCTCATAAAATAAACATATTAAATGTATTCATTTTACTATAATTACATTTTACTATAATTATATCAAATACGGTCAAAAGTAAATTTATTTCTATTGTTAAAACAAATATATGGATACCTATTTATATAATGAACGTAGATACATGTGTCTGTAGATGTATACCATGGGGATGACAGTAACTGGATACATATGTATCGATACATTTTTTTCGTATTAAAGTTGCTATATGAGATGCCCAGATGAAACAACTATATTAACTATATTTATTTCGTAACAATTATATAGATTACCGTCATAATTGAATTTAAACTTATTATTGAACTTGTACGATAATACCAATATAGATATTAATGGATATCAAAGTATTATTTCTATTTTAAATTGGAAATAGATACATAAGTAGCGGATCTGATACAAATGTAATAATATTCATTAGTAGATTAAAGTTGGTATAATAGATTTCTAAATGACACAAATATACAATATATAATTCTTTCATAACAATTATATCGAATATCGAATATGATTTCAAATTATTATTTAAATATTTATTCTCTCAAAAGTGATCTATAGCTACTTTTAAAATGACTATATATACATACCAAAACAGATAGTTATGGATATCAATATGTTACTTGTATCCATATCATTTTAAGAAGACATGCATACATACATATGTGTGTCTATATATATATTCATATAGTAGACATTCTTGCTAATCAAAGACATATGTAACCATATCCAATTTAGATTAAAATTAGTGCACTTGATATCTAGATGAATCATGAAACAAATGTATTATGTTGAGAAAAGAATGAATTGTTGCGTTATTTCCATAGGTCTAGGGTCTCTTGTACAGAGAGAAAACCCTAAAGAGCCTAAGATGGAAAAATACATTTTTCGGGGAAAAATACATAAATACCCTAATCGGTTACATGACATAAAAATAATAACTCTAACAATCCCTCTCGAGTTGGAGCATATCTATCGATTATGTCCAACTTGAAAACGAAATACATGAGACGCTTCTTTAGAAGGGCCTTCGTGAAGATGTCTGCAAGTTGAAGCTCATTGATATGTGTGGAGTGATGATTAGTCCTCTTTGTATTGCATCGAGAATGAAATGTTCATCAACTTCAATGTGTTTTGTCTGCTTATAGAAAACTGGATTGGTGGTGATGTACGTGGCATACTTGTTGTCGCAGTATAAGGGTACATAATTAGATCCCACATTCTTTGGGAGGTAAGTGCCTCCATCTCTTTATCCGTGGCATGTCGCCAACTATGAACCTGCATTGCATTACGATGATCTCTGGGGATGGAAATAGCATTCAGAGCTTCGCAAATCTCTTGTCACGACTAGATAAACCATCAATAAAAGTAAAATGTAACATTGGGTGATAAGTACATTGCCTCTTTTGTTTGCAGAGAGCTATTAGAAGAGCTTCCAAGGTGCATTTTAGGAAGCAGTTGTGGGAGCACTCGAAGTGGTCATACCATCTTGCATAAAAGGAACATGCAAAGGTACAAACACCGGTATAGAAGGTATAGAGGTACACTGGTGAGTATAAACTATTGATGGAGGGAGGTCCAGAGGAATGCCACCCACAACCTGCGTGAAAAAGCTTTTCTGCTCAAAGATGGTAACATCAGCAGATAAATAGTATCGACGCCCACCATAATCATAACATCGATAGCCTTTCTGGGTATGAGAGTACTCAAGAAAGATGCATCTGTTTGGTCGAGGTGATAATTTGTCAGTTGCTGGAAAGTTATGAATAAAGGAAATACAACCAATGATTCACGTATGTATAGGGTAGGGAGACTCAGTAGGGTATAGTAATGAGAATGGAGTTCCCCCTCCTAGAACAGATGAAGAACACTATTGATGAGATATAATGCAGTAAGGATGGCATCCTCCTAATAAATGTTTGGGAATATGCACGTGACTAAGGAGAAATCTGGCAACATTTAGCAAGTGTCGGAGTTTCCTTTCTGTTATCCCATTTTGTTGTGAGGTATATGGACATGAGGTTTGGTGAACAATCACTTGAGATGCAAAGATGTCAAGTCATGTTGGGTTAACTCAAGAGCATTGTCAGTCTGAGTGATCTTAACAAAGGCAGAAAAGAAGTTTTTAACATATGGAAGAAAATTTTGACAATTTTGTTAATCTCTCAACGCTCCTTATTAGATACACTTAAGAAGATCGACTTTAATCATCAACATTGATTCTAAAATAGCGATGTCCACTTATTGTTCGGATCGAACAAGGTCCCTAAACATCACACTGAACAAGATAAAAAGGACTAGTATCGCGGGACTCGGTATAGATATGAAATAAAGCTCGATGATGTTTGTCAAACTCACATGCCTCACACTGAAAAGCCTTCAGAGTAGAGAGTTCAGGAAACAACATGAAGACAGCCTTCGCTGAGTGATGTCCAAGGCACAAATGCCATAAGAGCGGGTCTTCGGAGATAAACGCATCACCGACAAACTTGGAGTCTGAGGGTATGTCAAGATAATATAGGTTGTTCTTCTCATGACCCCCCACCAAAATATGTCTCGTCCAGATGTCCTAAAAATAGCAACAAACTCATCATATATCACGCAACTATTAAGCTTAACACAATGCTTATGAACGGATAATAAGCTAAGAGGGAAATTAGTAGCACAGTGAACTCCGGACAGTCGAAGCTTGGAAGAGAACTCCATTGTTCCGACGGTAATAACCTGTGATTGAGTCACATTAGCTACTCAAGCTGACTTCACCCAGGAAGATGGTACGGAGGAGGTTAGCAGAGTACATTCTCCTGTCAGATGTCATAGTTGACTACTAGACCTGAAGGAGTAGCCATGGCGACAGTGGTAGTGTTACTGGAGGTAGTAGGCTCAGGAGTTTGAAGAATTTGCATCAGACATGAGTAATCCGCATCATTAAGATGGATTGTCTTGCCACTGGAGGTTGCTATAGGCGATGCTTCTTCCACATCATTGGTATCCTCGTAGTCATTATTGGCGTGATAAGGAGGCACACCTAACTTATGTCAGCATCTTTCGGACGGGTGGTTCCTCTGACCACAATGAGTGCATGGTGTCGTAGAGTCTCACCCATGGCCACGATCAAAGTCGCATCCTCATCCACTGCCACGGCCTGAGTTACATCCACGTCCTCTTCGCAAGCCCTATCTGCCTCCTCTCCGATATGAGGCTATATGTGCGCAATTCTCTGATGACAACATGCTCCTCATATAGGCTGGATAGATGCCTGTAGTACTCAATGAGAGTGGAATCACCCTGAGATGCTGACCAGATTCGCATGTAAATTTTCGCAAGGTGTGACTTCATCTTCTTCTAGGAGTATGTCTGCTTGAGATCCTCCAACATTTCCTTTACCGTATTTTTGCAAAGAAGATTTGAGGCAATGCGAGCCTCAATACTGTTGGTCATCCAGTTGAAAATTAAGTAGTCGTCTGTCTACTACTTGTCGTACTCTTAATCCTTTTCACCTAAAGGATCTTTAGTTAGGATGTAGAGTTTTCTCTGATCACCAATGAGCACCATAAAAGATCGAGACCAAAGCACATAATTTTCTGTAACCGTAAGTTTGATAGCAGTGCCTTGCACCGTAGTATTCGTGACCAAGGGCTTTGTTTCGGTAGAAGGAGGTACCATGGTGATCTTAGAAAAAAAGGAGATCCTGTGATCATGGCCTCAAATTTCAACGAAATTCGATCGAAATTTGGAAGGCCATGTTCAAAAACTGATCGAAACGACCGAAATTTTGTTTCGGTCATTCACCGAAATGAAACCAAAATCCGATATTTAAGACCTTGCCTGTGATCGACTAATGATGCATACAAGGGCTAAAAGTGTGAAGCCCACGGATTCATGGTACTCTAGAGATCGCATTAAGTTACTGAAATTTAAGGAAAAATTTTTGTGTTTCGAATGATTCATATTTAACTCATGCATAATGTGTCACCAATTTATATTGTATTAATTTCCTATAAATTTACATGTAATAAAAGAACTGCATTATGTGCATGTATCACAAATTGTAGCAGAAGAGAAAGAATTGTATCCTGAACAAAAAGTATAACAAGTGTACCTGTCAAAGGTTCAACTCTCAGACTATTGTGATGCATGCACTTATTCTGCAATCCATGCATTTGGGAGTAACGAATATCAATAAAAGTTGAGCACAATCTAATTAATTAAAAATAGTAGGTAATCCAGTGGTTCCAAAAGAAATCAAGTTGATAGGGTTTGCCAATTAGATTAAATGAGCTACTTGCATAAAAAATGGTTTTCAAGTTTGTTTTGTATGTGAATTCCCTAACTTAATCATCCTACCTCAATTATCCACAATTAACATTTTCATATATTGGTTATATTATCCATATTTTAGCTATCGTCTTTTTATTTATTAAAATTCATGTTTGACGGATCTTGGCAATATGAATGATGAGTCTCCAATCTGATCATTGCCTTTATCTAATCTCTCAGAAATAGTGGATAGTCTGTGATCTTGGTCTAGGTGTAACCTCACACTATGACTTTAAGGCATGGGGAATGCCTTAGGTAGCGTTTGGTTCGCTGGTTACCTGCGGGTTAGGGGAGTTTACCCCCCTTAACCCACATCCCCCTCTCTCCCTGTGGACCTCACTTTATTCTTTTTTTAAAAAAATAAATAAATCAATTTTACATCATCAATCCTATCAAAAAATAATATACCATCATATCATATAAAAATTATAAACTACTCCACTTCTACTCCCTTTTCCAAACTTCAATACAATCACATCACAATAACTACTCACTTTTTCAAACTCCAATACAATCATATTACCCCAAACTCACTTCTAACCCACCTTCAATTTAACCCTCTATCCAAACACCAAAATACAAAAACAGGTTACCCTCTACCAGTTTAACCCGCCTTAACCCGCCAACCAAACACACCCTTAGGGTTGGAGGGTCTCCATAGGCATACGTTGGAGTGTAACGCATCCTGTTTAAGTTCTCAATATGTCCACTATCTCAGTTTAACAATTGTAGTCTCTAGTACAAATCCGTATAAGATTTTCATTCTTTCTCATCCTATTTCAAATTCTTTAATTTATGAAAAACTTATTATAATTGAGGTCATCTTGATTTCTTTCCTATGTTTATGAGTCATGTGGATAATCTTAGTAAGTGTAGATGATGTATCTCATGTTCTGATTCTTTTCTTGTTAAATTTCTAAAGCTCAGTGAATAGTTCGTGGTTTTAATCTGGGTGGGTCCTCACACTATGACTCTAAGGCAGTAAGGAAGCCTTAAGGTCGGGGTGCCTTCGTCGGCATGCGGTGAGGTAAAATGCATCCTAACTAAGTTCTCAACACGTCTACTAGCTTCTCTGACAACCGTGGTGGTACCTCCTTGTTCAATAAAGATGATTTTCATAATATGAACAGTAACTAGTTCAATGAAAACCAAGGTCAAATGTAGCCAATTCAATTGTAACCAAGCTCACAAGAACTGTAACCGAAACTCTAGCGGTGAGGAAGACTCAGAAGAGACCCTCAATCTCACCTAACTAGTGGAAGTACGGTACATGGGAGGGCTAGGCCTCCTCCAAAACTATACGCCTTTGAGATGGGGGAGTGACTTTCCGGAACAAGTCACTCCGAAAAAAGCAGTCCGACTGGTACGGGCAAGCGAGCTAACAAAACCAAAATCGACGACCCTCCAGCCTAGGCACTCGAAAGAACACATGGTCAGCAGAACTGGTCTAAAAGAAAACCTGCGAATCTCACGGAAAACTGCGAAAAAGATTGGGATCTTATACCCACGCACTAGTTATCAATACCTTCCCGCTTGTTTTCTTTTGGACACATTAAATTCTTGTTATTATTAATATGATTGGATGTATATAACAATCGTTTACATCCTTTTAGATTCTTGCATGTTTGACATGCAAAAAGTCTGCGTCGTAGTAGCAGATTGATGATTTCGAGCAGTTGTTGCTATATTCGACGGTACAGTTGTTACAGTTTTTGCTTAAGTTTCTGTAATAATGATTTTCTTCCTCTTTTCTACATTTTGGGATTTATGTATACATTGTCAACTTCTTTTGTTATATGTTGTGTATATATATAGAAATTAGTGAAATACAAATTGGTGACACTTTTTTGTTGTATCTGTGGTTGTTACATTGTTTATGAATGTCAAATGCAAAAAGCGAAAAATTTCTCCTCAATTTCATGTTGTATAATGCGATCATTATTGAACTTAATACCACGAATGCCGTGCAAATAGGTATCCAGATTTGAGGGTGTTACAGTTCAAATTAGAGTGGCGCAGCGGAAGCGTGGTGGGCTTATAACCCACAGGTCCCAGGATCGAAACCTGGTTCTGATACCAATCTGTGATGTCATCGGATCCGGATACCCGTTTGTACTACATTCGCAGTATTATGTTCAATAATGATTGTATTAGACAACATTAAATTGAGGGAAAAATTTTCGCGTTTCGCATTTCACATTCATAAATAATGTAACAACTGTAGAGACAATAAGAAGTACCACCAATTTGCATTTCATTAATTTCCATATATATATATATACAACATGTAACAAAAGAAGCTGACAGCCTATACATATATCCAAAATGTAAATAAGAGAAAGAAAAACACTATTATAGAGATTGAGTAAAAAATTGTAACAACTGTACCGTCAGGTATAACAACGAATGCTCGAGATCATCAATTTGCTACTATGACGTATGATTTTTGCTTGCCAAATATGTAAGGTACCAAAAGGATGTCAACGGTTGTTATGTACATCGTATCATGTTAATAATAAAACTAATTTAATATGTCCAAAATATAACAAGTAGAAAGTTATTGATATTTAAATTTAACAAAACTACCTGCGCGGAAAATGGTTTTTTTTACTGTTCTTCTGTATGCGTGAGAAAAAATATTTTTCAACTGTTTTGTATGTATGCCTCATGGTTACCCATTGTCCAAAACCTTTCATGTAGATTTATTATATATATATATATTAGTTGATGGTCCATATGTATATATTATTTCCGTGTCCTTTAGAGACATGTTTATTTATCTTAATAGTGAGAAGATGATGTTATATGATTTTTGATTCTTACTAACTTCTTAAGTCTAGTGTATAGTCTGTGATTTGGCCTGAGTGTGACCTCACACTATAAGTCTAAGACATTAAGAGTACCTTAGGGTTTGGGCACCTCCGCAGTCATGCAGTGGAGTGTAATGCATCCTAACTAAGTTTCCAACGTGTCCACTAACTTATCTATTACTCCTAGTAGTAGTTTTAAGATCTGATTAGTTGTCAATGATTGATGATAAATTATGATTCCTTACCAATCTTAATTGTAGTCAACTCAATTATAGTTGATCTTAATTCTCATCAAACTCAATTGTGATTGATCTCAATACTAGCCAAACTCAATTGTGATTGATTTCATCGCTTAGCCAAACTCAATTGTAATCATTGCCAAGGTTGTTGGTGGAACGATTGCCAAAAGTCAAGCGGTGAGGTAGCCTCCTAAGAGACCCTTCCGTCTCACCCTCTAAGTGGAAGTGCGATCCATTAGAGGGATAGGTCTACTCCAAAATTACACCACTGAAATGGGTGAGAGAGATTCTTCGAAAAAGTCACTCTAGAAAATCGTCCTGACCGGTATGGGCAAATGAGCTCGTAAAGAAAAGTAGAACCGAGTGAGCCCCAAACTAGGTACCCTAAAACATAGGGTCAACGGAACTAGTCAAAAGTTGGGATCCCAAGAAGGTGTAAAAATATTGCAAGCTCGCGTAAAAGTCTTAAAAGGAATGGGATCTTAGACCAACGCACTAAGCGGCCGCTACCCTGATTGGACTTCCTTTCCTCCGCTCAGTTGAGGGTCACCGCACCCTCGCACGATCAGGTGTAAGGGTCACCATGACCAACATTATTAAATGTCAATAATGTCAGTTGAGGGTCCTTTCCTCCGCTCATGTTCATTAGAGATCACATTAGGTTACTGAAATCTAGGGAAAAGTTTCGTGTTTCGAATGACATTCATAAATAACCAACAAGCTACAAAACCAACAATGTCTCACCAATTTATATTGCATTAATTTTTATATAAATTTGCAACAGAACTACATTATGTACATGTATCCCAAATTGTAGTAGATGAGAAAGAAAAGCATTTATAATGTCCTGAAAAAAAGTATAACAAGTGTACATGTCGAGAGTAACTGTGGAAGATCATGTTCAATGGTCAGACTATTGCGATGCAGGTACTTATTCTGCAATCCATGCATTAGGACGAAAAGATTATCAACAAACGTTGAGCATAATTAAATTAATTAAAAATAACAGGTAATCCAGTGGCTCCAATAAAAAGCAAGTAGATAGGGTTTGACAATTAGAATAAATGTGCTACTTGCATAGATTCTGGTTTTCAAGTTTATTTTGTATGTGAATTCCCTGACTTAATCACTCTACCTTAGGTACCCATAATTATCATTTTCATATATTGGTTATATGAGCTATTGCCTTTTTATTAATTAAAATTCATGTTTTACGGATCTTGGCAATATGGATGATGAGTCTCCCATTTGATATTTTTCTTTATCTAATATCTCAAGCTTAGTGGATAGTATGTGATCTTGGTTTGAGTGTGACCTCACACTATAACTCTAAGATGTGAATAGGGTTGGGGGCAACTTGGTGCCGACAAATGAGCTTGAAAAATCAAAACGAGGACCATCCAACCTAGGCACCCTAAGGGCCTGTTTGGTTGCAGGGGTTGGGTTGGGTTAGGGTTGGGTTGGGCTGGGTGAATAGTAATCTGTGAGGAGGAAGTACCCTTGTGAATAGTAACCAGGGTTGGGTTGGGGTACACTGGTGTACCCCTCCTTCCAACCCTCTCAATCCTCCTCACAGTTTACTATTCACAGGGGTACAATTTACTATTCACAGGATACCACAACCCAACCCAACCCAGTCCAACCCAGCAACCAAACATGCCCTAAAGAACACAGGGTTGCGGAACGGGTCTAAAAGAAAACATGTGGCTCCCAAAGTGACGTTAAATTGCGAGCGCTCGTAAAACGAGCTCGAAAAATCAAAAGCAAGGGCCCTCCAACCTAGGTGCCTTATAGAACACATGGTCAGCGAAACTGGTCTAAAAGAAAATATGTGGATCCCAAAGTGGCGTAAAATTGCAGGTACTTATTTTGCAATCCATACATTGGGAGAAAAGAATATCAACAAAAGTTGAACACAATTAAATTAATTAAAAATAACAGGTAATCCAGTGGCTTCAAAAGAAACAAGCTAAGTTCCCAACATGTCCACTTGCTTCTCTGACAACCGTAGTAGTACCTCTTAGTCTGATAAGGATGACTTTCATAATATGATCTTTTCTCTTTGCCATGACCTACTAGCAGATCGGTAACTAGCTCAACAGAAACCAAGCTAAATTGTATCCAAGCTCACAAGAACAGTAACCAAAACTCAAGCGATGAAGAAGCCTCCAAATAGACCCTTCCATCTTGCCACCCGGTGGAAGTGCGGCCAGACGGGGGGAGACTTTCCAAAATTATGCCCCTGAGACGGGGGAGAGACTTTCCGGAACAAATCACTCCAAAAAATCGGCTCGACCGATACCGACAAACGAGCTCGAAAAATCAAAAGAGAGGGCCCTCCAACCTGGGCACCCTAAAGAACACAGAGTCAACGGAATTAGTCTAAAAGAAAACCTGTGGATCCCAAAGTGGTGTAAAACTGCGAGCGCTCGCGAGAAACTGAGAAAAAGACTTGGGGTCATCACACTAAGCGATTGTTGCCCTACTGGGCTTCCTATCTCCCGCCCAATTGAGGGTCACCGCACCCTCGTATAGTCAGGTGTAACGGTCACCGTGAACGGCACTTTTATTTATCAATCATCACAGAATCACCTTCACGGACTTGATTCCTCATTCTTTCTCAATTCTATGGTTGACTGTAGATATCTGGGTCTTTTATCATTAATTTTGTCACTAGTTTTCTATGGTTAGTAGAGTATACCTAAAGGATTAATTCTTGAAGATTATTGGTCTTTATGGTCACATGTTTTTATTTCTAAAATTTTGAGCTTAGCTTCTTTTCATTGGATCTGGAGCCAAGTTCAAATTAATGCAAAACTCCCCTATTCTTTTCATCCTTATAACAATGAGATTTAGAACTAATCGTCGACAATTTAATCCAATAACCCTGGTGTAGATAAATTGTATCATATATAATAAGAATATGTGAAAATACCGATCATTATACCATATATATTATTGAATATAAAATTATTGGTTTGCTCCGGTTTGATCTGTTAACACTTCTGAGTGTTAAACGGTAGTTAGAAAGAGGGTGTCTATTTCACAGAATGTCTATGGAGTGTATTATCCTTTAGATCTTTTCCATATTTCTTTGGAGGGCTTTTGCATGTATTTTTTGTGGCTACAGAAGCTACAAATAGATGTATTTAAATTTCTCATCATGCTTAGCACTAGTTCATGACTAAGCTCTGAATCGAGATACTTTGGGGCTCCATAAAGGGCCATGATGGTTCGGACAAAGTACATGGCAACATATTATCCTTCCTGGATCAATTTCAACGATGTTGGATCTAACATTTTTTATTTCAGTTCCAAGTGACCTGAGACCTTTGATTAGAGTATAAGATAGTAGTTTCTCGAAAAGAAAGCATTGCTTTCATTTTGATGCCAATCTGCGATTGACAGTTTTAGATGTTTGAGCCAGATCTTAAGGGGATCAGGGACCCTAGGGGCATGTTTGGTTGTCAAGGTACATCGGGGTTCCTCGGCATACCCTTAGCTCCAACCCTGCAATCCAGGGTTCGCATTACTTATATTGACCATACAATTTCTTTGGTACAATATTTTTAATCTCGTTCAAATAAAATTATTAACATAAAAAATATATTACAATCATTAAAAAAGTTAATATAACACATTATTAATGTCACATCACATCACAATTATCATTCCAGCCTCCCATCCCTCCAACAACTACTGTTCACAAGAGGATACCCCAACCCAACCCAACCCAACCCATTTACCAAACAAGCCCTAGGTGACAACAATCAACAGGGACGAAATTGTTAATACCACAGTTGAAATCTGAAATTTTGTTTCTCTGACAAATCAGTAAGGATTTGTGTTCTAACTCTAAGTAGTTTCTGTGATGGAGGGAGTGACTGATCACTGGAAAAGTTGGCTTTCACTGGAAAAGTTGGCTTTGAAGATGGTTAATGGCTATTGATAGATCTCATCCTCATATTTTCATTTGTAATTAAGTATTGTTTTTCTTGTTTCATTACCAAATGTCCATATCATAGGATAACATCAATTTACCCCAAATCATTTAAATTTATTACAAAATTATTGGGAATAAATGGCTAACAAGAAGTGTAGAGCTTACTGTTTAATATGAAGCTAGAGTTGATTTTATTTTTAAAACTATGAGATCATGAGCTTATGATAATTTGGTTTAGATTCTAAATCACATAGATGGCTGTTGGAGAAAAATGAATAGATTATCATTAACGAGACTCTTGAGCTCTCTTATATAGGAGAAAAGCCCTGGGCTAATTACATGAGAGGTACATCAAGAAAGTGAAATAGGAATAACACCAAAAAGGTACAACTATCTCAACACTCCCCCTCAGGCTGGAGCATATATGCCTATCATCATGCTCAGCTTGGAACAACATCTTTGGAAAAGGCCTCTAGTAAGAGCTTTGGTGAATATGTCTGCAGTCTGATCTTCAATAGATTCCTGAGAGGTTGATATGAGACCCTTCTGAAAAGTGGCAATCCATCTCTATATGCTTCGTACGTTCATGGAATGCATGATTATTTGCAATAAAAAGTGTTGTATGATTGTCATATAGAAGCTGTATAGGAAGAGGTAAATCAACTGCAAGATCAGTCAAAACTAACCTAACCCACATCATCTTTGTGCTACCATGAGCCATGACCTTGTATTCGGACTCTGCACTAGATCTAGCAACCACGGTTTGCTTCTTACTTTTCCATGATAAGAGTGAGCTGCCAAAAAAACAACGAAACCAAAAGTAGACTTTATGTCCCTAGGGTATCCTGCATAATCTACGTCTGTGTTATCACCTCAAGTATCTCTGCTAAATATAAGACCAGTACCTGGTGAAGACTTCAAATATCTCAAAATTATATAGACATCATCCATATGAACCTTCCTGGGTTACTCCATGAACTGGCTCACCTTGCTCACAGCAAAGGATATGTTTGGTCTGGTGATGGTAGCATATGGGAGCTTCCCAACCAGATCCCTTTATCTCCTCTTATATATCTTCTCAGTTTCCCCATCATATAATCCCATACTTGGATCCATATGCGTAGTAGCAGTCTTGCACCCTGTCATACCAGTCTTTAGTAGAAGATCAATAACAAACTTCCTCTGACTCATCACAAGATGACGTTGATTCCTGGCAAACTCTAATCCAAGGAAATATCAAAGATTGCCAAGGTCCTTTGTCACAAACTGCTGACCTAGGAACTCCTTGGCTGCCTGAATGCCCTGCTCTTCATCACCCGTGACAATAATATCGTCAACATAAACAATAAAGCAACAGTACCTCTTCTTGTCCTCTGAACAAAAAGCGAGTGATTCGCATTGGACCGATCAAACCCCTGATGCTCTATCAACTCTGAAAGCTTATGGTACCAAGTTCTCGGACTCTGCTTCATGTCGTAAATCAGCTTGTGGAGCCTACACACCTTCTGGGACTCCCCCTCAATAGCAAACCCTCGTGGTTGCTGCATATAAACCTCCTCCTTTACATCTCCATTGGAAACACATCTTTCACTTCAAGTTAGTAAAGAGGCCAGTCCCGTGAAATTACAACTGATAGAAGAATGCACAATGTCGAGTGTCTGGCTACCGGAGAGAAGGTATCCTGATAGTCCATCCCATAAGTCTGGGTGAACCCATATGCTACAAGCCTTGCTTTGTAGCGATCCACACTACCATCTGCCTGCTGCTTTACGGTAAAGATCCATTTGCACCCCACAACAGAGGCATCTGGAGGAGCAGAAACACCACTCCATGTACCACAAGACTGCAAAGCGACCATCTCCTCTTCCGTGGTAAGTCGCCAACTGCTATCCTGTTAGGCCTCCTAATATGTTCGTGGGATAGTAACATCTGAGAGTCCCATAACAAACCGCTTGTACTCCTCTGAAAGATGATCATAGAAAACATGCGCAGCTTGAGTATACGTGGCACAACTATGACGCGGCTTCCTCAAGGCAATAGGTACATCGAGGTCATTTACCTCTCTGTTCTCTAGTATGAGCTCCTCATGTATAGTATCATGTGGAACAAGCATATCACCAGTGCCATCGGTAGAAACAATGTGTGCATTACATACCTAGGGTGTATTGGATGATTGTGAAGGTGCATGAGCAATGGGGCGAGTAGAGGACTTACGAATGTAAAAACAGGTTGGAATTGTGTCGAGGTAGACAGAGGTGTAGGTGATGGAGGAGGTGGAGGTGACAGAGACTCAACATGGAAAGTTGTTGGAAAAATAGAAGAACTTATTTATTCCGTCAGCCCTAGGCTCTCTTATAGGAGAGTAGCCTATGGGTAGATTACATAAAGAGTACGGCAAGAACGGAAAATAACAAAAGAGTACATAAGTAAATAATATATGTTTACACTCCCCCTCAAGATGGAGCATAGATATCAATCATGCTCAGCTTGGATGCACACTTCTGGAACGGGACTCGCGGTAATGCCTTGGTAAAGATATCTGCAGTTTGATTCTCTGAACTAACATGGTATGTAGCAATGAATCCCTTCTGGATCATGTCACGTATAAAGTAACAGTCAACTTCAATGTGATTGGTTCGTTCATGGAATGCTGGATTGTTTGCAATGAATAAGGTCGCCTGATTGTCACATTCTAAAGCCATAGGAAGTGGGACTTCTATATATAAATCTGTAAGCACAACCTTTACCCATATCATTTATGTGCTAACCTGGGCCATATCCCTATATTCAGATTCAACACTAGACCTTGCTACCACAGTTTGATTCTTGCTCCTCTATGAGATTAGGGAATCTCCAACATATACAGCAAACCCAGAGGTAGACTTCCTGTCCTTGGGACACCCTGCATAATCTGCATCTGCGCATGCTGAGATAGAGATCACTTTGCCTTTCTTGAACAGCAAACCCGCACTTGGAGATGACTTGAGGTACCTGAGTATCATATGTATGGCATCCATATGAACCTGACGTGGTTGCTTCATGAACTGGCTCACTCGACTCACTGCAAAGGATATATCGGGCCTAGTGATAGTGACATACAGAAGCTTGCCCACCAGTTCTCTGTATATTCTCCTATCCACCTCCTCTGTATCATCATCATATAGTTTCATATTAGGGTCCATTGGTGTGGCAACAGCTCAGCAACCAAGCATTGTTGTTTCACTTAACAGGTCGGTGATATATTTTCTCTGAGACATTACTAACCCATGCGGATTTCTGGCGAAATCCAGCCCCAGAAAATATCTAAGTACTCCGAGGTCCTTGGTAACAAATTCACGACCCCGCATTTCTTTCGCCCCCTTTATTCCTTGTACATCATCCCCTGTAATTAAGATGTCATCTACATAAACCATGATTGCAATAATACCTCTGGAAATCTTTTGTACAAACAAGGAATGATCAGCATTAGAGCGTTTGTATCCTTGTTTTTCAATGAGGTCCGAGAGCTTCTGAAACCACGCTCTGGGGCTCTGCTTAAGGCCATAGATAGCCTTATGAAGTCTGCACACCTTGGAACACTCCCCCTCAACAACAAAACCAGATGGTTGTTGCATGTATACTTCCTCTTGGAGGTCACCATATAAGAATGCATTCTTCACATCCAACTGATATAGCGGTCACTCACGAGTAACCGCAACTGACAGCAAGATCCGTAGAGTAGAATGGCGGGCCACTGGAGAGAATGTATCAAGATAGTCCACCCTGTATGTCTGTGTAAAGCCACGAGCAACAAGGCGAGACTTATATTTGTCAATACTGCCATCTGCATTCTGCTTTATTGTAAATACCCACTTGCAGCTCACTGGTGACACATCCGCAGGTATAGGAACCAGACTCCAAGTTCCTCTAGACTGGAGTGCTGCCATTTCTTCCTCCATTGCTCGACGCCATCTACTATCCTTCAGAGCGTCTTGGTAATTCCGGGGAATAGCTACAACTGACAATGCGACTGCAAAGTTCCTGAAATCTCCAGTTAGTCGTTCAAACGACACAGAAGCTGCTAAAGGATATGACGCGCAACTCCTCTTCGATTTTTGTATAGCAATAGGAACATCTAAATCAGTTGTATCCTCATCCGTCCTCTGTAACACATCCTGCTCAGAAACATCATCAGATCCATCTATAATAATATCTTCAGAACATACCTTAGGCGAGCTCGGTGATGAGCAATGACCATGAGCTGAAGCAGGCCTACGGGTATAATGATATGGTAGTGGTGAAACATGTATAGTAATGGGAGGTGTAGAAGATGGTAATGGTTCTGGTGGTAGTGGTGGTGGTGATGGTGGTAATGGTGGTGGTGGTGACATGTAAATGGCATCAATATTAGCTGGAGGTATCAACTGATCGCCTGATGCTGAAAAATACATAACAGATTCAAAAAATGTGACATCTGCACTAACAAGATACCGCCTGCGTTATGGATCATAGCACTTGTACCCCTTCTGAGTTCTGGAGTACCCAACGAACACACTTGACAGCCCTAGGGCTCTGTTTGGTTGCAGGGTTGGGCAGGGTTGGGTTGGCCCAACCGGGGTACTCCTCCTTCCAACCCTCCCAAACTTCCTCACAGATTACTATCATAGAGGTACCCCAACCCAACCCTGCCCAACCCTGCAACCAAACTAACCCTAGGAGAGCTTATCAGTACCATGAGACAACTGGTGGACAAAGGCAACCGAGCCAAACACACAAGGAGTGAGAGAAAATAGCTCTCTTCCAGGGAAGATAAGGGAGAACGGAATCTCTTCTCATAGAACAGATGACGGCATACGATTGATTAGGAAACATGCTGTAACTGTAAGAACAACATCACCGCAGTAAGAATGAGGAGCATGACTCTGTATAAGGAGTGACCTGGTGACATCTAGTAAGTGACGATGTTTCCTTTCAGCAATCTCGTTCTATTGGGAGGTATAGGCACAGGATGTCTGGTGGATAATCCCCTCTGATGAGAAATAACTGGCTAGGACATGAGTACACAATTTCAGGGCATTATCACTTCTCACAATTTTAACAGATGCTAAAAAACATTACGAATTTCATTAAGAAAATTAATAATAATATTCCCTGTTTCAGATTTATTCCTTAACAAAAACACCCATGATACACGAGAGAAGTCATCCACAATAACTATATAACACATGTGTCCCTGATGATCAGGAACACGACTCGGACCCCAGATATCAATGTGAAATAACTCAAACTTGGAGGTACTACTCCAACACTGACGACTGGGAAAGGTAGACCGATGATGCTTTCCCAACTGACGTGCCTCACATTAGATAGATGTGTGAGGCAAAACCTGAGGTAACACATGACACAACTTCTGAAGCGGTAGATGCCCAAAGCGCAAATGCCATAGCAAAGGGGAGACGAGTCCAGTAGGTAGAGATGAGGTTCCAGCAAAGGAAGTCTGACTAAGGCGATAGAGGCCTCCTTGCTCATAGCCACGCCCAATCACGTTGCCCGTAAGGATGTCCTGAAAAACAAGAGAAGATAGATCAAAAATCGCCCGACACTGTAAATCCTTTGTAATTTGGCTGATAGATAATAAATTCATTGAAAAATCAGGTGCGTGTAACACATTCCTGAGCTGCATAGATGGTGTCAGTCTAATCTCCCCCTGGCCAGTAATCGGGGAATGTGTGCCATTGGCAATGACCATTGTTCGACCTTGAGGGATCTGTCTGTACCCTGTAAGTAGACTTTGATCACCACATAGATGATGTGTGGCGCCAGAGTCCATAATCCATGCTAAAGTATCTGATCCACTACTGGTATGTGCTACCTGATGCACTGGTAGAAGCAGAAGCGGATGCAGCAACGTCAGAGTGGCTCCCTGTAGTGTGTGCTGGGCCGGATGGAGGAATAATGCCCCTTAGACGGGCAACAAGATAATCAAAGCGCTGATCCAAAGAGGCAGCAGATGGAGGCTTTATCTACTCTGCGACTCGTGCAGATGCATGAAATCCATGCTTAGAGTAGCATGTGTCTCTAGTATGTCCGGTGCGATGGCAGTAGATACATGTTGGTCGAATACGGCCTCCTCTACCACGAGGGCCACGGCCACGGGTATGATGGTGACCTCCACGACCTCTGTTGGCAGCCGTGACAGAAGCAGTCTGATTGGTAGTCGTAGAGGGAACAGTGATCTGGCTAAACCTCTGAAAGGCTTCCTCCATAGGAGGAATAATAGAGTCTGCCAAGATCTGAGACCGCGCTGCCTCATACTCAGGATCAAGGGCAGCTAGAAAAACTCCTACCATAGTAGCATTCCGGTAGGTCTTCTGTTGCTCTGGTGTGGCTGTCATGGGCATGAAGCTATACAACTTCTCAAACATCCCTCGTAGAGATGTGTACAATGAGTGTAGAGGACGTCCATTTTGCGTGATAGTGAATATGTCATGCTGGAGTTGCTGAATCTTTGTCTCATTCTTCACTTGAGAATATGTGGCGGCTACAATATCCCACATATCTTTGGCTGTGGGCTGATGAAGAATATCATTGGCAATCTCGATTGCCAGAGTTCCAGATAGCCATACTTTAGCATATGCATCATTTGCCTCCCACGAGGCATTAACTCCAGTCTTCTCAGCAGGCTCTTCTTCGGTAAGAATGTGCTTCTTACCAGTTGACTTCATCATACTCATGAACTGCATTGCCCACAGTTCATAGTTCGAACCATCCATCTTCACAATCGGCGTTGGTCCTCGAAAGGCACCTACGGATGGGATATCTGCCTTGCTTTCAGACATACTTATAACAAAGACTGGAGTAATAAACTGAGGATAAGATCGTCTACACGGACATAGACGGGTTTAGTTGCAGGTGTAGACTTCAAGCAACCAAACCCATTCCTTTGGAGTTGTGAGCGCTAGAAATACGTGCAGGGCTGATTTAGGGCTTAAGGGCGCACAGAAAGGAGCGCGCGATAGGGTGTGTAGGGAGTGTGCGAGAGGCCACGCGAGAGGGTGCGCAGGCGAGCGCACTGGATATGCGCGAGGAGCGCACTGGAGATGCACGTGGGGTGCAGGAGATGTACGCTGGGCTCAGGAGATGCGCGCGGGGCGTAGGCGAGGCGCGCGGAGCGCGGGGCGCAGGAGGCACACGGCCGACGACGCGCGGATAGAAAGGGAGGCTCGACGGTGGGGCTAGGGTTAGGGTTTCAAGAATTCTGGTGTAGGACCGTCACTCTGATACCATGTTGGAAAAATAGAAGAACTTATTTATTCCATCAGCCCTAGGCTCTCTTATATAGGAGAGTAGCCTATGGGTAGATTACACAAAGAGTATGGTTGGAACGGAAAATAACAAAAGAGTACATAAGTAAATAATATATGTTTACAAAAGTTGGTGGAGATAACGGAGGTGGTGGGACAAAGATTTCCTCATTAGTGTCAACATTAGACAACTTGTCACCTTTAGGAGAAAAATACATAATAGACTCAAAAAATGGGACACCAACACTCACATAACTTTTCTCCCAACAGGATCAAAACATCTATACCCTTTTTGGGTACGAGAATAACCATCGAACACACATTTGACCGCTATAGAAGAGAGCTTGTCACGACCATGAGTAAAATTGTGGACAAATGCCACAAACCCAAAGAACCTAGGAGTATGGGAGAATAAGCCCTTCTCGGGAAATGCAATCAGGACAGAAACTTTTTCTCTAAGGATAGTAGACGACATGCGGTTCACCAAGTAACATGCAGTGAGAACCGCATGACCTTAGAATGAATGAGGAGCTCAACTTTGAATCAAAAGAGTCCTTGTGACATCCAAAAGTGTAAGCACAAGAAGTCTGATGAACAACACCAATAGATCTGAAAAAGTCAGACAACTGTAAAGTAGAAAATTCCAAGGCATTGTCAGTTCGAATAAACTTCACATTAGCAGAAAAAATGTTCTTAATCTCAATAAAAGAAGATTTAATAGCAGGATCAGCTTTAGACTTATTCTTTAACAAGAAAACCCAAGATAATCTAGAGAAATCATCCACAACAACCATATAGACTTGATGTCCTTGATGATTTGGAACACGATTAGGACCCCAGATATCAAAATGAACCAACTCAAACAACTGACTACTGTGACGACTCTGATGACTCGAAAAAGATGAACGTTGGTGTTTCCTAAGCTGACACGCCTTACACTCCAAGGTAGTACAAGTAGAGATGTGTGGGAGAACATGACACAACTTCTGCAGAGGAATGTGTCCAAAGCAAAGATGTTATATGAAAGGAGAAACGAATCCAGAAGGAATAGTAGCAGCATGAGCACACGAAGTCTGGACAAGTGTGTAAAGTCCTCTCTGCTCACGACCACATCCAATCACCCTGCCTGTGAGTATGTCCTAAAAAACAAGAGAAGAAGGATCAAATATGGCACGACAATGTAAATCTTTTGTAGTCTGTCTAATAAACAAAAGATTCATCTAAAATGATGGAGCATGTAAGACATTTTGCAGACGCATCGAGAGAGCTAGATTGATCTCCCCCTGACCCACAATGGGTAGATGAACCTTGTTGGCAATCACAACTGAGCTGCCAGGAGGGATAGACATGTAAGAACAAACTGTGCTAAATCGCCACACTATAACTAGTAAGAGGATAAGCAATACCTGACAAACCCGAAGAGGCTCTGGCAGCATGTGCGACATCTGAAGACTCTGCAGCCAAAGTGGTAGTAGTAGTTATCATCTCTCTCAGTCTGGAAACAATATCATCACGTCGCGCATCATGAGTAGGAGCAGAAGTAGGCTTGGTCTGCTCCAGTGTTAAAAACGAGAGGCGCTCCAAGGCACTAGGTGGTGCAAAACGCTCAAGGCGCTAGGCGCTCGCCTGAGAAAAGCAAGGTGCCATATATAAAAATAAATAAATTGTGCACGAGTCTATGTAATATATGCACATACACACATGTATATGTATGTGTAATTGTAAATATATGTATGTATAACTTATATTTCAATCTAAGATCAATCCAGTATATTTATGGGTGTGTTTACATGCACGTATATAAATGTGTACGTGTACATGTGTATGTATGTATGTATGTATAGTTGAAATATATGTATGTATATATTTATTTCAATTTAAAACCAATCCAACATATTTGTGGGTGTGTTTGTAAGCGTGCATATAAATGTATGCATGTACATGTCTATGTCTATGTATGTGTATGTATATGCTATCACCAAATTATATTTTGCGATCAATCCACCATTTATTAATATGTGTATGTATAATGTATGCATGTGCTTGCATATGTATGTATATGTATCATGGTTATTAAGGCGGCAAGGCGACAAGGCGTTACACCCGGGCGCCTAGACGCCTAGGCGCGCTTAGGCGCGCCTAGGCGCGCCTAGGCGTTTTCAAAGTGGCATCAAGAAATTTCAAAAATATTGCATTTGGATGCTAGATTATTAAGAAATTATATCGCATTTCAAAAATACGACATGTATATCACATTTTCAAAATGCGCTATATATATCGCTTTTTGTAAATGCGCAATGTATATCGCATTTTGAAAATGAGATATCTGTGTAGTGTGCATGAAAAATAGTCGCCTAGGCGTCAAGGCGTGCCTAGGCGCACCTAGGCGGCCGCCTAGGCGGCCCAAGGCGTCGCCTTTTTTTATAAAAGCAAGGCGCATGTTCAAGGCGCACGGGCTGGGGCGCCTGGGCGCCTAGGCGCGCCTAGGCGTGCACCTTAACAACTATGATATGTATTAAATATTTGTGTTTGTGTGTATTTGTATGTACGCGTATATATTTGCATACATGTGTATGTGTTTATGTATAAGTATGCGTACATGCCTATGTATACATGTGTGTTTTGTCTATTTATATGTATATATATATGTGTGTGCGTGTATTTATAATACTTCAAGCTAATATATATAGAGAAGAATATATACTTTTTAGTCAAAAAGTATATGTAATATTTAGAACTAAAACATGAATGTTCATGTATACGCATATGAAATAGAAGTGTGTGTAAATTACATATACATGTGTGTGCATATGTATAAGTATGTGTTAATGATACTTAGAACTAATATATATCTAATATAAAAACCTAAACATGGATAAAAATCACACAAAGTCGGTAAAAAGCCATACTTTTGTCTTAGGCGCTCAAGGCGAGCGCCTAGAGCCTCAAACCAGGTGCTCGCCTGAGCGGCGCCTGAGGCAAAATGCCTCGCCTGGAAGGAGGCAAGGCGCTAGGGCCTCGCCTCGCCTGGGAGCCTAGGCGAGCGCCCGAAGGACTTTTGACAACACTGGTCTGCTTAACAATACGAGCAGATGCAGGATACCCATGCTTCAGATAGCATGTCTCCTCAGAATGACCGGGACGGTGGCAATGTGAACACGGGCCATGCCGACGTCCTCCTCAACCACATGGTCCTTAGCCGCGAGACTATGAAGCACCCCTCTGCCATGAGAAGCTGCCATAGCAGAGGGAGTCTGAGCCACGGTAGTAGATGAAGTACTGATCCTGCTCAACCTCTTGTAGACCTCGTCCACTGGAGGTATCGTCTCTCCAATAAGTAGTTGAGTATGTGTTGCATTGTACTCAGGGTCAAGAGATGACAGAAAAATTCCTATTATAGTGGCATTCTGATATGCATGTTGCTTCTCGATGATGGTAGTAATAGGCATGAAACTATGTAGACGCTCAAACATGCCTCTAAGATGTGAAAAGTGTGCCTGAAGAGGTCGATCATTCTGCTTGGTCGAAATAATGTCATACTGCAACTGTAGAATCTTGCTCTCATTTTTTCCTGCCCATATGTGTCTACTACGATGTCCCACATAGCCTTAGATGTGGGTTGATTGACAATATCATTGACAATCTTTGTGGTGAGTGTCCCGGATAGCTAAATGCGAGCATAGGCATCGTCTTGCTTCCAAGAAGCATTAGCTCCAGTTTTATTCGCCTGCTCTGAATCCGTTAAAATGTGCTTCTTGTTATGGCACTGCATAAGGGTGCGAAACTGCGTGGACCACAACTCGTAGTTGGTCCCATCCATCTTCAGGATGGGAGCCGGGTAGGGATGAAAACGGATACGGATATATCCGAATATCCGCTACCGTATTCGAAAAATTACTGTATCCGAATATTAATCGAATACGGATCGGATATGGATATGGATTATAAAAATTTTACGGATACGGATACGGATATGGTAATGGCTTGAATATCTGGATTCGGATTCGGATATCCGAATGCAATATTTAATATTTTTATATATTAGTTAATTTAATATAAGCCACAACCTCGTGTTATTATAGTAGTATTACACATTATATAATACAATATGTTAATGATATTAATAAACTTCTGTTTGTTTGGGGATGTGCACGAACAACAATTACGAAATCCTATTTCCTTTTTGCTTCCGGTCAAGAACACATGTCACCTCAATGCTCCCTTTTGTCATGATGCAACTTGTTTATATTTCATTGCTATTTTTTAAAATTAGCAATGAACTTTGATAAAAATTCAATTTGTATTCTTGTATAGTCTTTATCTGATCCATATTCAGATTCCATGTTTATTAGATCCATATTTTGATTTCACTATTTATTCGTTTCATATTTGGATTAGCTCTTTACTCGATCAGTATACGGATCCGATCTTTATTCGATCCGTATTCAGATTCGATATATATCCGATTCGGATTCGTATCCGTATTTTTATGGATATGGTTTCCTTAATGCATATCCGAATCATATTCGGATCCGTCGTATTTGATAGAGATGAAGCGAATATGGATATGGAAATAGGCATATCCGATCCGTATCCGATCCGTTTTCATCCCTAGAGTCGGGCCCTTGAAGACACCATACGATGAAAAACATCACCCTTTTTCTCTGACATGGTAACAAGAACGCCGATATCCGGAACAAAACTGAGTGGTAGACTGCTCTAAGTAAGTCTACACAGTCATATGGAGGATTGGTTGTATTTGTAGACTCATACGACCATCCCCAGTACTTGTTGTAGTCTAGAGTCAGAAAATGTGATTTATATGGTGAAAATCATGAAAAACCGAGCAAAATCAGACGGTATCTCCTTGTATAAATTGCTTGCAGATGGGGAGGTGGACCGGCGCAGGGAGGAGCCGAGTCACCAATGGCGGCCAACGATGAGCGGTATGCTGCTGGTATGCAGCAGCTGGCCCGTTGGTCGGTGCAGGGGGCGGCGTGGGCTGTGTGAGTCCAGCAAGTGCACAGGGGCGCTGGAGGGTTGCCGTACGTGGGGGGGCGTCGGAGGGTTGCCATGCGTCGGGGGGTCGTCGTGCATGAGGGATGGGGCTACGCGGGGAGGTGGAGCTGTCGGTAGTGCGTGTGGGGGCGTGAAGTGTGAGGGTGGGATACGGGAACCCCGATCTAGGACCATTGCTCCGGTACCATATTGGAGAAAAATGAATAGCTTATCATTAACGAGTCCCTAGAGCTCTCTTACATTGGAGAAAGACCTTGGATTAATTACATGAGAGGTATATAAAGAAAATGAAATAGGAAATAACACCAAAAAGGTACAACTACTCAACAATGGCGGCAAGAGATGGGGTTGGATTGTTCATGTAATTCATCCTCGAATACTCCTTGTTCAAATATGCAAATTCTGAAGCAATTTAAGTCTAAAATTCAGATCTAATTGCATGCTAGAGATCCCAATATTTTCTTGTTTAAAAGTGTAAAAATTAGAGCTAAAGAAATGGTCTGAAATTTGATCTTCCTCTATACAAGAACACCCCTAATTTCTCGCATTTTATGTATAAAATCCATAGCTATTCATGGTCTGAAAGTTGACTTAATTTCAAACTATTTATCTTCAAATTCTTTAAATTTTTAAGCATGAAACAATAGCTAATATGCGATCTTAATTGTATACTAAATTGCATGCAATTTTACCATCAAACTCTCACATTTCATGAACCTATGATCAGATTTAGTTAATTGTACAAGAACACCCCTAATTTCTCGCATTTTATGTATAAAATCCATAGCTATTCATGGTCTGAAAGTTGACTTAATTTCAAACTATTTATCTTCAAATTCTTTAAATTTTTAAGCATGAAACAATAGCTAATATGCGATCTTAATTGTATACTAAATTGCATGCAACTTTACCATCAAACTCTCACATTTCATGAACCTATGATCAGATTTAGTTAATTGATCTTAAAGTCTTGATCAATTCCTTATAATACCATACTTATCTAATTTCATGAGGCATTTTATAGGTTTTGAATCATGTTTGGAAGGCAACATGATAAGAGGCAGGATTGTATCTTGATCTCCAAGAATTGGAGATCAAAAGCATGCATGAGGGAACTTCCTTGAGATTTTGGACAACGGCAGCTTCAAGAATTTTCTTGGATTTGGAGCAGCAAATGGGGGCTGCAAAAGGATGATGGCAGCAGCTACTGGTTGCCAGAATCTGAAACAGTTAGGGATAGCTGCCAGATTTCCATTTCTTGGTAGCAGCTCGACTGAATCATGGGAGTAGTAGCTCCAGTTAGTTGGGAAGAGCAGCAGCAGGAGCACCGCTTGTGTTGCTCGATGGAAGATGAAATTTGGGCTCCCACTCAATGGAAATTGGAAGAATGGGGGGGCTGATATAAATTTGGAAAAGCGGACTTAATTTGTTTGACATTTGGAGAAGCTTTTTGGGCCAAATGGAGGGAAGAAAAGGAGGCCAAATGTCTGTCTGTTCTTCTGTAACAGCAGAAAATTTGGATTAAATTTTTAAAATTAATTTCTCTTTCTTGTTTAGAATATTGAAATCGTCCGCACCTCGAGTCTTGGATTCTGACGTATAATTTCTCGTTTTGACTGTCTCTGAATGATGATCTAAATGATTATAATATTCATATAGTTCGAATCGAAGATGAATTCCCGAAGTTTCCGAGATACGATCTTGGTTTGCGACTAAATTTTGTGATTTTAAATTATGATGTGAACAGTCGATTTCATTGGTCTTATTTTGTCGAATCAGATTTTCTAGTGGTCTTGGTTTGTTTTGCGATTCGGATTTTGCGTCACAGCTTTTTCTGATGGCACGAATTATGATGTGATCGACTTTTGGTCGATTGTAGCCGGACGAGCTTCGATCTGTGATTTACAGATCGATCTGAGTTTACTAAATATTAATTGATTACTAAATGATCTTGCTTATTCTTATTTGGGTCTAGTTTGGTTTATTCGGATGTGGCTGTCACAAAAAAATGCCCTAAACTCACTTTTGGATGCACAAGAGGTCTCGAAAATGCATTCCACAGCAGTTCAGGATAAAAACTAGGACTTACGGCAACAAATGCGGTCTTAGGAGGCTCCAGCAGTGGTGTGGAAGCCCTAGAGGGCTGCTGGCTGGACCTGCGAGGGCTCGTGAGATGGCTGCAGCTGCTGATACGGTAGTCGTAGGATGGTTGCTACTGTTGTTGCGACATCCTAGGGGTTGCTGGAGGCGATCCTGGAGGGTGCTACAATAGAACCATACCCCCTTAGTGGTTGACGTCACCCTTGGAGGAGCCTGTACAGGGCCCTAGGCGAGGAAGAAGGGCCCGCACTGACACGAGGAGAGGCTTGAAGGTGGCATTGGGATGGAATTAGATCAGAACCTCGGTCTAGGACCGTTGCTCTGATTCCATGTGGAGAAAAGAATAAATTATTGTGTTTATTCCATAGGTATAGGGTCTCTTATATAGAGAAAAAATCCTAGAGAGTCTTAGATGGAAAATACATAAATACTCCAAAGAGTTACATGCATGGAAGGACATATCGATATCGGCAACATATCGATACAATGTCGATACCGATATATCGCCGATATATCGGCGATATATCGACGCATATCGCCGAAACCCGGTATCCATTAGGCATTTTTCTCCTGTCGATACCTTCAACGATATATCGGTGACCTGTCGATACCGATATATCGCCGATATATCGACGATATATCGCGATATGGCGATCCATGGTTACATGACATAAATTTGTTACATGACATAAATTTAGTAATTCTAACATATTAAATATATTTTTGTTTCTTAAAGTTATGTTCGATAATGTAGAAAAATCATCAATTTCTGTATCCATTCAAGAGAGCGAAGAAAAAGGGTGTGTTTTGTTAATAAATAGAAGAAACTGTTTATAGTCATTGCGATATAAACTACTATCCTAATCCGGGACGCATGAACATGTACATAAAGATACAAGAATAAATCTACCTTTGTGCTACGCGAGCTAGTTAGCTCTTCATCTGAATTTCCTCAAGTCTTCAACCTTGTTGAAGGTATGATGGTGCTATCCAAAGACTTGAATGAATAGGCATCATAATTAGGAAGAAACGAGACTCAATGATCATTTGCATGGGGATTCTAGTTGTTGACATGAAAAAGAAGGTTGTAATAACAAAAGGGCCTTGTGATTAGTTTGAGTAGAACAAAAAAAGCGTGAATGTATATTCAATTTGCAATCCGATGTCTCTTGCTTCCATGGGAGAGCGAACCTGAGTTTTTGCTCCGCTCATGCATGGCACTCCTACTTTGCGGCATGCATATGGGTAGCAAAAAGTGAGGGTAAGCTCTCGCTTTCGTGGGAGAGCGGACCCCTTACTGCGTCGATGCATATCAACTTTGGATCCTTATAAAAAGCTGCTCTTTCCTAGCTTGTTTGGGCAAAAAAAGTAACAATAGTAAACACTTTTCACTTGAAGCCTTGGGCCTCGATTTATTTCGTTCAAAGGCGTATATGTAGCTAATATATTAAACAACAATAAATAGATGGGCAGTTTTCTTAAGTAGCTTTGTTGAGGCAAGGGGAATTCTTAACCAAGGTTCAGGAAAGCGGTATGCGTATGCGTTCGGACTGGTCACTGAATACTGATTAAGCGGTATGCGGGGGCATATGCAGGGTATATGCGGTTCTAAGCTGTTTTCTAATTTTTAATTTAAAAATAAAAAATATCTATGAATAACATTACCAATGAAGTTATGTATCTAAGTGGAGTCAAAGTAGATCTAAGGAAAATGGTTCATGTTAGATGGGTTACATATATACTTTTAATTGCCTCATATATAATCACAAAAAAACATTTACCATAAAAATTTTACATTATATGATTCGTAATAACTTCAATACACATACATGCACTACGTGAGCAAAACCTCAATCAGTATATATAAAAAATATTCGACGATACATTGCATATACTCGTGAAAATAATACATGAGAAAAACATAAAACATTGCATATACATAATGGTATAATGCATTGCAATTGTATAGAAATGCATGTATTCTAACAATTGAATGAAGATGAAGAGTTACGGAATTAAGGACCTGAATGAGAAGATTGAAAAGTTGGAGTTGCTGGAGCAGTATGCGGGGCATATGCGGGCCGCATATGCGGAGAGGGCGCATAATACACTGATTCAAGTAATCGGTGTCGTCTGCACGCCGTACGGGCATATGCGGCCCGTGCGACCGATTTAGTGAACATTGTTCTTAACTATAACAAGCTGTAGGCCCAGAGCAACGCTATGAGGCTCAGCTATCTGCACATATTACAAGGTCTCACACCATCTATAGAGTGAAGCTCAGGAAGGGGATTGAAGAGGCTCACATAATAGGCAAGCAAAAGTCATGCATACTATTTCTTTTTAGAAAAATCATATGTGACTCTTTAGATGAGGTTATCAAAGAGGGTCCCTTGCAGAATCAAATATGGTTATAGATAAATCTGAAACTATATTCTTGCATACCATTTGCAATTAAAATTAAATTATCAAATCATATTTACAAATACAATTGCATATATTTATGGATACCAAAGTGATATCAAAATCTATATTCATTTAAAAATGTATGCATAGTGAAACAATAACATATCAGATATGGATATATACAATATTCATTTGCATAAAGAGTTTTCATATTAAAATTGCAAGTCTATTTTTTTCTCATTTTATATTACAATTAGGAAAATCTCGATATCAATTTAATCACTGATCCAAACTATCACATATATTAAACATAAAACAAATTAAACTGAGGATAAGCATTCTATTCCATTTAAACAAATTTCAAAGGAAATATTAACTTTTTTCCTTTGCTTCCTTCTAGCAAACATAAGGATGGAACAAATCCCTTGTTAGAAATTCCATTCCCAATGACGAGACCAAAACATTGGAATGGAAAAGCTCACTCTGTTCCATTCCTTTTTTTAATTCAAATCCCAACTTGATTCTGTTTCATTATGATTCCATTCGTACAAAATGAACATGGCCCTAGGGTTTTCATCTTAGAATGATTTTGAGAGCATCTTATTTGAAATGTCTCCATGAAATTAGAAAATTGCTCCAGTTAGTTTGGTTGTGGGGGGAGGGGGGAGGGTGATGTTGTCGAAGCATCTCATGATTAGGGTTGATTGCATGGGAGTTCGACGAGGGTTAGTCAATGGTTGTGTTGGAGTATTCGTTGTATGTGCCATATGAGTTGTAGAGGGTAAATAAATCCTGGAGAAGATCTATTTTCTAACAGGTTGCAAGGTGGGGACCGTTTTGTTGGGGGTGTATGACTTGGAGAACATGAATAAGGAGGACAAAAAATGAGAACATTATCATTCGAGTATTGATTTTTATTTCATTTTATTCCTTTGGTTGTTATCCCTAATGATTCGACCCATTTTGAATAGAAAAGTTGTCTAGGGTTGGCATGCAATTTTGAATAGGTTGAGGCACTAGTGTTACTGACAAAGTTCAGGAGAGTACACGTGTAAAAAAGAACCTAATCATTATAATAAATAATATAAATCATGTTTAAATGTAGCCATTAATCTCCTTAATACAATTAACAAAACCTACTGCTAAAAATAGACAAGTTCGTAAAACAAGTAAATACAAAGGCCCAAGTTATATATCAACTTTATCTAGAATGTAAAGCTTGTTCTTATTTCGTAGATTGATGTTATCAAGCCTTTTCAGATTGTGAAGCGCGCTATACACATAATGTGCTGACATAAGATATTACAGATCGAGAAAATGAACTTAGATTGAGACGACGGAAAGAGAGAACATGTAGAATTTGAGGCAAGATCAAAGTAGGTGAAACATTAGCTCGCCGCTTGGGCCATGTCTCTTGCTTAGGCAGTGGAGGAAGCAAGGTCCTTGTGGCTTGCTTGGTCTCTACCTGGAATGTTTGCCCAAGTCAATATCCTGAATCCCAACATATTTTAGTATTAGTGTCCCCTCGATTTGAGTAGTCAGTACGCAGGTACCTTTTATCAAAGTGTGATGATTTTGTTGAGTATAGGATGTGGAAGTTGGAGCTTAGATAGTAGAAGAGAGGTCATGCAAGTTAGACTTGAAAATCAAGGCAGACAAGGCTCAACTATTGATTTGAAAAGAAAAGGCTCGGACTGTGAGGTGGGTAATGCTTGTTGTAGTGAGGCATCAAGACCTAGAGTAAGTAAGGTGGGAGTTGTGACGTTCTCCGAGTTGTGGTGCGGATGAGCTTGACTTTCAATTCTAAGGTTTGTCATCAGTGAGAAAATCAATCCTGACTAAGAGTTGCTTTGTTGAGTTGGTTGGAAACAAGTTGTAAAAGGATGAAGTCCTTTAGCTCAACCTGGGATATATGGTGGTCAACGAGTTTAGTTCAATGGTTGTGCACTTATCACTTGGATTGTGTGCATCCCTCCCCTTCTGTTATTTGGAGTCAACAATTGACTACAAGTTTTGTCTCATCCTTGGGGCTTTGAAAGTGGATTATCTACAATGTGATTGAATATTGAACAATACATGCATTATGATGTGTTGATCGGCAGATTAATTAAGAACTTTCAGATAGACTCTCTATATATGCTCAATGACCAATCCTTGCTTGAATATCTAAGGATCCGATAAGTCTAAGGTCCTGTGTATGTGTCAATTGGCTTAATATGTGTAACGAATATGATTATTTAGCATATGTGACATAATATGCTAATATGCAGACTGAGTATATGGTATAGGATGCATAATGCCATGCATGGAGAGGGTAGTTGGGCACATGGTTCGAAATATCGATATCGTGTCGGTCTACCCGAAAAAAATTTATCGGGGATATATCGATGATATTGGTCGAAATATCGGAAATGACTAAAAAAATATTTTTTGTCGTTTTTTCCGCAAATTAATATCATCCAACTTATTAAAGCAATAAATAACTTGCAAATGCACACTTATATCACAAATATCACTCATCTAAAGCCCCTATATCATTCATATCGGTCATATCGAACATATCATTGTTAAAGCTGGTTTTTGACTAATAAATATTGAGAATAAAGTCCATCCAAATCTTAAAACAATAAATAACTTACAGATATACATTTTGATCACGTATATCGGTCATATCTAACATATTCTTAGTGTTGATTGCTGATTGATAGATATTGGAAAGGGAAACAAAATAGGTAAGTTAACCACATTTAGAACACATATTTTGTTCATGTAAGTTAGTGAATGGCATTATAGATGAGACATTTTATTCTAAAATGTAGATAATGATTAATAAAGCAATGTTTCGTTCATAGAATTAACTTTTGTGGACAAGATTTTAGTGAATTAAAGAATTAATTACAGTAAAATGCATCTATTCACAAAAATAATTGACAACATATAAATTAATGCAACAAAAGATATTATATGGACATGAGATGAAAACCAAGAGTTCCGTGGTGGATTGGTATCGCCACCCTTTGTTGACTTTTGTAGTGCATCGTTGATTCAGTGAACTCGTGGTAATTCTCACATGTCATATACAAGTACATGACTGTGAAATCCATCATGTTCTGCCAGTACTTATAGTCTTCGATGCCTAGGAGTATCCCAAGCTCTGAGGAGAAGTAGTACTAGGTTTGGTATCACGAGTGGCACGACGAGACTGCAAAATATTAGCATGAGATTCTCGGGATGATGATGGTGGACTAGGAGACGATCTCTGTGGAGGAGGAGGCACGACTATTCAGTAATTGGGAAAGATACTATAATTGTCACCACCAAATTTGGTTCCCTAGCTTTGATCGGACTGGCTACCTTGATAGTTTTTACCATTGTAGTTGTTGTTGGAAAAGAAAAGAGCCCACCCATGTGTTTAGTACCACATGGGGGAACGATCATTATTGGGTCTGTCTGTGGGGCTATATAAGGAGCCCCACACCCCCTGTACTCATTGAGAAAATCAATAGAATATCCGCCCCTTAGAGGGCTTCTCCTGTGGTTTCATCCCGCTCCTCACGGAGTAGGGTTCCACATAAAAATCTTTGTGTTCTTCGTGATTATTCTTCTTTATTATGTTATTCCGCTTCCGCTTTCTATTTTATAACATGGTATCAGAGCGGGTTCGATTCTCGAGGATTTGTTCTTGAGATCTATTTTTTATTGTTCGAGATTCGATTGTTCTTATTTGTTCAAACTTCGTCGGCATATTATTCTCATGTTCGGAGATCAGTTCTTGAAAGATTATTGCGCAGATCACATTCATTTTCGAAGATTATTCATGGGTTTTTTAACCCTAGCTTTGTTCTGTCTATATGGCGGCACACTGCTCTCCCAAAGTCTCGTGCATCTCCAAACAAGGCGCGCAATCTCCTTCAGGCATTCGGGACCCTGCGGGAGACAGAGTGGCATTCGGGCCCCTGCGCGCGACCCCATACAGCTTGTTTTTCGAAAGCCCCAGCCCCGCATACTGTTCCCTCGGTGGCGCACCTTCATGTGTCTTCGCGGCAAGCCTCCATCGTGCATCGCAGCAGCATCTCCAGCCCTGGCGGCACCATCAGCGTGCGCAAGCCCCACGCGCGAACTTCACACAGGCGCGCACCCGAGCCGAACCCAGGCACCTCCTTCATGCAGCTCTAGGCGACCTGCCGCCTCCCTCTTCCAATCGAGGGCAATAGATCCAAGCGGCAGGCACACGCATCACGGCTTTCCAGCCCTCCCCCCTGTCTGGCGCGTACCCTCCTGCGCGTCGTGCGGCGATGCATCTCCCGCGAAGTCGGCACCCAAGCGGCGCGGGAACCCCAGCGCGATCTCGGCGGTGCATCACATCAGATGCAGGTCTCCAGAAGGAGCGATGTCGCTCCTGCTTTTCTCCTGGCGGTGAAGCTCCCCCTTGTGCGCCACCTTCTTCTTGAAACCTCAAGGCGGCGGCGTGATTTCTTTGCGAGAGAAGGGTTCGGGACTCCGTGATCTATTGGCCCAAAAGGGCTTCGCTATAAGTGCTCAAGTGGGCCTCGTTCTGTTTGGTTTAAAAAAAAAGGCCGATATTGCAAGCACGTGGGCCGTGCCAGGTTGAGAAAAAAAGAAAAAAATGAGGGGGGTCTGTTGTATTTGTTAAAAAAAGGGAACTTTGTTATTGGAGGTCCAACGAAAAAAAGAGGGCTTGTTAGTTACAAAAAAAAAGAAAAAAAAGAGGCGCGTACAAGAAAAAATCGTACGCATATGCTAACAAAAAAAATTGAAAAAAAAAGAAAAAAAGTCGCGTACAAGGAAAAAGTCGTACGCATAAAAAAATGTGATTCATGTTGCTTCTCCCAACTTGTCTATTATTTTCATTATTCTCACAAGTTTGGGAGAAAGGGGGAGCAAAAGCCATATGCATCCTACATCGTTGATTGACAGACCAAACACTCCGGATTTCACAGAATATCAAGGCATCTTCACTGTGCATCGATCTTCGTCGTGGTGTGTCTATCCTCGACATCAACTCCGCATTGGATTTGTTTTCTTCAAGGCACGACAGAGACAGTCCGGTGACCTTCCAGGCACGACAGAGATACGTTCCGGTGACCTGGTATACCCGTCAGCAAGCGGGTTTGTCTACCAGTTGCGGATACATACGTTTATTGTGATGATTTCAAGTGAAGATGTAATGATGTATATTTTTCTTTATTATTGCAAGTTGCAGCTGTCCCAGCTACCAACTTGAGGGGGAGTGTTGGAAAAGAAAAGAGCCCACCCATGTGTTTAGTACCACATGGGGGAACGATCATTATTGGGTCTGTCTGTGGGGCTATATAAGGAGCTCCACACCCCCTGTACTCATTGAGAAAATCAATAGAATATCCGCCCCTTAGAGGGCTTCTCCTGTGGTTTCATCCCGCTCCTCACGGAGTAGGGTTCCACATAAAAATCTTTGTGTTCTTCGTGATTATTCTTCTTTATTATGTTATTCCGCTTCCGCTTTCTATTTTATAACAGTTGTTGTACACATAACCACCATAACCATATGATGGAGATGTCTGCGCCCGAGGAGAATGAGAAGGTTCAGGATGACGAGCATGAAAGTATTTTGGAAGATGCCAATTGATCACTCATCATGTGATCCATATCCTTTGTGGGGACTTGGTGTTGTTCCATGATAGTTTTCACCATTCTAGTTGTTGTATCCATAACCATCGTAACCTTATGATGGAGATGTCTGTTCCTGAGGAGGATGAGGAGGTTCAAGATGAGGAGCATGAAAGTATTCTGGGAAGACGCCAACTAAGCACTCATCATGGGATCCCTATCCTCCTAGAGGACTTGGTATTGCTCCATGATATGGTCTGTCAATGTCCGTGCAGCTCATGGAACCTACAAAAAAGATGATATCAAATCATCTATGAAGCTGTGTGCAGGATGATGGCGACATTTGTATGCTTCGTAATCCATAGGTCTCAGACTAATACTTGAGACAAATTTTCTATGTGTGACAGTGTTGTCAAAAGCCCTCCGGGCGCTCGCCTAGGCTCCCAGGCGAGGCGAGGCGAGGCCCTAGCGCCTTGCCTCCTTCCAGGCGAGGCGTTTTGCCTCAGGCGCCGCTCAGGCGAGCGCCTGGCTAGAGGCTCTAGGCGCTCGCCTTGAGCGCCTTAGGCAAAAGTAAGGCTTTTTGCACACTTTGTGTGATTTTTATCTATGTTTAGGTTTTTTATATTAGATATATATTAGTTCTAAGTATCATTAACACACATACTTATACATATGCACACACATGTATATCTAATTTACACATACTTCTATTTCATATACGTATGTATGTACATTCATGTTTTAGTTCTAAATATTACATATACTTTTTGACTAAAAAGTATATATTCTTCTCTATATATATTAGCTTGAAGTATTATAAACACACACACACACACATATATATATACATATAAATAGAAAAAACACACATGTATACATAGGCATGTACGCATACTTACACAAACACACACACATGTAAGCAAATACATATGCATATATACACACATACATACAAATACACACATAAACACAAATATTTAATACATATACATATATATATGCAAGTACATGCATACATTATACATACAATATTAATAAACAGTGGATTGATCACAAAATATAAGTTGGTGATAGCATATACATACACTTACTTAGACATAGAGATGTACATGCACACATTTATACACACGCTTATAAACACACCGACAAATATGTTGGATTGGTTTTAAATTTAAATATAAGCTATACATACATATATTTATAAGTTATAACTATACATACATACACACATGTACACGTAACATTTATATACGTGCATGTAAACACAGCCACAAATATATTGGATTGATCTTAGATTGAAATATAAGTTATACATACATATATTTACAATTACACATACATACACATGTGTATGTGCATATATTACATAGACTTGTGCATAATTTATTTATTTTTATATATGGCGCCTTGCTTTTCTCAGGCGAGCGCCTAGGGAGCGCTTAGCGCCTCGGGCGTTTTGCACCCCCTAACGCCTTGGAGCGCCTATCGCTTTTAACAACACTGATGTGTGATCGTCTATTGCTCCATATATTCATGCCCTACGTGGAGCCCTTCCTCGAATCTTTTGTCATATGGTCTATGACCACCACATGTTGGCCCCCTAAATATGTTTCTCCACCACTACCAATAGCATCATCTTCATCATCACCTCCACTTTCATATTTCGATTTGGATTTGAAATTGGATCTGGAACTATTGGAGAGAATGTCATCAACAATTGCATTAAGTTCTACGCCTCCAAGAGGGTCCATCATCCGACCTGATCTTGTCATGTAGCCACCAACATCTACTCCCATTTTTTGCTTATATTCTGATTCAGCCTTCATGTTGGTTGTTTGAGCACTGGAGCATCATTAGAATCCAGCCACTTTTGGAGAACATCTTCATCTGTATCGTCGTCATGCATTTTTAATATACATGCAAGATTGACAGGGTATCTGTAGTCGATTATACCATGCCCCTCGCGTGCATGTCTTTAGCCTTAAGTTGTAGTACATGTGACAAGAGCATGGAGCTTTTGTTCTCCCAACATGTTTCGGCTCATCGAATGAATCAGTTTGAATGTACTCCAATTCCTTTCACAACCTTCGTAAATGTGGTTTGAGACGATACTTTCACTGACACCTTTTACGGGTTAAGAGATTCAATCCCATATAATAACCACCATGCGGTTGCGGAAAATCCAAAGGAGATAAATCAATAATAGTAAATAGTAATAGTACGCCACAATCAATGGATTTTTTCATCCTTACCAGGAAGAATATTACCCCGTCCATTAGGGATGCAAACGATCGGATACGGATACGGATATATGTATTACCATATTTTTATCCATTTTTAAATACGAATACGGATGCGGATACGGATATTGACGGATATTAAAACTATCTTATCATATCCTTAAAAAACGGATATGGATGTAAAACGGATACTGACCACACATGAGTAATGTTAGAAATACTCCATAGAATCGACTTAAATATATGAGTTGGATGGAAATACATGATATTAATTTACTAAATGTGTTTGTATCATAACAATTATATAAATATGGCAAAAGGAGGTAGAGAACCATATTATATATGGTTAAAAATAAATCTATGACTATATTTATATATGAAAACGGATATACGGATATGGATGTTTGTGGATATCAAAACGATATCCATATCCGTATCCATTTTAAAACGGATACGGATACGGATGTCAAAATCTGTATAAAACGGATACGATGACGGATCGGATACGGATATATCTTTATCCGTTTGCATCCCTACCGTCCATTAACCACGATAGTTCTATTGAAGGACCCCAAAGCATCCCTAAAGAACTTGACTTGCACATTGTTTGAAGTTATAAAGTGTCACGTAATACTTCCATTGAATATTTTGTCAGACTACTTGGAAACGCAAGTCCACTCTAAATTACATCCATGGCCTCAAATTTCAGTGAAATTCGGTCGAATTTCTGTCGATCGAATTTCTGTCGAATATCGATATCCAGTCGAAATCGAAATTCGACCGAAATGACCGAAATATGGGGGTCCTAGAACAAAAAATGACCGAAATTCCGGTCGAAATTCCACCGAAATTCTGTTTTGGTCGATACCGAAATGGTGACCGAAACCGGCATTTAGAGCCTTGATTACATCATTTATGCACATTGTTTGTGTTTTGTCATCTTTCATGGGTTCTCCATCACAATTTGGACAGTTTCTAGAAGGTCAGCATTTGTACGAAGATTGTGCTTGTATTGTACTTGGGAGTGAAGCAATTAGCTAGACACAAGCATACATAATTCACATATTTTAATCTAATAAAAGTGCTATTAAAAAATACAAAATAGATTTACTACATACCATCCTTGTGAAGAGGATGTGAGAGCATCTTGAACCAACGTTCGTCTATGATGTCCAACCATGCCTTGTGTCCATTCTCAACTACTTCTTTGACCTCTCTCATGCAGCTCATTGCCCCGTAGATCATTCCATGGTAGGCTTTTTATTGCCATCCATGATCCGCAATGCAGACATAACTCGATCCATTATCTTCGTCACTTGTGTCGTGCCATCCCAGAAGTGAAGATCATCGATCTCCACTTTCCTCCCTACTTATGTCCGAGCTTCGGGTATCTCGAACCATTTACCTTGACAACACATGGTTTTCAATCCTTTCTTGTGTTGTTTAAGGCTTTGCAACGTTATAAAATTGATCAAGGTTGCAAAAGTCGGCAGTCGGTACTCGGTCAGTCAGGTCACTGACTAAGGACTAATCGGTAGTCGGGCGATTAATCGGATTTAGTCGGGCTTTAATCAGCTTTGATTTTTTTAAATATATAAGTCATTTTTATACATATAATATATTTACATAGATTTATATATTTTTTAATATGATAATGTATCAAAAGAAGTAATTGAATTTAAATAAAATATTAAGCGTATTAGAATAAGTTTGCTTTTAAAAAAGTAAGAGAATATGGTATCTCCAAGCGAAAATTGGTTGACTAGTGGATCTAGTCGGAATTAGTTGGTACTCGGTCGGCCACCCCACTGACTAGACTAGTCGGACCTACTAGTCGGGCTAGTCGGGTGACTTTTACAACATTGAAATTGATTGCAAAGCATTTGATGCCAAGCCTCACCCGTTCACCATTGCACGTTCGCCTTATCAATGGTTGTATATATGTGATGATTGCCCGAGTTTGCTCCGCCGATTTTGACACTAGCTTCCTCTTGTTGAAATTCTTCAGGATCGAACTAATACATCGATAGATTTCAAAAAAAAAATCGCCTTCTTGTTGTAGTAAATAAGGAAGTTGATGATCAGTGTCTTTGTATAGCTCGTCTAATCATCCCCCAGCTTATATTGCGTGGATGCGCTCCTCGTCAAGAAGGGCTCGCCTCCCTTACCTTATGTTTTTTGGTAGGTGGCGGTATTGGTGCACCTTCAAAACCACTCTCACTACCACTGGCACCATAGAAGTCGCCTCATGCACCATTGAGTTCTCGCCTCTCGAACTCACTCCTTAGAGATTCATGTGTTGTCGTTCTGTATGCCGACCCCTCAACTGCAGTTTGAATGTCAGTGGGGTAGACAAAGTCACCATCATCTGAATAAGAAAGGATATTGATCTCTTTGTCAAACATGAACTCCTTGAAGTGTTCATCCCTTCTCGACCTATCTTTGCCCTTCATGTCCAAGTTAACATTCACCAAGTCCCTCACATCTTTGGGATAATATGTGCACTTGACAACATTCTTGTTATTGCCAACAAGATGGTGCTCCATAATGTTGATTGCTGAAACCTAAGAAGAAATTACAAAAAAAACATTAATGATATATACGATGAGAACAATCAATTATTTGCTATTTATTTTTTGTTTTAATTTTAGGATTTATTATATTTATAATTTTTAGCCCGCTTAATATGCGTCAAGTCTTGAATATTGAGTGTTTAATATACTATCTAGGTTTCTATATTTCGATTTCAAAAAAAACATCTTAGATCTAGAGTTGAGGTGGCAAATTTAGAGAAAACCACGCTTGGGATACAAAACACGCAAATCAATTGTAGATCTAAGGTTTAATTCACGGAATTAATAAATTATATTTTATTTTACAGAAAAGATTTAAAAACCTCGTTTTCTATGCGTAGAATATAAGATCCGAGTTTTTCGTTCGAAAACTTAACTTGATTCCACAACAGAACTCGAAAATCCCAAATTAATTCTCCCTATATCTCATAAAATAATCCAAATCTTCCAAAAAAACTCAAGAATATGCAATCATAACGTTATAAACAATAACCCTGAAAAATCGCTCATACATCAACAAATTTGAAAAGATTGGAGTAGCATACCTCAAGGAAGGAAGCTATTGGAGGAAGTTGGAAGAGCAAGCTCTGCTGCAATTCTGGCAAAATGAGGACGCATTTTGCCCATATCGTCCACTTGTGAAAGCCACTGTTGCATCGCTAACACCCGATATCTTGCCCACATATCGGGCCATTGTGACCGATATCCGGGAAATTGAAAGCTTGCATGATATCGAAACCCCCTCCCATCAACACCAATATGTACATCGGCAATATTTGAAACCCTTGTTGGGCATACATATCGCTCAGGCATATTCAACACAATGATCACTGTTTCGAAGCAAAGTATTCATGTTGCATGGCCCCACTTAAAGTGGAAAAATGCTTGGTTGTTGCACCAAAAAAACACTGTCTACTATCAAATTAGTAGTTTATAGTATAGGGGATGGACGGTTAAATGGATCCGTGTCCATGATTCCAAAAGCGGAATATGGATCCAATGATGTGAGGTTAGATGTTTATATGATATAGCGATGGAAGGTTAAATGGATCCATAGTTAACAAATTATGTCACTAAAATATTATACTCGAGTTATATTGTTTCTTTTAAATCGACTAGGAGATTATTCCTATAGTTTCCTCGACCACTTATCAAATTCTTTTAAATTTACAGAGAAAACTCTACATTTTTTCTTACGCGGTGCCAGAAAGTTTTCATAGACAATACTTTTTGCAATATATACTTGTATAGTACTTTCTCGAAAAATTATGTCACTATTGATCACAGAACAGACATCTCTTGAAACTCAAGTGATTGAGTTGCATATATGCTGATGACAATAAAATATGACATGAATGTTTTTAATCTAATTTTTAAATGGTTTGTCAGCTAACTGGAGACTTGGACAAGATGGTTGCTTTGCAGAGGCTATTGGAACCTTTCGGGATCTGTGAGGTTTGTCTTCGAAACAATGCCTGAATTAGAACTCAATAGTGCCTTTTTTATGATATGGAACAATGGATTTTAGAAATAATATAGAATGCCTCCCCCCTCCCATCACACGAAACTCGTGAACATTAAAAATAAATGTATTAATTGCTTCTCCAGAGAATTTGGGGAGAGAGAGAGCTCTTTTAGAGAATGGTGTGAGGAAGGGAGTAAGGGGGGAGAATGATGCAGAAAGTGAGCGAGAATGATGGCGATGTTGGTCGTTGGGAGTGTGATTTGGTTTTGTGAAGGTGGGCTCTGCTGTTGGAGGTGGTGGTTGGGTTGTTTATGTGCTATCCACATTAGAAAACTATCTTTTCACTTGCCCGGTTTCAGTTGCGGTGTTCAATGATTTGATTGCAGTAGTCGTGGTTGTTTGGTACATGTGTCACACTATCAGGTAGTCTGCTTGAGGCTCAGAGTGGTTGTCGTTAGAAATATTGAAATATTCGGCTGATTCAAGATGGGGGCACCTTTTCACCCTGTGAGGGATTAGGTTCTTCGATCTCATCTGTTGTTGCCAATGTTGTGTAATGGTCGTTTCAAATTAATGAAGTCTATATCTGACTCAAGTTCGTAGACAATCAAGTCTCTAATACTTTGGGGAGATATGATTACTTGCATTGTGGACATCAGAAAATAATTTCATTTCATTAGGAGTAAAAAACCCAGACAATAACACAAAACGAAGAGACAATGGAACCACATAGTATAAAGAATTCTTTTTAATATCGTCAACCATGAGAAAGTTGAGTTATATCTTCTGACCTGCAAAACCTTTAATGGAAGAGGTCCGCTATGGTAAGTCCAATCCAATCTGTGTAGTATATGCCCACACGCTGCTGAGACACGAGCCGAGAAAATATAAGAACGATTCTTCTTCCTTCTTATGCTAAGAATTACCGGTATAAGTCTCCATAAGATACTCGGATTGTGTCAAACACAGTTGAAACTCCATAGTAAGGGAGGAATGCGTGCATACATTCCAAGGGGGGAGGGGATGCACATTCTCTAAGAGAGTTGTTGCAATAAGGAAAGAGATAAGGAGAGGATGTCAAACATGTATGTTTGTAGCCCTTCCTAGACTGCCTATGATAGGGTATCAAATAAGGAGAGAGATGAGTGGGTGTCCAAGGCCTTTTCCCGAATATGTTTGTCCACCACCACCACATGAAACATTTCTATCATCCTCATCTCTGCCATCAACCTTTGATTTTGATGTAGAAGTGGAAAGTCCACCATCATCGTCGGCATCATCTTTTTCCAACCCTTTTAAAGGAGAAGTCATTCGAATTGGTTTTATCATGTAGTTATCAACAACACCCAGTTGTTGACTTATAGTTTTTTGTAGTCTTTTTCCATCCTCATCAATGTTGGCTTGCTCTTGGAATCTGTACACTTCTAAAGAGCATTTTCATTTACATCATCAGCATCGTCATCATCATGCATTTTGAAAATATATGTGGGTTAATGAGGTCTGTGTAATCTTCCGTCATTTCCCTCTCTTATGTATGTCATCTTTGACCTCAAGTTATAATGCATATAGACATAGATTAGTGCGGAGCTAGACTAGTGTGGAGCTTGCCTTCTCCAATTTATTCTTTCTTTGGGAATGAATGAGGCAATGTGATCAAGTTCCTCAAACATCTTCTTACCGATGTAGTTTGAGATGGCATTGTTACCACCATTTTTCGCAATTCAGAAGCATCTAACCTGTAAAATAAATTAAATACCATTCAACTATTTAAAAGAGAAAAAAATCAATTTTTTGAATAGAAATCTTACTACTTGACAAGTGGTAAATCTATACAATTTAAAAGGGAAGATTGTTAATCTCTCCATCGATTGCAGTAGTTCTTCCTTATGTTCCCAATAAGACTCTAATATTGTTCAAATGAATTAAACAATAATCATCATATGCACTTAGTTTAAAACTGTAATTGAAGTAACTTGTTTGTTGTTTCAAGTCCTAATATTCTACCTTATTCATGCATCTTGTTTGTGCGCCTCCATTCTTTGCAAGTGTTTCTATCACAATCTGAATGGATGTAGAAGTTGTGATTAGTACGAGTATTGTGCTTGTATTTGTTTTTATGTAATGTGACAATACAACAACAATAAGAAAGCCTCATCCCACATTAAGTAGGGCCTACAACATGGATTCTTTGCATCTATTCAGATCTTTTTTGGATCATTCTCAGACGTAGATCCTAATAAGTAGAGGGTAAAAAGATACCGAAAAAGGAAAAAAACCTTGCTCCTCACAGATGGCGACAGCTCTAAAACTGCCACAACTGACATCATTACTGTCGTAGGTTAAAAAGCGGGTGGTGGCTCGTGTAGTAGGTATCGGGTGATCTGGAGAAGCGAAGGAGTGTAGGGTCTCTTTTGCAAGCATGGTTTTGTGATGTGCTGCTACAAGGAACAAAATTGTGGGGCTGGACAAATGTGTAGTGGAATTCTTTGCGAGCCTCAAACTTATCGGAGTTAAGCTATGGATGCCATTGGAAGTGTGAGAGGGGCAGTAATCGTGTGGAAAAATATTGCCTTCTCCTTAATCTCGGAGCACAAGGGGTATGTTTGAAGGGTTCTAATTCAGAATCGTCTCTCTGACACCCCATTGGTGTTTTCATGTATCTACAGCCCCATGTACACCCTCCCAAAGATCAGGTTTGTGGTCTGAAATCTGCTATATTAAAGAAAGATATCCTACGCAGGTTTGGCTGGGTTTGGGGTGGGGGGAGGACTTTAATGTGTCGCTTCTCTCTTCTGATCGACCTCGTCTTTGAGGATGACATGATCTGATATCTACTGAATTTTCAAAAAGGATTGATGAGTTGCAATTGGTTGTAATTGATGTATTTGATACCCGCTATTCATGGCAGAACTTATGGTCTTGTTTCCGGATTGATCGATTTTTGGCATTGAATGAGCTAATGGAGAAGTTTCTTTTGTCCACGACGTCATCTCGAGCAAGGACTGGATCTAATCATGCCCCTTTATATGGGAGTCTAGAGAGATTCAGTGTCTTGATCTTTTTTTTTATTTGAGAAGTCTTAGCTTCTGGAGGATCCGAGAATTGGTTTCTAAGCACTAGTCTGGTGCAGGTTCGTTGGCTTTGCAGCGCCATGTATTGCCCAGAAGGTAAGTTCTTTGCATGAGACACTAGTTTCTTTGAAGGGGGATACTGGGGAGCACAGAAGAGCTCATTGTTCTGTCCTGAAATATGAAGTGATAAGGTTGGACAAGATTGAAACATTTCCCTCGATGAGCTAAAGGAGACGATGAGCTTGCAAAAACTATCATGGAGTAGGACAAGAAATGATGGTTGAGTGGAGGTAGAAATCCAGACAAGCATGGATTAAAGAGGGAGATGCAAACACGAAATTCTCGCATAGAACTTGTGTGGATGACAAAGACACGTTATGATCCACTTTATGGTTGTAAATGATAGGCATGTGGAGGGCAACCACGATATGGGTAAAACCCTTGCTGGCTATTTCTGAGATTTCTCTCGCAAGGCTGAGGGCAAACCCTGGAGATGGACGGGCATGTTTGTTGTGCCATTATTCGAACTTTTTGATCATTTTGTGTGAAGTGTCACGATTGATGTGGTGAAGGCATCGGTTTGGGGTATGAATGTTGATGGTGCTCATGGTCTGAACTGCTTCCTCGTCGTCTTCTTTCATGAGATCCGAGAGGTTGCAAGGAGGCGATACATCATTCCATGATCAAAGGAGGCATGGTCTGCAGAGCTTCTTTTGGAAGGTAAAAACGGGTCTTTTATTTCTTTTAGAGTTGAACTGACTATGCCTTTATGACCTCTTCCACAAGGTGTCACCTTTCATACTATCTGGATCCGGGCTATAACCGGATGCTTGCTGCAAGTCTAAGGCGTTTACATTATTCGATAGTGCATTGGCTATATTGTTGGTTCAGGCTCAATTTGTTGATGTCCAACATCATCATCCCACATAATATTTCCTCCCCTTTGGATTAGGAGTTACAAATGTTAGAGGCATGCAACAATGCTTGTCTAGTAGGGTTTGTCTCGACAACCATGCAATAGGTGGTGGGAAAGCACTGGATCATGTGGAGGAGGCAAGGGTCGTAGCGTCATGTTAGCAACACACAACGTTGGGTCACGGGGAGTATCTTAGTGAGGACGTCGAACACCATTGGTTTCCACGTGATGGGTGGAACTCAGCATGGGTAAATAAGACTTGTCCATGGAGGGGAAACTCATAGCAACCCAAATGGGAGAGCGTTTTGCGGATTTTCACACAAAAGGTTGCAAGTTTTGCGGATTTTCACTCAGAAAAGGAGGGTTGAGAGCTATATGATCTTGAGATAGTAGGCTGCAAGTTGTGACCCGTGATAATGTTGATAGCACGTCGGGGGAAATGTAGGTCGAAGCATCTTTCAGAGGTCACAATGCGAAGTATGTGGAGGTAGCATTGGCAAGGGGAGTCCCCATTGTTGACCAATGAAGCTCATTTCTTAAAATATCAGAGGAATAAGGTGGTCGAAGAGACGCCTGATTGTCGCATTACTCTTGGGACCTAGAAGGTAGATGTGGGTTCTTTACAATAAATGAAATTAGAGGTGCATTTCGGGCCAAGACTTACAAATTTTCAAGCAATGAATTCGATGGGGGCGTCTTTGTAGGTATCCGGGTTGGTCTGAAGGGGAATTGTTTTCAATTGGAGGATGTTGTTTTAGTTTGTTCCTCACTTTCGATGATACTGGTGCGGAAATCTGAATGCTTGCATCTATTGTTCTTGTCAGTCTATGATTATCTAGTTGCCTAGTGATGAATCTCCAAGATAGTACCCACGTCAGTTTAACGCCTTCCCGTTTAGGGGCTCTTTTGAATACTAAGATTTAGATGAGCTTATGTTGGTGCGTGCTAGATTTTCGATAGTGCCATGGATTATGGTAGATGGTCTTAACTCTTACCTTGTTTATTGTTGATAGGCTTGGACTTGGAGCAAGGGGGATCTGGATCTGAACTCCGTGAGTCTCATTGGTTTCAATGGGTGATCTATCTCTAGAGGTGTTGGATACATTTGATTTCAAATACACATGGGCGAACACTTTGTCATGTTCTCGTCTTAATCACTTGTAGTTTCCCTTGAGTTCATTGAAATTTTTCATCTTATGTCCATCCATTCGTTGTTTCTTTCACATTCAGACCATATTCCCATCTGTGGGGGCTAGGGGGAGGTTGATGTCTGGGTAATGTCTTTCGCTTGGAGCATTCATGGCTCCTTGAGGAGGGTTACGAGGATCTTATGGTGCTTTACTGGCATATTGAGTGGGAATAGATGCAATAATCAGGAGGTGGCAATGAAGCTTGTGGCTTTGTGAAAGATGTCGATTTCTCTTTAGCCATGGCTGCAAGAAGTCTTGACTTGGAGGATCGACTGGCAACCAAGAGTTTGGAGACTTGGAATACAAATCATTTAGATGGAGAGGAGAAATAGAGAGCGGTTGCGCTAGTGAGTGAAAGGCGAGGAATGCGAGTGGTGTCGGTCAGTGGTTGCGGAGTCGGAGAGGCATGAGAATGGGCCAAAGGAGGGGAGTGGGGGCTGGAGTATTATCACACTCAAAAAGCAGCCAGCTTTGTTTCAGGTACGGTGAGCGAGGGCACCATGCATCGTTTTGCGCCCTTCCTCCACGTTGTTTCTCGTATGGGGTCGTTGGGCATCGACAGAGTTCTTGTATTCTTTAGGGGAGGATGTCACAGTCTGCACATGTTATGGGTCCGACATTTGGTGATGAGCCTCCAATGACATTGGATGCTTCGAAGAGTCCTGGTGGTGAGGTCAGACGTGACTGCTCCTTTGCGGATGTGGTGGTTGGGAAGCCTCAGGCGGACGTGAGAGCTAGACTTTTGATAAACTCGTGGTCAAGGGACTCGTTGTCCGTGAACACCATCTGGGCGGACATCGTGTTCATCTTCGGGCAGGACTTTACGGTCGCAGGTGGAGCACTTCCTCGAGTCAAGGCTGCAAGAAGCCTTTCCTTGGAAGATCCTCGATAGCCCCCGCACACTGCACTTTTAGTCCTCGATAGCCCCCGTACACATCACTTCTTAGTCCTCAATAGCCCCCGCATGCAGCACTTCTTCGTCCCCGTGCCAACAACGTCCCCGTGAAGTCCTTCCTAAACATGAGTACAATGTCCGCCCATATGGAGTTCATGGACAGCGAGTCCCTCGACCACGAGCCTATCAAAAATCTAGCTCTCACATCCACCTGGGGCTTCCCAGCCACCACATCCACAAAGGAGCAACCATGTCTGACCTCACCACCGGGACTCTTCGAAGGATCCGATGTCACCATATGCTCATCACCAAATGTAGGACCCATAACATGTGCAGACTGTGACATCCTCTCCTGGAGAGGACAGGAGCTCCGTCGATGCCCAACGGCCCCACACGAGAAACGTGTAGGAAGGGCGCAGAACGATGCTCAATGTCCCCGCTCACCGCACTTGAAACAACGTTGGTCGCTTTTCGAGTGTGACACAATTCTCCACCCCCCGCTCCCCTCATTCGACCCCTTCTCACGCCTCTCCGACTCCGCAACCACCGACTGACGCCACTCGCGTACCCCGCCCTTCACTCGTCAGCGCAGCCGCTTTCTATTTCTCCTCTCCATCCAATGGTTTGTATTCCAAGTCACCAAACTCTTGGTTGCTAGTCGATCTTCCAATGTTTGTTTCTTACAAGTTGTGGCCAATAGCAGGAAGTGATGTAACATAATCCATATTTGGGAGATAAGCAAATGCATGGGGAGCAGGAGATTAGTATAGTTGTTGTCAGTCACTTAGATCTTTTGTTTCACTCACTCATGCTTCATCACTAGAATATTACAACAACACTCTCCAGAGGTCGCTTTTAGAAGTATTTGTCCAAGCTGAACATGATGGATATATATACTTTTAGAGGTGAGTATTGAGGATTACTTAGAATTGTAAAGTGATATGAGTTGTAAATTTGTCTGAGGGTACTCTTATCTTTTCTTTTTTTCAACGGTGTCTCTTAAGTATAACCCTAACTCGAACCTCTTGTATAAGGAGACCTAGGGTACACTTTCTTAATAAGAAATTTCATTTCCTCTCTTCCTTCTGCATCTCTTTTTCTACCCTTATAAAGGTCTCCATAACTTGTCAGTATGATGTTATTCTTGATGCAACTTATTTAGTTAACCGGGTTCCCTCCACTATATCGGGAGTTGTTACTCCTTTCTCATTACCTTATCCCAGTGATAAGTTATTTCCTCGCTTCTGCATATTTTTGGATGCGCTAGTTTTGTTCATAACTTCCTCATCTCAGCTATGCTTTCTCCTCGTGCAATCATATGCATCTTCTTGAGGTATTCTAGAACTCAAAAGGAGCACAAGTGTTGTACTCAAGTTGGCCATCATTATTTATCCCCCCATATGTCACGTCTTTTAAGAAAATAAGATTCTTAATGGGGAAGGTTGCGGATATCCTTTGGAGTTCCCTTTATTTCAGTTTACCAAAGGAGGCACATACAAATGACTGAAATGCTCCCTTTACTTCCTCTACTATACTTGTAGGTTGGTGATTAAGAAATAAATAACCCCTCTTGCTGCTACTCCGGATGATCCTTCGATCTCCTTTATTGTACCTGAAGAGCCGATTCCTCGTAGGAAGGGTACATTATACATAACAAGAGTTGTATACCACAATACATGATTTCACTCACTTTTCATCTATTGATGGACATCTGTAATTGACAATAAATTTACCGAAGCTTTGATGGTTGTCCCCATTCACAAGGATTATCATTTCTCCCTGCATTTTGCAAGTTGAAAGCATGCTATGGATTGTGAGATGGAAGCTCTCATTTTGAGATTTACTTGGGATCTTGTGTATCGCTTAGCGGGCATTACCCTTATTGCATCTTGCATGTTGATAGGTATTCACTACTAAGCATGCTCCAAATGGATATCTTGATAGATCGAAGGCTAACCATGTGGCCAAGAGATTTGCTTAGAACTATGGAGTTGGTTATTATTATTAGAAGTTTTCTATAATTGCTTGTAGTTGCTTGGAAGGGGTCTACATGTACCATTCTCTATGTTATTGCTAATAAAAGATTAAATCAATTTGATTTAAAAAGGGATACTTACACTAATAATCGTGAGGAGTTTCATATTTATGTACATAACCTCCAGTGTTACATGTGTGAGAAAGGGTGATTGTTTAGGGTTTCTCATGTAATTCGTGAGGAGTATGTGTGTGAGACGAAGTGACTATTCGAGGTTTCTCGTGTAATTCGTAGTTATCAAAGGTTATGTACGTAAATACGAACTAGTAAGGTTTATGGGTGTAAATATCCCTTTAAAAGTGTTCTTCTCTATGACAATCTTCAAGAAGTCTATATGTCCCAACCGCCTAGTTACATAGTTGAGCAGGAGTATGCTAATTGAGATTGTTGTTCATGGCCTCAAGCAGAGCTCTAAAGTCTTGATTGATAGGCTTTCTATTGAGATTAACACTCTTGTTTTTTTGGTGGGAGGGGGGGTTCCTACGATCACTTTGTCTTTGTCAAGCGACGATTTGAAGGGATTGCTATATTTGTTGTATATGTAGATGATATGCTTATTACCTAAGGTTAGAGATATCTATATCGATATCGCGTCGGTCAGTCTAAAAGGGATATATTGGGAGGTATTAATAATGTCTATGGAAATTTTGGAAATGGCTTTAAAAGCGAATTTCTCGCAATTAAAGATTGTTCTAGTTCTCAAAACAATAAATAAGATACAAATGCACACTTATATTTAAGAGTGTGGTGCAATTAATACATCCGTGCACGTTATATCACATACATCGTTGTTGTCGATGTTGATCGATGAGAGATAACGGGAGGGACAAAGAAATTTGACAACACTACATACTATGTATTTAGCACCTAAGCATTAAATAGTGTATATTAGATCACATTTTGTGTTATTATATAATGAAGGTTGAACTATATCGAATAAACAAGCATACGGAAATAATAACACATATATATATATATATATATATATTACAACGAAAAACATTTATAATAACCATAAATTCGAAAGAAGAAGGCGAGTTGAAATAGATTAGAAACTAAGAATAATCAATACGAATTGGATCTCCAATTGCTAAAACGAGGGAGGAGGGTCTTGTTGTACATTAATACTAGGAATAGCTATTCATGCAAAATGCTGAACAAATCAACCTTTAAAAGTAAACAAATAAAAAATTCCTTCTAAGCTTCTTTCCAGACACAAAAAACAATGAAATCAAGTACATATGTGATATGGATGATACCAAGGTCGGTCAATATCGAAGAAAAGTTGCTTTGAAAACATTCAATTTCGATCGATATGGGATGATGCATTGCTGTCTTGCCGATATATATCCTGAGAATCTGAGATATTGATTGGCATCTTGGAAAATTATATATTATGGAATATTCATATCCCTAACATGGCGATGCTAATATTTCGCTGATATTTCACGGTATTTTGAACTATGTTATTATCGGTAATGACATTACGTGAATAAAGAGACCAAGGCATTCTTATAGAAAGTGTTTATCGTTAAGTTCTTGATAATCTTTAAGACTTTCGTGGCATTGAAGTCGTCAGGGAATTGGGATATATTTTCTTTCCAAGAAAGAAATTGTATTGAGATGTTCTTGGAGAAGGGTTTTAGGCCATAAACTACCCCAAATCATCTCAAAGATTAGGTGAGAAACCTCTCTTTATTCACTCGTGTTCGATCAGAAACTCATGGTTAATTTTGCCTTGTGAATTTGAGACGATTTTCCTTCAGATGGAGATTTATAAAGGGATTTTTACACCCATAATCCTGAGTAATTCCGCAATTACAATCATAACCCTGCATAATCATGAATTACACAAGAGACTCCGGATAGTCACTCCGTCTCACACTCATAACCCTCCGTTAGTTTAATATATTAACTCAATCATACGAGTGAGTTTATCTAATCAATCTATAATCTAATGGCTAGGATTAGCCAAGATAAAAAACAAACGGAAAACGACAGTGGGCTTCCACCTCACGTCGGGTCGACGGGGAGGGGGCGTTGCAGGCATGGATCGATATCGGTATCGGTACCATGTCGATATCGATATATCGACCCATATCACCGACATTGGATCGAGATTGTGAATTTTTTGGCCTGTCGATGCCCAATATCGACCATATCGGCGATATATCGGTGACCTGTCGATACTGATATATCGTCGATATATCGCTATATGGCCGTCTATGGTTGCAGGTCGGTGGGGGAGGGCTTCGAAGCTTCGAGCAGGTCGGTGGGGAGTAGGGGGCTTGCTGGCGGAGGCGGGCAGGGGCGCACGGGGGTGGTGGGGCTTTGTCAAGAGCTCGTGGGCATGCTTGGGGAGGGAGGGGGGAGTTCGAGCTTTGGGCAGGTCTGTGGGGAGTGGGGGGTCGTTGCAGGTCGTGTGGGGGGAGGGCTTCGAGCATGTCGGTGGAAAGTAGGGGGCTCTCGCTGGCGGAGGCGGTGCACGGGGGAGGGGGGTTGGTGGGCCTTCTTCAACAGCTCGTGGGCACGGGGGAGGATAAGGCTCAGCGGCGGCGAGTAGGGAGGGAGGAGCTGCTCGGGGAGGGGGGGTTGCACAACGACGACGCAGGGAATCCCAGATGGGGTGGGGGGGGAGGCTTCAAGCGAGTCGGTGCGCGGTGAACCCAGGTGGGGTGGGGGGGGCTTCAAGCGAGTCGGTGCGAGGGAATCCAGATGGGGGGGGAGGCTTCAAGCGAGTCGGTGCGCGGGGAACCCGGGGGGTGAAGGGGGGGGGAAGGGGGGGGGGGTCGAGCGACGGAGGGGAAGGGTCGGCCGCGGGAGGGGGGGCGCTCGTCGGTGGTGAGCAGGGAGGGAGGGGAGGAGCTGCTCGGGGCATGGAGGACTGGGGGGAGAGAGGATGGCATGTTTTGTAAATAAGAATGGACTTTAGGGACAGTTATGTCTTTTTAAATGGAAACCGTCAAATATAACGGGTATCCAAAACGGATTATAACATGGGGTTATGTCATGTAAGAGTTAAGCATTACTTGAGGTTTCTTGTGTAATTCATGATTATGTAGGGTTATGATTGTAATTGCATAATTATTTAGGATTATGGGTGTAAACATCCCATTTCTAAACTATTAAGCATTGAATTCTAAGTACTTAATTCAAATAAGATTTCATCACTCTCTTACGATGATGCACATGCAGATCCAATGGACGAATCTTTAGCAAAAGAAATAAACTGGGCCAAAGATTTTACGTTTTTTTAGAAACGAAACACCATGTATAGAGCAGAATAATAATCCATAGTTGGACCTCATAGGCTGAGGGCACCATGGTTGATGGTTGGAAGCGGCGACCTAAAGGGTGCCCGAAGAATATTCTAGCATGTGGGTCGACGGGTCCGGACATGAATCGATGCTTGATTAGTCTAGGGATGGGACCAATGAGGAGGAGCATGATGTGGAGGGGCACAGAGAAGGAGATAGTAGTAGAAGTCGGTGATGACGGAGGTCTCACTGACGCCATCTTCGCTTGGTCCTCGGGTCTAGTGCTCATCGATTGGTTCTCGATGAGCTTGCGAAGCCAATCTCTGTTAAGAGAGAGGAGAGAGGAGTATGGGGAGGAGGGCGAAATAATATATGTATTTTTTGTAGATCCTTAGGATATTCTCTCCGGTTACTATAAAGTTTTTCGGATGTTTTTATATCTTTATTATTCTTTCTTGATTTGATTCCATGTTTATGTATATTCACTTTAAAATCTATGTATCTATATAGAGGTAGGCCTTCAACGATAAATTTCAATTGAATTTTATCCTTTACAATATCTATGGCTACAACTTAAGGTGGAGTGTTAGGATTTGAGCATTAGGGTTGGAGTCATACTGATAAATTTCAACTTTGCTTTCTTTTGTCTTATTTCTATTCCTAGCCTCCCTTTATATGAGGCATATAGCCTATAGTTGAGAGTGTTGAGTATTACATTCCAGAATCCACAATTTAGTTCTTCATCACCTATTGAGAGGAGAGATGTGTCTAAGTAGGACCTATATATATGTCCATATGTTACAGGTTAACTGAGAAGCAATAATAGATCAGAAAATGTGTGCCATGTAACGAGATCACTCATACTGTCTAGAACCATGTAAATATACTATTTACATGGAATTATTGGGCTACTTATTTGAAAGGGATATTTACATCCATAACCTTGAGTAGTTTTGTAATTACCCCAAGATCCCTCGATAATTTATAATTACACCCATGACCTTGAATAGTCCTAAACTCTTACACAGCGTAACCCTGAGGAGTAACTTTCATTCCTTTCTCTGTTAACTATGATGAAATCCGTTATACATTCCACCTTTGAGTTCAACGTATTTACAATAGATATCACTCTTTCCCTTCCCTCTTCCTTGGACCTCCCGCCTACCACGTCTCGTATATCCTCGACTCATCCCGCCTCCCCACCTCCGCCGACGATGTTGCTAAAGCCCTGCCTTCGAAATGTTTTACATCGAGGGGAAGGCGGAGAGAGGGGAAGGGGAGGAGCAGCTGCTGCTTGTGCGGGGGGGCTGTTGCTGTTCGCGTGAGGGAAGTTGAAGGCAGGTGGAGGGGGGAGGGGAGGAACAGTAGCAGTTGTTGCTGATGTTGTTCATGTTGCTCGCTTGAGGGGAGAGGAAGGGGAGGTGGTCGGCTGGGGGGGGGGCGGGGGTTCTGGAGGAGGAGGTGGTCGGCGTGGGGGTGTGGGGAGGGGGCGTTGGAGGAGGAAGGGAGGATTTTTTTTCCTTTTTCTTTTTTTAACTTTTGGTTAACTTCAGCGGGAATATGGTTAACCTTCATGAGCCATATCAACAGGAGGAATTGATGATATGCAAGATTTATATTTTCTTTAATAGTCAAACTTAATCTTTGTCTCATAATCTCCTGTAACACTGTTACAAATTGCAATACTGATGAGGCATCTAAATTGTTGGAAGCAATGGCACAAAAACAATAATCTCATAATCATTCTTTTCAGGTGGCAAGAACTGGAAGGGCTGCGCTGGTGCGTGAGTCGGGGGTCGATTCCAAACAGCTGCGTGGATTCTCTCTGCCAGTATAAAGCCGGCTTCGATTTATTTAAGTTCTGGGGAAAAAAGCATCGAAGGTGAATTGGTGTGAATTTCAGATGGAATAGAAGGTAGGGATAGAAGACCCGTATTATCTTGGTTTTTCAGATGTTGAAGGAATGATATATTAGAAATAGACCCTCTTTTTTCATTTAGAGATACACGAGCTCATAACCATGGCAGGTTCCACTGTATGACACCATGAACTTCAATCAGAAACTGCCAGTTTGACTGCTTCATCAGCATCTAATTGCATTCGTACTTATTAATCACTGTTCTTGATCATTAGATCATAAGAGGTAACAGGTACAAATGCATAGCTTGTTGCTGATCAAGGAAATTTTATACAACAAAGCATTTTTCCGCAATTAAGTAGGGTCGGCTACAATTTTTTACCTTTATTCAGATTTATTTTAGGCCATTCTCGTGCTTAAATCTAAATGATTAAGATCCGTTTGGATGGTCTCATTTTAACACTTCTTGAGCCTCCCTCGCGTCTATTAACCGGCTCAACATCTCAAATATCGCTTCTTCTAATTGGTGCATTAACCGACCTCCTTTGCAAATGGCCAAACCATCTTAAGTGATTTTCTATCATCTTATCTGCACTAACTTTTCTTATGATCTTAATCATTCCGAATTTGATTTTTTTTGTTTATGACCGCACATCCATCTTAACATTTTCGTTTATGAAAGCAAATCTTAACATATTGCCGGTAGACACTCGACAGACCCGCAGGGAGAAATCCCGATGATAGCCGAGAGCTTCGGTCTAGGGCCACCGCTCTGGTCCCATGTTAGGAAAATGATAAAATTGTTTATTCCAATTAGCCCTAGAGCTCTCATATATAAAGGAGATTCCCATGGATAAGTTACATAAGATCGATGAAATAAATTTAAATGTGAAAGCAATGCATACACCTAATAATATCTCTACAAATGGGTGTGGGGCTCTTATATTTTCCCATTAATATACCAAAGCCCCATCAATAGACGACACGGAACTAAACATGAGAGTAGTGCAATTAGATCTTGGAGAGATCCATTTACCCATCTAAAAATTACTACTTGTGAAGCAGAATTGAACCGTAGGATGGTCGACCAAAGAGAGCTGTTTAATTTTCCAACCTCTAGCAGGCAGCGTATCTTAGCCTCTAGAGGTTGGATAAAGATTAAACCACCAAAAGGATGTTACAAGGGGAATGCCAAGATAGGTAGACAGGAAAGACACTTCCCAACACCTCCAGTGATGTAGCACGGATCCTCTGCAGTATAACAGAGGCCAGCTATAAAGGTATGGTGCGATGTGAACCGTTCGATCAAGACCGAGCGGTTCACACGGTAAGAGCTGAAAAAAGCTCTGATTTGTGTAAACCGCTCAATCGTGATCGAACGGTTCATGCCACGCCCTTTTTTACAACCGGCTCTATAGTACTGCAGAGGAATCGGTCCCCCATTCATAAGGTGGGTAGGCGTCCTCCCACAACTGCAACCTGCAGGTTTGACATCACCCCTCATGACAGCAAGCTTGATCAAAAGGACCAAAGCTTCCATAGTGTTAGTGAAGAGCAAGGGGTGGAGCGGGGCCCTTCTCTTAGGAGTACGGAACCCTTGAACAACCCATGCAGAGAACCATCCATAATCAAGGGTAAAGATGTCGGTACACAATCCAGGAGATCCCAAACGGTCAAAACCCATAACTCTTAGGTATTGTAGCTAGAAATCGTGATCCACTGAATGGCTAGCTTTCAACATCTCCGACTTAAGACATGCCCTTATCGCTTGGCTTATGACCAAATTCAAAATTTTGCAAGCCATGTGTTGTCATCGATAAGCAACCCCCTGACTACGGATGAGCTTTGGACCGGGCCTGCCCGGTCCATTCTGAAGTCCAGCCCATGTAGCTCAGCTCAGTCCAAGTCCAAATTAAAATTGGGCCGGGCCTAGACCGTGATATTAAGCCCAACTATTTTTGGGCTGGACTTGAGATTGACTCGGCCCAACCCAAAGAATGGAAACCACCAACCTGATCTGAATCTAAGTGTCTGGAATCCCTCCCACCATGTTTCAGAATCTTCTTCCTCTTTCACAGCATTGTAAAAGAAATTGGCAGATTTACATGACTTCTCTTGCCCCCATCCCTTTAGATGCTGAGGACTGTTGGGTCATAAAACTTCAGGTTGATGTTCTAGAAAATAGCCCTTTTCCTGAATTAGTGGACTTATTCTCCTATCATGAATACCACTTCCTACTCTCACCTATGACCATCCCCAAATAAACTGCCAAGCTGATCATTGAATGAATTGATTTTGATTAAATTATCTTTGATTCGTCACCTTCATATTCTCTAGTTGTTGGGGATGCTCTATTTTTCCAGTGGCTAACCTTGTATTAATATAAAGTATTGTGGCGCAACCAAAAGATGTGAAGGAATCATGGAATCCCACGCTTTTAGGTAACGATGCGATGGTGTCTCATCCAGAAAATCAAACGTCAGAACCCGAGCCAAAGCGTGGAGAACTACACGATCCCGGCCGCTTGGTTGAGTTATAGGGCTTGGATTTGTATGTATAGCCACTTCAGTCGTGTGAGTTCTTTCTCGAATGGAAAAAAAGTCTCTTTTTTCTGGGAACATGGTAAACCATAAATTCAGATGTTCGCGATTCTTCATCCCGTGAAGAAAATGCGAAACTTTTCCATTCTCATATGAGGCCGGAAAGTGTATTGGCAACTGGTCGGCACGAAGTGATTCATCATGCGATAAAGAAGGGGCAAGCAAACATAGATAGAGATACCACACTGACGATGAATCTCACTCTTCGCTCTTCCCGCATAGGACTCGGAAGCTGCAGAGGAAGGGGGTAGTGGTTTTCGTAGGATTTGACCGAGCGAAAGAAAAGAAGACCGAGCCACCCACAGAAAGATGTACATCCACTCTGACACTATGACGCTGTCTGTTTGCCTTGGCGGATTAGGGCTGGGAATCTCCCAATTCTTGAGCACCAAAGGCCTCTGCCCTCCCTCTCTATCAAGGGCAGTTCAATACGGCTATTTTTTGATTTGAATATTTTCTAAGTCAAAGTAGGCGGTAGGAGAGTAGAAGATTCGATAGTCTAAAGCGAGATAAGGGCATCGACCGCTATTTGAATATTCTAGAAGAAATGTGCATCAAAGCATTTGAGAGAAAGCAAATGCCTGAACCGAAATATGTCATTGCTATGGGTGCCTGTACTATTACAGGGGGGATGTTCAGTACCGATTCTTCGAGGGTGCATCCGCAGGGCAGTCAAACTTCCAGTGCTCAGCTTAGCAGGAAAGTGAGTGCTCTGCACCTCTTTTCTTCTCCCGCCTTATCGTTTGCGCTTCTCCCACGCTCGGCTAAGTCGTCGAACCTTCGCGCCAAGCGGGCGGGAAGAAAAAGTCTAGCTCCGTTCCGAAGCTTCTGCTCCTACTCCGCATCTTTGAGGGCCGACTGATTCCAGCAACTAATTGTAGCATGTACACTTGGGTATCGGGCTGGGTTTCGGTTGGGTCGAAAAAAAAGAGAAAAATTGTAAGAATTGGACTGAATTTTTAAATGAGCTTAGGCCTAGACCTTTCAGAACAGTACTAAGTGGTTATCGCTACATCTTCTGTTTAACTTTTGTGAACTGATGAATCCTTGTTCTTCCCCCCATCTTCAACAAAGTCGGCTCCCAAAAGACCGAATGGTATGTGCACCCAAAGAGAAACTATTCTTTGGGAACAAACCTACAATTTGGCCGCTTATATTGGTCTATAATTCAGAAGTCTTCTTTCACAACATGAAGCTCAAGCGAAGAGAAGGAGCCAATGCATAGCTTGGGGAGAAGCTATTTACCAATCTCAAGAGCAAGGTAGGATCTTTTATTTAGTATTTGCATGCGTTTTTGCTTGATTCTTGCATCAATTAGGTGTATAACTTTGTAGTGAATCCCATGGGGCGGTGAGAACGAAGGAAAAAGGATCATCTCCTCTCTAAGAATAATATGATAGAAGTTGCTATTTGATTTGTTTGTTTATTTTATCCACGATCAGAATCTGACTTATTAGCAAGTTTGTGGGGAAGAAAACGTCGCACTTCAATTGGACCCTAGAATAGACCTTGCCCTAAGAAGGTTTTTTGCTTTGAAAAGGGGACAAAGCAACTAACGGCCATCGATAGTCGCACGAATTACAAAGCAAGAATTCCAGGGTCTTGAGTAGGGCAAGCAAACATAGATAGAGACACCATAATGATGAGAGGCCTTTCTCCTTCCACAGAGCGCATATGTCGCAGGGCTCGAATTAAGTACGGACTGGACCTTGATTTTATAATCGGACTCGATGAAATAGGTCATTTTTTTCAAAGAAATGTTGTATCAGCCCAGCTTCTTTCATCACGAGTATAACTGTGTAGATCATTTCATAATTACTTTTATTTTTAAATACTTTTTTCTTTGCATATTTTAATATAAAAGTAAAACATATAAATAATTAAAAGCAAACACGCCTGGTACAATTTATTTAACTTCAAAAAGCTTTTGTACAATTTACAATAGCGTACCAAAACCTATATTCTACAAATGAACTCCATTCACCCTCAAAGCCCTTTTTTTATATTAGAAGTATTTTTAGACAAATTTTAAAGTAAGTAGCTTTAAAATAGAATTCATATGCATGAGATATGGGCTGGGAAAGATATGCATATTGAAAACTTGGATTTTATTACTATACATGCATGCATACACACACACATATATATGCAAATCATTCACATTAACTTTTAGGGTTTTTATCAATTATTCCCCTCTGAGATATTGCAGTATAAGTTATGCCCCTCCCTTTTTGGGAATATCAGTTGTGCCCCTGACTTCTTCTCGTTTTATCACTTGTGCCCCTTCATTAGTTTAACCGTCAACGAGTTGAACTTAACCATGCTTTTTTCAAACATGGTCAAGTTAAGAGGGGCATAATTGTCCAGACTTCTTTATCTTCTTCTTCCACCATATGTCCTTCCTTTCTCTTCATCATTTCTCTCTCTTAATTACACCTTCTTTCATCCATTAGATTGCTAATTTTTTTGCATTTTCACGGATATATCACTCATTACATATCAAATGGTGAATTTTATTGAATTTTTTGATGAATTTTTATGAATTAATTAATAAGAAATTTATGTTAACTAAACAAATGCTGAAGGTTCTGGGGGTCCCCTGTTCTTTCACACCTTGCCACCTCCGACGAGATGAATAGCAGCGTGCCGCCGATAGATTGGCAAGCACAATCGACGAACTTGGTGCAGGCGAGGTTAGTGAGCTTGGCCGAGGGGATGTGCAGGGCAGAGAGGGAGGCACTAGGGGCAGAGAGAGTTACGGGGGTGGAATGGAGGGGAGGTCGTCAGTGTGCGTGACGGGGAGGCGGTGTTGAGGAGCTGGGGGCGATGGGGTAGGGCGTAGAGGAGTAGCAGTGTCGAAGGGACGGTGCAGTGGTAGAGAGGAACGGGGACGAAGGGGAGGCACAGTGGCGGAGGGGGAGGGGAGGTCCTCGATGTGACGGTGTGGGGGCGGAACATGAGGTGCTGGAGGCGGAGAGGAGGAGCGGGGGCGGAGGAGAGGTGCTGGGGGTCGAGAGGAAGGTGCGGGGGCGAAGAGGGAGGGACGGACGAGAGGTGCGAGGATGGTCGGAGGGGCCAAGTGTGGGGCGGAGCTCGGGGTAGAGGAGGAGGGGGAGGAGGATGGGGATGGATGTGAGGAGGCGTGTGGGCGGAGCAGGAGGCTCGAAGGAGGTTGCAGGAGAGCTCGTAGCGGTGGAGGGAGGAACTGTGGAGGAAGAGAAGGGAAGAAGAGGAAGAAGATGGGAGAGGAGGAAGAGAAGGGAGGAAGAGGAAGAAGATGGGAGAGTAGGAGGAAGAGGATGTATTAGACTTTTCAGACCTTTTATTTTAATTTAATTCCATTTGTATCCTCAAAGTTAACATTCGTTTGTGTTGGTTATGGACAGTCACTAACCCGAGGGGCACAAGTGATAGATTGGCAAGAAATCAGGGACACAATGATATTCTAAAAAAAGGAGGGGCATAACTGATATTGCAATATCTCAAAGGGACACAACTGATAAAAACCCTAAAACTTTTAATTCATCATCTCTCAGTCACTTATCTTCTAATACTACTAAAGCTGAGTTTTTTTCTCAGCTCATGCCACGTGGATGAGATGTTTTGCTTGGTTTCCTTCCCAGCTCAAGCCACATGGATCGTCTTGGAGACATTTTGCTCGATTTTGGACTGTTGGTCTACACAATATTAGTGCTTCGTTCCTCTCTTTTTTTTCAGGATGTTGTGTCCTGAGTGACACATGGTGCTTCGTGCTTCGTGACACAATAAGGTTTCTCCGAGAATGCTTTTTTTATGGTAAGCGTCTATATGTTTTTTTTACTTTACTCGGAGAATAGATTTTGATATTTTGTCATGCTATCATTATTACCTCCTGAACTTCCTTCTTAAAAGAATCCGGATATCTATTCGTCCACCCCGCCCTTAGCTTTTGTACACCTTTCTTATGCTTTCTAATCTACCGCAATTTCTTCATTCAATTATTCTGGGATTTTGGGAGATTGTTTACAAAATCCTCCGATCTGTTCATTTGCTTCATCAGGGAATCTATAAGATTGTTGAAATGTGGTTATTTCTCAGGAAATTAAGTTGGGTATGAATTATTATTTGTTGTTCATTTTCTATTTAGTAGGCACATGACTATATGCCTTAAAAAAATGGATATAACTCTTTCATCCAAATGCAAATTTCTAATCATCTCGCAAAAGGCACTACGTTCCTTTCTCTTGGTCTCAACGATCGAATGCGACACCTTCTGATTTCTCCCAACGATCTCTGGTCTATCTATATCGGAGAAGGTTGGTCGTAATCACATCTTTTTGGCAGTCCCTGTCTTGATGATCAATTGCAGCCTTACACTCTTACAATCGGTTGTTCTCACGTCCTTTCTACTCTCATGTACGCCTTCGTCTCTCTGAATCTACAATTGGTTGTGTGTGTGTTAATGGGACTTACCCCCTTAGGACAGCCACCATAGTTGCCCCGCCTCTATTTTGGTGTTTTTTTTATTTTTTTTCCGAAAAATATCACCATTCATCCCTATATCCCTCCTATATGTCATTCGAATTTCGTCAGAAACAGAGACTCCTACGGCCTCCATCCAGACAGTCATTTTTTAACGGTAACATGATTTTTTAAATCGACACAATCTCGATGGAGGCCATGGGAGTCCCTATTTCTGACGAAATTCGAATGGCATATAGGAGGGATATAGGGATGAATATACATGGTGATATTTTTCTAAAAAAATAAAAAACACACACCAAAATAAGGGGGCGGGGCAGCCATGTTGGGGGTAGCCCCATTAAATCCATATATATATATATATATATATATATATATATGTATATGTGTATATATATCATGTTTTTACTTTGATTACTATAAATTATTCATTAATTTCGGATATTTCATTGTATCCATAGGCTTTGATTAGTACACCGAACTTTGCTACTTTATCTCTTATCTTTAAGGGATAATTACACCCATAACCCTGAGTAATTTCGCAATAACAATCATAACCCTGCATAATCGTGAATTACACGGGAAACCCTGAGTAGTTACTCTGTCTCACACTCATGACCCTCCATTAGTTTTCTCCTTAACTCAACCATACTATTGGGTTAATCTAACCCCTAACCCATCCAACGACTGCTAAATTAAAAAAAAAAAGAAAACCCTTCTTCGTATCTCCTTCCCTTCTTCCTCCTCCATCCCTCGCCGGCAGCCACCCACTCCGAAGCCCGCCCGCCCGCTGCCAGAGGAAGAGGATGATGGGGTCGTGGATGATGTCGATGCCGATGGAGACTCTCCTCCGCTCTCTGCCTGATACGCTACAGTGCGTCTCGTCCCCGATGATAGTCCTCGCAGCGTGACGGAGGCTGAGCTTCTCCATCAGATTCCGTATGCGTTTTTTCTTCTTGGAGTGGGAGAGGTTGTGCGGAGAATATGAGCGTCTCTTCGACGGTGAGCATTGGGTAGAGAAGGTCATCCTGCATGACGTAAGCGGAAATCACCTTGAGGAGTCTGCTCTCCAGGGTCTCCCCGTTGAGGCGCACGGACCCCCTGAGGCTCCCCTTAGCGATGCGATTGGCCAGCGCATCGATCAGCGTGGTCTTCCCGATGTCGCTTGCACCGAGGACAACGAGAACCTCACTGTCCCGCGCTTCCCCCGTCCCGAAGTCGAGCAGAGTGCGTGGGCCGGAGCCCAATTTGTCAGTGTCACCCCCACGTTTGCGAAAGAGCTTCCTACGGCTCTTGACGTTGTACGTGAGATTGGTGAAGGAGAGGATGAAGGGGAGAGGTTTGGATTGGAGGTAGAGCGACTGCTCCTCGCCTGAGATGTCAACAACCGTGTGGTGAAGGGGGGAGGTGGCGTCGCGTGGGGATGACGATTGGGTTGGGTGGCGGCCGGTCGACCAGGGGAGGGGCGGAAGGTAGGGGGTCGGGGGCGATTGGGAGGCGGCGACCCTGTAGCGGGGGGAGGGGAGGCGATTGGGTGTCGAGCAGGGGGGAGGCGATTGGGTGGCGGCGGGTCGAGCAGGGAAGGGTTGCTCGGGGGTGGGGGGGAGGGATTGGGTGGCGGCAGCAGGGCTCAAGCAGATGGCATCGACAGAATCCAACAGCGAGTTCAAGCAGGCAAGGATGAGGATCTGGGTGGTGGGTTGGGGGGGAAGGGAGTTGGGGCGCCGCGACGGCGGATGCAGAGCTTCGAGGAGAGACCACTCGGCATCGGGATGGCGGTTCGAGGAGGACCTTGACGGGTGGTGGGGGACTTCGAGGTCGCTGGGAGGGGAGGGGTGGGGGGTTAAGATGGCATGTTATTGGAAATAAAAATGTGCTTGAGGGGCAGTTTCGTCCTTTTTCAACGAAAAACGTCAAATATAACATGTGTCACAAACAGAATTTAACACAGGGTTATTTCATGTAAGAGTTAACCATTACTCAGGGTTCCCCATGTAATTCGCGATTATGCAGGGTCATGATTGTTATTGCAAAATTACTCAGGGTTATGGGTGTAATTATCCCTATCTTTAAAGTCTCTTTGCTACTTTATCTCTAACCTCTTTTACTATCTTTCTACTTATTGCAGGAGAGCCGGTTGTTTACTATTCGATGAATATAGTATTTACATATTAAGTTTTAGATATATTATAAAGGGTTTTATTAGATGTACCCCTATGAGATATTGCAATATCAATTACACCCCTCATTTTTTGCTATATTAGTTGTGCCCCCAACTTCTTGCGCAATTATCATTTCTGTCTTTTTTGCAATATCACTTGCACCCCTGAACAAGCTAACAAAAGGGTACAAATGATAACAGTACAAGAAGTTGGGGGCACAACTGATATAGCAAAAAAAGAAGAGGTGTAGCTGATATTGCAATATCTCATAGGGGTACAACAGGTAAAAATCCTATTGTAAAAGTTTTTATCAATTATCTTAGCTCTTCTTCATTATTTTTCTAGAATATTTCATTCTTCTTATATTATTATTTTCTTTAATCTCCAATGACTAAAGATTATTATCTACAACGATACTTACCGTTTGTGTCTACCGTAAGAGAGTTTCCTTTTTTATGATAAGAAAAAAAAATAAATCTCACACCAACAACATGAAAAATTTTGCTTATGCAACATAAACACGTGTTATTTGATCTTGAGATGATTTCATTAGAAAATACCATGTTAAGTAGAATATTTATCGACCAAATGAGATACCTCGGAAAGATTACATTAGATCCAACTTGAAAAGAAATCTTCTTTATCAATATTTTAACAGAATTCATATACAAAGTACTCTTATTTTACAATCTACTTATAATGTCCTTTTGTTGTGTTTTTATTGTTGTTTATGGACAGTTGTTTACATGATTTCTCTCCCTTTTCCCTATAAAAAAATGTCTCCTTCGTTATATATTGTAGTTCACTTTAAACTTCATTGGTTAACACATTGAAGACAAGACGGAATCATTAAAAATACTTTAAATGTGAGATAATTCACCATGAATTAGAGGTGTTAAGTTTACATGTTTGTTTAATATAAAAACACGTCCATCTAACCCAACTTAGGTAGTGTTAAGTTTACGTGTTTGTTTAATATAGGAGCACGTTCATCTAGCTCAACTTAGGGTATTCCCTTCTATATTCGTTGCTAATTTTCTTTTAAATTGAATTTTTCATTTCCCTTCCCTTAACAGTTATTGATAATCAGCATACCATCATAACGTTTGCGTTCATTTGAGTTTCGATGCAGTTTTTTTTTGTTTATCATCAATTGATTTTGCAAGTTAATTGGCCTCATTATGGATATGTACAGAATATATGTTTTACGGTGTAAAGTTTCCTTTCCCCATGCATTACATATGATCCTACCAATTTTATGCATGTGTACTCACCATCATTATTATATCTTAATCACATTCATGTATACGAGGAAATGGAGGTTTAATATAAATAGTATAGAAAAGTAATTAAAATAAGTTGTGTTTTAATTAAAATAAATTTTAAAATAGTCATTTGATTACATTTAAAAAAATAATTATATGACCAAAATAAATTATAAAACCAACATGACTCAACTAACAATATCAAACATGCATATATTATATGTTAAAATTAATAAAACTTATTACATACCTATGCAATTTTTTTAAAACATATACAAATTGTGAAAGCTACGTATATACGTGAATATCTTTTACAATTGACTGAATCAAGAAGGTTAATAATTACGTCAAATTTAATATAATTTCTTTTGTAAATTTTAGGTGCAAAGGTGGCCGACATTTCGTATGAAACATATTACTTTGAAAAAAAACTCTATCATAACTCTTTCATTTTTCTCACATCCTGAACTACAAATTTATTTTATGATGTCTATAATTATTTCGAATAGCTTTATGCCTTAAGTGCTTCATTTTAGGTAGTCCTTTCTTATAAAAAATAAATAATTTCTAACATTCTGTGTATGATATAATACCAATTGTTCATGTGATATATAATTGTTGGCTGTTAATATTAATGATTTTTTATGTGAAATAATACTTCTCGATATTACTTACAATATTCTAAAAATGTTACATTCACTTATTTATTCAAATAAATAAAATGATATTTCAATATCTTGATTTCTTTTTATAATTTCAAAAATATTTCAGAAATTTTCTTCAAGCCGCCGCAAAGCGCGGGAAATACACTAGTTTGTTTTGAAATTTGAAACTATAAATACTCCAAGTTGAACCACTTGTACAGTTTACCCATTCATCTCGAAACAGAATCAATGGTGGATGAGAGGGGTGATAAATACACGATTTTCTAGAACTCATGAACATACTCCTTTTTCCTATACACGATTTCCTACAACTCATAAACATGCTCCTTTTTCATATACTTACACAAACAAATACATATATACATAGATCATTTTGTATTTTTCTTGTATTTTGATACTGTAAAAAAATAAACTGAAGATGTTAAAATAAAAAATGTGATAAACTGAAGATGTTAAAATAAAAAATGTGAAAACTGTTGAAGTTTGTACGTGTATATAATAAATACCCAAAGGAGTCCAAAACTCAAAACTTGCATCTTAATCTGTGTTTTTGGTATATTTTTATGAGTAATATTTCGTGTGAAATGAATTTTAAAAGTGAATTTGGCTCATTTGAAGTTGTTCTATACAGTTGTAGTCCTGATGAGTATGTATTTTTGCAGCTACCATTTGGGTTTTCATTCTGGTTATTACAATGCTTATTTTTGGAATATTTTTATATATACGTATACACTATTATCTACAAGATGAAAAAAGAACTGCTTTAAAAAATAAAATAAAAGTCGAATTTTAGTGAGAGTGTCTCGTGCTTAGGTTCCTGGGCTATTATTGAGGAAAACTAACTCTGACAACTTGTTGAATACAAATCCAGTTGGATCCCTTGATAACCACCCAAAATACTTAAGCTAAGGTTATCAAGTTGTGATCTCCACCACTTATATTGCAGTCTCACACTTTGTGGATTTCCAATGTAGGACTATATTTGGATTTGGGATGTTACAACATCCCTCACTTATATATGCAGCATCCTCGTTGCGATATGGCACATCGCTTATTTCCAATGATAATGGTGGTTGCATGTTTCGTTTAGCATTTTTTTATCTCTTTGTATGGGTGTCTTCACTTCTTGGGTAGCATTTCCACTATTAGAGTGAACCCCTATGATACCATTTGTAATCATTAGGATTGGAGAATTGTTGTGTTCTTCCTGAATAGATTGGATTCTCCCATCGATAATGTATGCAACTACTGCATTGTCTACCTCACGATCACACCATCTTCCCGTGGCTGACGCTTCCATTCCATCCCGCTTGACTGGAGGATGAAGAGTTCGTCTACTAAGATTATTGATCCTACTTCATGGCCTATGGATTCTTCTCGAATCCTATCTGATGCTAGGACTAATGATACCATTTGTAATATCATGTGTTTGAATCCTCGAACCGCTATCGAGGAAAACTGGCCTTTACAGCTTGTTGCGACGGGGACAATTGGACCTATTGGCAACCACCCATGATGCTTAGTAAGTTGTCAAGTAGTAATCCTAACCACTTATAACCTACTCTCAGAGTGTAACATTTTTAGAATCATCTCAATTTTCCAACTTGTTTATTTGTCGATCAAGTCAGTACTCTAGCTTGGTTTTCGAGTTACTCATGCGATACATCGTATGTGTAGGGTTGGCTATTAAGTCACGACTCGATGAGCCAGGTTCATTACGCTATTGAGTTGAGCCCAAGCCAGAATTGTGTGCTCGATAGCTTAACAAGCTGAGCCCAAGCCGATCCATGCTCGACTCGATAACTAAATAAGGGGCTCGATGAAGAATATATTATATATATAATATACACATAAAAACTAGGCCCATTTGAAATTGTATTGATGTTTATTTTTATTTGTATTAGTATTGCAACATTGTAAATGGCGGTTGGACAATGTAGTTTATGTAATGACAATGTGGTTTATGAAATGGCAATGTTAGGTGGACTAAGTTGTAGACTTAGACTTCTTAGACTTTATCTATATTTTCATAGGGTATAATTTGCAAAAGTATTTTTTTATTAGTGAATCGAATGTTGCTCTATATAACATAATTTAGCTTTATTATGCAAATCGGATAGTAGCCTACTGTTAAGGAAGACATTCTTTTGTACAAAAAAATGCATATTTTCCTTAATTAGCCTGACTTGGCTCAAACCAAGTCCGAGCTCGATAAGAGGCTCAGCCCAAGCCTTATCGAGATCGATTTGGCTCAATAAGAGGCTCGAGCTCACCAAGCCTGATCCCGAGCCATGTTAGTTGGGCTCGAACAAGCCCGAGTCTAGGCTCGATAGCCAGCCCTGCTTATGTGCTTATCATTCCATTCTTTTTTCTGTTTTTCTTCTTCTTGTGTGTTTTTTTTGTTAATATTATATTTTTATTTATGAAGGAATTTTGTTAAAGAGAAGAATACTAAGTGATATTTACTTGCATTTGTTAAGAATTTCATGGTAAATCGTAAGTACATAATATATGAATCATAGATTTATCAGAAGCAAGACACAAATATATGTTTTAAATTTTATACATGTCCTTCAAAGAATATGACGTGATAGTTTTTGTTCTAGGTGAAACAAGCACGGCCACAAAGGATTATGTAAGATTTTTTTATTATTCAATTATTGATATAAATACACAGTTGTAGATGTCATGTATGATCTGAAAAGGATGTTGTGTTTGGTTTTCCACCCATACGTTGTCAAGAGGGACCTATTGGCTTTATAAAAACCGATTAAGGGTCTAAATGATATTTTACTTCTTCTTTTTTTAAAGTTTCTATCAAAAGGATATTATTATTTATCACACTAACGTGCTAAAAAGATGGCTGACAAGCAATACTTTTGTAGTTGTTGGTATATCTTGTGTAGTTATATATATAACAATAAATATTATTTGTTGTTTAATTCTATAAATTCACCATGAAAATTATGTTGATTGTAATATTCCTCGGAACAAATCATTTAACAATCGTCATTCGTTGACTTTATCTTATTATCGTTGTAAAATTTAAGAATAGTTAGTGCAAAGTTTAAAGAATAAGTCAACGGAAAAATCGATGTTTATAAAAATTTAATAAATCATTGCTAATATAAGAGCAAAAGATGATTTAATGAATATATATATATATATATCTTTAGCATTAGAAGATATGACGATGAACGTTCAAATTATTCATCGCCTTAGGTCAATTTTGTTGTAGTGACGATGCATTCTTCTCATTGCAATTCAGTACAATAGTAACAAGCTTTAAGCTTGTTCTATTAAAAAATAATAACATTTTCCTCCTGCAAATCAGTGTTTTGAAAATCAGACCAACCGGTTCGACCAGTTCCACCGGTGAATCGAGCTTCGAGCGGTCTGATTTGCCAATTCTTGCTTGTTTAGCTTGAAAGTTCAAATTTTAATCAACTCGTCGGTCCAAGCTATTATTTTTAACCCAATTTAATCAAAGTTCAATCAAATTGAACTGTATATAATTTTAAATTTATTCAAAAAATAATGCTAGGAAGGGAAATGAACACATGACCTTCACAACTTTTTTCTTATTTAAACTACTATTAATATATAAAGCTTCTACTCCAAATAATATATATGAGATGTATGGCATTTGATGATGTGTGTGAAAAAAATATGTTTATGTATACTGTAAAAAATTTTGAAAGAAAAAATAGTGCAAAGGCATAAAGGTGAGCACCCAAAGACTTTATATTCACAAGTTATGTATCAAAACTTTAATCTATAATGGCCATTATGTTTACAAACTACCACTCACAAGAGTAATCTGGAATCCATTAAATAGACATGATTCTTCTAAGTAATACAACTCTATCTTGAAGTACAAAAATTATCAAAAGATCCAAAATAAAATATAAGATGGCACAACTTTCAACTATTATGTGGTATCCTTGGCCCTTCGAAAATTCGTATTAAACAAATGAGAATTGAGTCTAAGCTGAATATGAGCATAGACCTAGTGAATGAGTTTCGAGCACCTTGATAAGAAAAATAAGGGCTATTTTTGAAATAACTTTGCAGAAAACATAGAAATATTTGGTTAAAAAATATATTTTAATAAACAAAGCTGAAACTTCTCTAAAATATTGTTCTAAAAACATTCAACTTTCAACATGGAATAATTGTACATTATCTAATTGTAACTGTTAAAAGTGTCGTAACTCTATAGTTACTAGTCATAACCATTGCATTAACATCACTGTAATTGATTGTACTAAGTCCATGAACGATGAAACAAACTGAGTCATATGCGTAGGCAGCTCCAAAAGTCAAAGAACATCCTACATATGGTCCAAAACATATCTAATGATCGTTTTACCTATTAACTTCGTCATATCTAATGATATGCAGAATGCGGCCCCAAAGTCCTCTAAATCATATCTAATGATCACTTTGTCTAATGACTTTGTCATATTTGATGATATTTTTCAGTATCATATCTAATTGCTAGTTCATGACTTGTTTGAAAGCAATTGTGGTGCTCAACTTTCATATAAGCCATCTTTCTAAAATATATCTATAAGCCGAAAGTGTATGAAAATGTAGCATTTTATAACATAAAGCCTTTACTTATTACTAATAAAGCTTTTGTTGCACTTACAAAATAATTGAATTCTAAAAATTCTCAAATTGTATTGTAGCATTCACTAAATTAAAAGATGAAGACTGAAACTTTTCAAGCATATGTAGATTTTTTATTGCAAAAAAAAAGATCTACGCTTTATTTACCATGGCTAAAACTTATATGATTTCCATTTAATTGAAATATGTATAACTATGTAATCTAAAGATATCTAGAAGCATTAATATTAAATTCAGTGATCAAAATATGGATGAATACTAAAAATAGTGCTTGAGAGATAACTCGCCTTCAATTTGATATTTATGCCTCTTAATGAGTGTTTCACGGTCCACCAACTAAAATGGATGCACCTCCTATGCAGTAGAAATAAAATTTATATACTTAATGTGCTAACTCGTTTTTATACATGCTTGTTTATATTGGCTTATCTAAAGATACGATCTATTTTCTCCTTAAAAGATAATATTTTCTTAAAAATATGTTAGCAGATTTTTTTCCTTGTAGAAGTGATATTTTCTAAGAAAATTTCAACAAAGTTTTCCCTAAATATGTCATATTTCCTAAGGAAATTTTAATATAGATTCCGCTTACATTCTAAGAAAATGTGAAAAGATTGCACGTTCTTCCCGACCACTATCACCCGTCAACCTCTCCACCAAAATTCAGATGAACATAGTTATGAGGAGGTAGAGGTATTTACAGGCCTTCAAATGAGGAAAACAATGGTTTTGTGAATATCATGGTTTTCCTAATACTACAATTTATATGCTCGTGTTTTATAATTGCATGATTTTTCCTAATACTATAGTTTTATGCCGGTGGTTTTTGCTCATTTCAACCATGGTTTTCTGATTATATTTAATTAACACTAATTACGATGTATTAACATTAATTGAGATTAATAATACTTAATTATTAGCTTATATTAATCCATAGTTAAGCTCTTAATCGTCATTAATCTCTTTAATCATGATTAACCCTTCCCAATAATAATGATTAAAATTGATTTTGAGTAAAGCAACATTAACTATCCTAAATTCAAAATTTCTTAAAAAGCCATAACAACATCTGATTGATATTAATCAAGATCCGTTGAAATCTTCTCGTCGAGATGGATAACATAATAATCTCTAAGTTAGAATCTAAGGAACTTCAACGTAACACTTCTATAATTATAGCACCGTAAATAAAAGTTACAATTTTACTTATAATCAAACATTTCTGATTTTATTACCTCTTAAGTATGAGAATGTCATAGAATTCCCCTTCAATTGATAAGGAACCATATGCAGTAATGCGTCTGCAACCAAAACAAAGAGCATAAGAGCCAAAAGACATACTAATCGAACTCCTCTTTGTGGTTGGAAAAGGCCACCTTGACACCATTCATGGAAATCGTGAAAGAAGATATAGTCACAAACCTCTTCATCCATGTAATCCAAGCATATGAAAAGATACATCAGGAAAGAGATGTCCAAATGAAACTTTGGCTAACATAATCATATGCTTTGGAGAAGTCAACTTTCCAAAACATTTCCTTGATCTTACTTCTTTTCCAATTTGCTATTATCTTTGAGGCATCGATCACTCCATGCATCATGTGACGATTAGGAATAAATGCAGTCGGTGAAGCCACAATAACAAAGTCCAAAACCTCATTAAGTCGATTTGCCAAACCTTAGCCACATGATATATATGGCGTTTGATAAGGCAATGGGTCAAAAGTCTTCTTCATGAGGAACCACATCTTTCTTTCGGAGCAGAATTATGAGAGATCAATTAAGTCGCTCAAAAGCTTGATTTTCTGACGTCAACTCATCCACCACAACCACCACATCATGTTTCACAAGACCTGGAGATCCATCAGCATTCCTCTCAAAAAGTAGCTACGTGAGCCTTAACTAGAGTAAAAGCACAAACCATATGCCCTCCTCTTTTCTCGAGGAACGCGGATCTCCCTAGAACGCCATCAACATACTCCTCAGTGAACTAAGACGAGTTGACATGTCTCTAAAGTAGAGCCACTTGTCATCACTTCCCACCAACAGGTAACAACCCGCTCATGAAAACCTTCCTCTAAAAGCCAAACCCGTTCAAAATGAAATATGCTTCCAAGACAACAACCTCTCTGGAATCCCAAAAAATGGGAGTGTGGTCAGAATGAGATCGTGGCATCGAAGTCACTGAAGCTAGTAGAAAGGCCTCCAAATGCTCCATCGATCCAAAGAAGCATTCTAGTTGTAAACATGATGAAGAATTCCTCCAAATGTACTTAGAATTCGATGCATCAAGAATCTTAAAGGATGGGCAGCTCACAAACTCCATAAAAGCCGAAGAACCAGGGTCTAACCATCCTATCACATGCGATCAGTCTGTTGCTAGCATAGTGACATTAAAGTCACCCCCAACACGCCATGGAATCCCCCTCTATCCGATGATTGCACTCTTTCACATCTCCCTACAGACTCTCGCCATCTCTCCTATACTTGCCCCCTTCTATCTTCATCCTATAAAAGCATTGTCTTTTTTTCATTTCAATTTAATCAACCTATTCAGTCGCTTGTCCCATTAAATCAGTTTAAATCGATTTTAAATAATGATGTTGTCATCAAGTTTAAATAATTCAATATCCTATTCGATTTAAAATATTGCACCAAACAACTAATTGATATTATTTCTTATGTAATCTCTACCTACTGGTTGTGCTAAAAAATGTTTTTTTTGTAATTTGTATTTGTAAATAAAGACTAATCCCTTTCATTAACAATTAATTTGAAAAAGAAATATATCTTTGGGATAATTACACCCATAACCCTGAGTAATTCCTCAATCTCAATCGTAACCCTGCATAATCGCGAATTACATGGGAAACCCCGGATAGTTACTCCGTTTCACACACATAACCCTCTGTTAGTTTAATATGTTAACTCAACCATATGAGTGGGTTTATCTAACCAAACTATGATCTAACGGCTAGGATTAGCCAAATAAAAAAATAGAAGGAAAAAATTAAATGTCCGTTGGCTGGCATGGGATAATGTCCCCAGGCTGACATGGGATAACGATGACCCAGGCACCTCCCAGTCGAACTGCTGGAGGATCTCGATCGCGGCGGTCTTCTGCCCCTCGAGCCGGAGGCTGTTGAGGGAATTGGCGAGGTAGATCGGGAGCTCGGCAGTGACCTCGCGTATGAGGCGCATGCACCCGTCGAAGTCGGTATCAATGGAGAGCACAAAGGCACCGTTGGCAATAGGCTGCACGAGTTGCGTGATGGATATACAGTCAGCCGGAAGGAAGACGAAGGCGGGGATGGAGGCAGCGGTGCAGTAGGCGGAGAGAGCAGCGGAGGTGTCGCCAGTGGACGCGCAGCCAACGCCAACGATGGGGCGACCAAGCTTGATGAGGCAGTTGACTTGGCTGACGAGGACGATCATGTCGAGGTCCTTGAAGGAGCCGGTGTGGCTGATGCCGCAGTGCTTGACCCAGAGGTCGTTCATGGAGAGGAGCTCCTTGCTGAAGCGCTCGGCCCAGAAGAGGTTGGAGTTGCCCTCGAAGAGGGAGACGATGTGGTCGGGGTCGATCTCGGGGAGGACCCACTCCTTCTTGGACCAGACGCCGGAGCCGAAAGGCCAGGAGGTGCGGCCGACGCGGGAGTCGAAGAGGGAGCGCCAGAAGGGGCCGTCGAAGCGGCGGAGGGCGTCGAGGTCGTGCTGGACGTCGAGGAGAGAACCAGAGCGGGAGCGGTAGACGACCTCGTCGAGGGAGTAGTGCTCCTCGCAGCAGGAGGAGGGGGAGGAGAGGAGGCGGGAGGGAGCGAAGGGGACGTAGCGGGCGGAGAAGGTGTTGGGGGAGTGGAGGGTGTGGGCCTCCTCGCGGATGGTCCTCGGCAACGGCGAGGCGCAGGAGATGGGGTGGAGGGAGAGCAGCGAGGAGGAGGCCATCCTTTTTCCTGGATTCTTTTGGGTGGTGGCGGCGGAGGAATGTGGGACAAAGTACTACTGCCAACGAGCGAACTCTTTTGTAGTCCTGCGCGGGCAGGCGGGAGGAGGGTCGGGGCTCCGGCGGGCGGGGGGTTGGAGCTCCGGCGGGTGTGGGCCTTCCAGGCTTCCAGGGGCATCAATTTATAAATATAAGAAGGTCTGAGGGGCAAAATTGTCCACATGTAACCTTTTCCATCTGAGTTAACGGAAATTCGAAACGGAAGTTGACACAGGGTCATGTCGTGTAAAGGTTAAGCATTACTCAGGGTTCCTCATGTAATTCGCGATTATGCAGGGTTATGATTGAGATTGAGGAATTACTTAGGGTTATGGGTGTAATTATCCCATATATCTTTTGTCAACAATGCTTACAATAATTTCATTGACAATAAACGTCTCAAAATGTATTAAGACTCTTTTGACATGGATGTTAAAGAACTTTTCAGTAACGATACTAAAATGTTAAGAGTATTGATATAAATAATCTTACAAAACTTTTAAGCAGAACGTCAAACGAAAATAAGAATTAAAATTGTAACATATGCGTAATAAACTGTAATATTACATGCATACTAGATTCAGATCCTTTCAGAAAATGTTCAAGTTGACGTTAGATGCAAAATATCTTCCCTTGAAAACATGGAAAATCATGTAAGCCTCGTAAACAGAAATTACCATTACCTAAGTTTCTAATATTACATATGATGATATTTCTTAATAGAAAAAATGGGGTGCCCTCATACTATTTTCCCGCAATTTTTTTCCTTTTTTTCAAAATATCACCATGTATATTCATCTATATATCCCTCCAATATGACATTTGAATTTCGTCAGAAACAGAGACTTCTATATCCTCCATCTAGAACAGGTCTAAACATTGTTGTAATTGACATGTTCTAGATGGAGTACATATGAGTCTTCATTTCTAACGAAATTCGAATGTTATATTGGGGGGATATATAGATGAATATACATTATAATATTTTACAAAAAAAATACGGGAAAATAATGCGGGGACAACCCGTTGGTTGCCCTCATGTAGCAACCCCATCAATCCCTTCTTAATAACTGATATACATCATACTTCCTTCAACCTATGTATAGTTTATTTTAGGGATTTTTACCTCACGAACACTATAAATTTTGTTAATTATCTTCTCGACCTTTGAAACATCAATATTCCTTCATTAACCTCCTAAAGTTGCTCTATCTTACCCCACGAACCCCTTCGTTAAATTGACTTTAACTTGAATCAATACCTAGGGTTAAATTCTTAAACTAATTAATCAAATATTTCACATATCAAGGTACGTTTCCTTCATCTTGCTTGTGAGAGAGATGTGGGAATGAGAAGGGGCTCGGTACCTTTCCTTCATCTTGCTTGTGAGAGAGAGTTGTGGGAATGAGAAGGGGCTCCCGATATCGAGGTTCTAATGTCGATGCTTTCCCCTCCCTATGAGAGATTTTATCGGACGTAAGTCCTGGCATCGTCTGCCCCCTTCCTCTACCTTCGGGTGGTTAGGCTCGCCACGAGATCCGATCTTGCACAACCGCCGTTGGCGGTTTTAACCACTCGATCATCTACGAGACTATTTCTAACTTCTCCCACTTGACCGCAGTGGTCAAAGCTTTTTCACTCTCACTATTCGTGTAGTGTATAGAGATGTCTACATTGAGGTTCATTATTCAAAAAAACCTCTTCCGTGACTCATGCATTCCTGAGTCTCATTAAACCAACAAGTTTAATGTAAGTGTTAGCTACAATTCTATTGGTTGGAAAATCGGCTAACATGTCACTTGCAAGTATATAGGTTACCGTTATTTCTTCCTTCGTCATTGTATCTTGTATACAGTGATATTGGATTTCAATGTATTTTCCTTTAGAATTGTTAGCCCCACTGTTGATCAATCTTATTGTAGCTTGAATATCACAATACATTTTAATTGATCCTTTGACAAATTCTAGGCTTAAGTTTTTTAGAAAATGTTTAATCCAAACTGCATGAGTGGTGGGCATACTACATGCAATGTCTTCTGCCTCTTGTATGTTTAGATACACATCCTTGTTTCTTGCTACCCCAAGAAACAATTGCTCTACCAAACATGAAAAGGTAACCTGATGTAGATTTCATAGCATCACATCTCCTTCGAAATCTGCATCGAAGTATCCTACTACTTCAAGTAATTTAGCATGATAAACCAGTTTCAGATGCACGGTCCCTTTCAGATATTGAAGAGTTCTCTTTATAACTTCCCAATATGTTGGTCCAGGATTACTTTGATATCTACTGGCTAGGATAACTGGATAAGCCAAGTTAGGGAGAGCACATTACTGCATATACTAGACTTCTCACCGCTTGCGCATATGAAACTTGTAAAGGTTTCTGCCCCTTTCTAAGACACTGACTCTTACTGAGTCTTTTTCCAAGCATCTTGCAATACTTAGAAGAATTGCAGACTAGATCTATGCTCACTTCAGCCTGGACTCAGATTCCCAAGTCTATATTCCATCCTCATTCCCATACCTCTAACTGCTCTATCCTTTCTCTCCTTTATCCAAGAAAGCCATTTCTATCTATAAATGTTATGCTGACGAGAAAAGTCCCGAAGGGTTCTAGTTTTCTACCTCTAGCGTTTGAGGAGGTGCATCTGACATAGCTGGAAAAGTGGTCTCACCTGACCTTGCACGTGTGAGAATAGTTCCTCCAAACTCGCGAAAGTCTCTCTCGTTATAGTTGGCAAATGAGGTCGGTTGTCCAAGAGAGGAGACCATCTATCAAGAAAAGGAAAGCAAGGGAAAGCAACAAGCGTCAAGAAGAAGTTCAATCAAGATCCTAAGAGGGTGCTGACTTTTTCTTATACGAGAGTCTTTAGCTTAGACCTTTGCTTTCCTCACTGAATAGAATATGGGCCTGACTGACCATTTTTCTTCGTCACCGAGGACTTTGCCTAGATCTGCTTTGATAGTCTAGTGCATCTACCCCGGACTTCGGATGCAGGAAAGCATGTTTGAAGCCTGACCTCTCTCTCACCCCTCGTACATATATACTCTGGCTAGGGCCCTAACTATAAATATACTGCTAGCCTTTCTTCGAAAGACTTTCTTAGTGCCTTCGGTTGTCCCATCAGCGGGCTTTCCATAGCTAATCCTAGACGTCATAATAATTCCTCCCACTATCAATCAGGAATAATAGAATAGACAAGCATTGTCAACCCCCGAGGATCCGGGTACCCGTTTTCGCGCAATTCACAAGATATCATTCACAATTATCTCGCACAAGTTGCGAAAATACAGGGAAAATTTTTTTCGCGATTATGACATTCATTCTCAACACATGACCACAAGTAAAAGAGACAGACATCACCAAAATTTCTTTTCATTAATATTCATATCCATTTACCAAATGTACAAGCATATTCCATGTTACATCATATATCCCAAAATGTGACAAAAGAGATAGCATTTACATCATCATCTGAACAAAACTAAGACAAAGTAAATCATACCGTCGGGTGTACACTATATCTCCTGGAAGCATGTATATATTGAGCGGCTACTAAACTGCAGGCTGTTTGCCTGCCACACACAATAGGAAGAAAAGGCGTCAGCGGTTGCTGGTACCTCCCAAAAACTTATATAAAATAACGGGCATTTATTATTTACAAAAGAAACAAGCAGAAAGGCGAGAGCAACTCAAATTAAGATTTAATTCTACTTGCAAATGAAAACGGTTTTTCAGGTTACTTGTAAGCATCTCAAAAGTTCGTAATGCATTTCTAATGACTTTCCCCCGAACCCGGCATTTCCCATATGTAACATTATTTCGATAGCAGTTGCGTAATCATGAGTGTGTGAGGGGGAATGCATATATCATTTTCCTTAGAGATCATGTTGGTTAGTGAAAGAATGGAAAAGTTGAGATTGTAGAGATCTATTAATTTATTTAAATTCTTGGGTAGAGAGAATGGTCTTTTGATCTTAACTTCTCAATTCCTCAACTTCAATGTTTCAGATATAACTCCAGATATTGTAGATGTAGATATGGATGATCTAGATATAGAATCGCCAGTCTGTTGGCGAAGTAACTCAAGCGGTGAAGAAGCCTACAAATGGCTCTTCCGTCTCGCCCTCTAATTGGAAGCGCGGTCCAATAGAGGGATAGGTCTACTCCTCAACTACGCCACTGAGACGGGTGAGAGAGACTCCCTAGGAAAAGTCGCTCTAGAAAAACAGCCCGACTAGTACGGGCAACCGAGCTCGTACGTAAAGCTGAAAAACCAGGATCCCCCGCCTGGGCATCCTAAAACAGGGTCAACGGAACTGGTCTAAAGTCTGGATCCCAACGAGGCGTAAAACACTGCGAGCTCGCGTAAAAACCGAAAAGGGACTGGGATCCTAGACCCGCGCACTTGGCGGCCGCTGCCCTAACTGAGCTTCCTTTCCTCCGCCCAGGTGAGAGTCACCGCGCTCTCGCACGATCATGTGTAGAAGTCATCATGATCGGCACAAATAATTTTTATGATATTGACACTCAATCTTTCATGGTCTTTGATGTAGCTAACATTTCAGACCTAAGCATCTAGTCAACAATCTTATTTAATAGTGGTCCATATTTAATGATTCATATCTAAAGGGCTGATTGCAGAGATTTTCAACTGATGATCGTGGATAATTTTATTTAAATCATGTGTTTAGAAGTCATTCATTGGTTCTAGATATAATGTTTAAATCAACATAACTCTCTCAACTTTTCTTTTATAAACAATATGGTCATAGTAGTGCATAATGTCTTCTCAACAAGAATAGCATTTATGTAGTTCAATTATTCAACCTGGTGATGGCTTGAAGGTATATATAAAAATTTTATTTTATTTTTTTCCATGTATTCTAGCATTCGGACTGTCTCTTTTTGTATATAAGTTATGAACACGAATTCTTTAACACAGGGTATTGATAGGATTTATTTTGTTATTGGATCTCAATGTTTTAGTTTGTTGGACTCAAAAGGAATACAAAGTCATTTCTAGATTACACGCTAATCATTCCACCATATGTTGGAAAGAGATTGTTGTGACATGCAATATAATTAATAACTAACATCCTGGCTAATCAGATTGAAAGCTAATCAGACCTATACATAATTAATGAAAGATAATCGAGATACTTTATAAATCAATATGTAATTCCATTAATGATGCAAGCTATGTTGACTCCAAAAGATGGAGTTTAAGCAATGAATTATTTATTCGACATACATGGTCAGATAAAAAATGATTCTCTGCATTTTTGAAATTTAAATGGCTCTCAACTTAAAGACCTTGTTAAGTTAGTTTTTTTTTATAGCTTAAAATATTAAATCAACTACGTATTCTATAAAAATTTGTGTATTCAATACAAATTAAAATGACACCTTCAAGTTTCTGCTTGTCAAATTATTGGTAAAAGTCACCCTTCTAAATTTTACTTCTCAAGAGAATCGTTGATCTAAGTTGAGGTCGTGTCTATATTCCTGAAGATGGAAAGTTGATCCCCACCCTAACCTTTTTATCATGACTCTTGCAACACTAAATGATTTAGGCAAAGCCAACACAACTTCATTGTTTCAAAGTGAAATGAAGAAAGTGAAGCCTTTGGATTCATTAGCATTGATTGGTCTCCACTACACAATGAACGGTCCAAGCCCATTATATATTAGGCTCATAAAACCTGGCCTAAAAAAAAAAATAAAAACATCTTTATCACAAGTCCGGTCCAAGCAACCACACACCTTAACTTTGGCTTAAAATATGCAGATCTTCTTAAGAAAATATTATTCTTTCAATTAGAAAGAAAAATTCCCACGGCATAGGCACTAACAAGTCCCCCTTTTTTTTTATATCTGACCAAATTATGCTTTAAAAAAAACAAGTGAAAGTCTCCTACATGTTCGAATATATCCTCCATAAATTTTTTAGTTCTTAAAGAACAACTCTGGAATGTTGAGAATTAGCTACCAAGTTAGTTGAGAGTGGTCACAGGTTTCCCACGTATTTGTTCACCCAATCATTTAGAGAGGGAAGGGAAGATGAAAAGATTTTTGATGCAGATTTTTTTTTTGTAGTAATTGGATTTAACTTGTGCAAGAACATGAATGGCAGCAAGAGGAGGCTTAGGATTGTACCTTTTTCTTCAAAACTTGAAGATCTTTACATGCAAGAGGAAGAAAGTGGAGTTCCAGCAGCTGCTGCGTCTTATGGCTGGAATTTGTAGGAGAAGGCTCCAACGGCTGGAATGTTGGAAGGGTTTGGAGGCTTACGGTGATATTTATAAGGGTAGAAGGGTCTCATTTTTTTCGCCAAATGGAGAAGAGGATAATGCCAAGTGGAGAAGAGTGAGGTTTTCCTTTTTTTAAAAAAAAAAAAAAATTAACTCTCGTTGCCTGCTCTCTGTTACAGTTCAGCAGAATTAATATTTTATTTATATTTATATTTTTTTTCAAAAACCTCTTTATTTGACATACTTAAGAATCTACCGAATGCGCACCTCGGGCCTCGAATTTTGACACGCAATATCTCGTTGTGATCGTCTCTGAATGACGATCAAAATGAGTACAATATTGCTACAGTTTCGGTCGGGTTTTAAATACCCGAAAATTTTCGGATATGATTTTTTGTTTAAGGTTAAATTTTACGAATTAAAAATATCATATGACCTCCGATTGACGAACGGTCGATTCCGTTGGTCTTGTATCTTCGAATCGGATCTAATGACGGTCTCGGTTCGTTTCGCGGTTTCCGAATTTGCGTCGCGGCTTTTCACGGCGCGCATTACAAAGTGACCGATTTTTGGTCGATTTCGTTCGAACGACTTTTGATTCACTATTAATTGATCGTTTTAGGTTGTTTAGTATTGACCGATAACGTTTTTGGGTTCGTTAGACCCAAATTCGGACGACTTCGGGTTTGATTGGAAACCGGATGCTACAAATATAAAAACCTCAAAGGGAGTCTCGTCCTCGAGACTCGAGTTAAGGCTATTCGGTGACTTGTTTGAATTTCATATGTCCATAAAAACCTCAAAGGGTTTTGAACCCATAAAAACCTCAAAGGGAAAACAAGTCATATATTTATAATGTGTCTAATTACAAAAGCTTGTTTTGACGATTACATCAAAATAGCTGCGGATATCGTGCCCGCATGTCGGCTTCAGTCTCCCACGTCGCCTCTTTGATGCCGTGTCGGTGCCACAAAACCTTGACCAATGAAATCTCCTTGCTGCGAAGCTTCTTCACAGCACGGTCAAGTATCTGAACTGGCTTCTCCTCATATGTCAGATCCGGCTCTACATCGAGATTCTCGTAACTGATAATGTGGCGAGGGTCATGGACATACTTCCTCAGATTGGATATGTGGAAAACATCATGAATAGCTGAAAGATGTGGAGGAAGGGCTACTCGGTATGCCACTTTCCCTACTCTAGCCAGAATCTCAAAAGGTCCAACATATCGCGGCGCCAACTTGCCACGAACACCAAATCTCTGCACTCCCTTCATGGGAGATACTCGCAAAAATACCCAATCTCCAACCTATAATTTATAGGATTGTCATTAGTATGGGATTAAGTTGAACACATATATATCAAATTGAGTGGATGAGGAGAAAATAATTAGATTACCTGAAACTCTAAGTCTCTCCTCCGACGGTCTGCATAGCTCTTCTGGCGGCTCTGTGCCGTCAGAAGCCTCCGCCTCACAAGATCAACAGCTCTCGCAGTCTCCTCCAAGAGATCCACGGAATATAAAGCATGATCACCTACCTCACGCCAACTGAGAGGTGTGAGGCATCTCCGCCCGTATAGGGCCTCGAATGGTGCCATGCCAATACTGGAGTGATAGCTGTTGTTGTACGTGAATTCCACCAAAGGCAAATGGTCCTTCCAGGACCCTTTCCACTCCAAAGTGCATGCGCGAAGTAGATCCTCAAGTGTCTGAATGGTGCGCTCACTCTGCCCGTCTGTCTGCAGATGATAAGCAGAACTCATCTTCAGCTCTGTCTGTAGTGCTGACATGAACTGATGCCAATAATGAGATGTAAATCTCGAATCCCTGTCAGACACCACTTCTCGTGGTATACCATGCAGCCTGATAACGTTCTGCACATAGAGCTTGGCCAATCTGGATGGAGTATAAGTCGTGTGGACAGGTATGAAGTGGGCTGACTTGGTCAACCTATCAACAACGACCCATATAGAATCATGGCCACCTGGCGTCTTCGGCAATCCTGTGACAAAATCCATAGAAATGCTCTCCCATTTCCACTCGGGAATGGGGAGAGACTGCAGTAATCCTGGCGGTCTCCTGTGCTCGGCCTTGACCATCTGACAGGTCATGCATCTGCTAACATGTAGAGCCACATCGCGCTTCATTCCATCCCACCAGAAATGTCGACGCAGATCACGATACATCTTCGTACTGCCTGGATGGATAGATAACCGTGAACTGTGTGCTTCGTCCAAAACGTCTCTGCGAAGCTGCTCGTCATTAGGTACAACGAGCCGTCCTGCCTTCCATAAAATAGACTCCATCACAACAAAGTCGTCAAATTCGTCCTTGATGGCGCGCATGTATCTATCATGAATCCAAGGATCGGTCTTCTGGCCTTCTACAATACGATCCCAAAGACTGCTGTATCGTGGAGGTACGGCGGTAGAAATGGATGCGCTCTCCTGAGGATGCCAATCACTCAACGCTGCCAGTGTATCCCACGTGTATAGCCAGTTCGCCGTACCCTCTGCATGTGCTCTCCTGCTAAGTGCATCAGCCACCACGTTTCCCTTACCGGGATGGTAAGAGATCGTGCAATCATAATCCTTCAGCAATTCGAGCCATCTACGCTGCCTCATGTTCAGTTCCTTCTGATCAAAGATGTACTTCAGACTCTTGTGGTCTGTGAAAATCTCAAAGTTCACCCCATATAGATAGTGACGCCAGATCTTCAAGGCGAAGACAACTGCTGCCAACTCCAAGTCATGTGTGGGGTAGTTCCGCTCGTGCGGTCTCAACTGTCGTGATGCATAAGCAATCACCTGTCCTCTCTGCATCAACACTGCTCCTAGACCTTCTCCAGATGCATCTGTGTAAACTGCATAGTCCTGAGTGCCTGAAGGAAGAGCAAGAATAGGCGCTGTAGTCAACCTCTCCTTCAGTGTCTGGAAGGTCTGCTCACATGAATCGTCCCAAATGAATGGAACTCCCTTCTGCGTCAATCGTGTCAATGGACGGACGATGCGTGAAAATCCGCTGACAAAGCGTCTGTAATAGCCCGCTAATCCGAGGAAGCTCCGAATCTGAGTGACTGTCTTGGGCTGCTCCCAAGACATAACTGCATCTATCTTCGTGGGATCAACCGCAATGCCTGCTCCAGAAATGATATGCCCAAGAAATGAGACCTGGGATAACCAGAACTCACACTTGCTCAACTTGGCATATAGCTTGTGCTCTCGTAATGTGTCTAAGACGATCCGCAGATTATTAGCATGATCCTCTTCATTCCGTGAATAGATGAGCACATCATCGATGAACACCACTACAAACCTGTCCAAGTATGGACAGAAGATACGGTTCATCATATCCATGAAAGCCGCAGGTGCATTGGTGAGCCCAAACGGCATCACCACAAACTCGTAGTGTCCATAGCGAGTCCTGAAGGCTGTCTTCGGAATATCCGACTCGCGAATCCTCAGCTGATGGTAACCTGAGCGAAGATCGATCTTCGAGAAAACCGAAGATCCCTGGAGCTGGTCAAACAAATCATCGATACGTGGCAAGGGATAACGGTTCTTCACCGTTCTCTTGTTCAGCTGCCTGTAATCGATGCATAACCTCATGGATCCATCCTTCTTCTTGACAAATAGAACCGGAGCACCCCAAGGTGAAGTGCTCGGCCTCACGAATCCCAAGTCAAGCAACTCCTGCAACTGCACCTTCAGCTCCCTCAACTCGGCTGGTGCCATGCGATATGGTGCCATCGAGATCGGCTGTGTATCTGGCAACAATGTGATCTCGAACTCAATCTCCCTCTCAGGAGGTAGCCCTGGTAGCTCATCAGGAAATACGTCAGGGTATTCTGAGACTACTCGGATGTCCTGTATCATCGGCTCCTGATCAGACACCTCTCGAACAAAAGCAAGGTAAGAATCGCAACCCTGATCAACAAGTCGCTGGGCTCGCAATACTGAAATGTACTCCATGGTGGAGTCATGTGTAGTACCCTCAAACATGAACTCGGGTAGATCTGGAATCCTGAAGACAACCGTCTTCCTAAAGCAATCAACAAGTGCATGATGAGTGGATAGCCAATCCATGCCTAAAATCAAGTCGAACTCATCTAGCTGTAGGAGTAGACAGTCTGCGATCATCTCGTAACCGCCAATCAGTACGGGCAAGTGCCTGACTATCAGAGATATGACAAATAACTGGCCACCTGGCCCTCGGATGTGATATGGAGACGATAGCGTCTCTGCAACTCTATCTAAAGAAACAAGCAACCTCGAAGCAAGGAAAGAGTGTGTCGCGCCGGAATCAAATAAAACATGGAAAGGTCGGCTCAAGACTGAGACCATACCTTTCACTACAGTAGCGGCTGAACGTGCCTGCTCCTCAGTGACTGCGTGTAACTGCCCCTGCCTGGCTGATGCAGCACTAGATCCTGCCACACTCTGCGTCTGTCTTGGCTGTTGTCGCCTAAAGTTGGAGTTCCTGCCACGGAAACTCCCTGATCGCTGTGTCTGAGGCTGTGGCTGTGAAGGCTGTGGCTGAGGCTCGCCAGAAGCCTGTGGGCACTGTGCACGGTAATGTCCCCACTCGTGACATCGGTAGCACCGGACTGGTCGAGTAGAGGGAGTAGCTGTGTCCGTGCTCCGAGCTGGTCCTGCAGGTGGTCTATCTGCTCGCTGCGACCCAGATGGTCGAGTGGACTCTGTACCTCGTCCGGCAAGTGCTCCTCCTAGAGTAGTCGATGGAGAAGAGCGAGCACTGCCAGAGAATGCCGAACCTGTAGGTCGGAACCGTCTGGCTGACCTCTGCTGCTGAAACGGTCGACGTATCGGCCCAAAATATCGCCGCGGTCTAGGCGGTGCTCCAGACGAGCTCCCGTAACGTCTCCCTCTGATGTCCTCGAACTTCTCCGCAGCATCGGTAGCCTCGGAGATAGAAGTGATGTGTAGTCCAGCCAGCTTCTCCTGCACCTCCTCTCGCATGCCGCCAATGAACTTCTCCAGATTTTCCTCGGGAAATGCGCCAGCTGCTCGTGTGTGTCGTGACAGCTCTGTGTATCGGATAAAGTAATCCCGGGCTGTCATCTGTCCCTGACGAAGCTCTGCAAACAGTCGGCGCTGGGACTCCCTCCACTTCGCAGAAAAGAAGTGGGCTCTGAACTTCGTCACAAAATCGTTCCAAGTAGGCTCTCGGCCTAACTCGGACACTACGGCCATCCACCACCGCTCGGCGAAGTCTATCAGTGAGTACTCTACGAAAGATAGCCACGTGTTTCGTGGCGCATTAATCGCCCTGAGCACTTTCATTACTCTCATCAGCCACTGCTCAGCGTCATCTGGTGGACCTGTGCCCTCGAACAAGGGTATGTTGGCCCGCTGATAAGAAGTGAAGACTGACTGGTGCCTGTGAATGGCTGCAAACTCGTGTGTATCCTCGTCAGCAAAGTCAACAGGGTCCTGCTCCCTGCCTAAGTCTGCATCCTCCTCAGCTCCATGCTCTGGAATGGCCTCTAGTGGATCATCAGGATGAGGCTGCTCCACCTCAACGGACTGGTGTTGGTCCTGCCGTATCCCATCCTGGGATGGATAGTACGTGAAATCTGACAGGTCCTCGAATCTCATCTCTATGTCCGTCTGCCTGTCAGCAATCTCAGTCTGCTGGGCCAATATCTGCTCCTGCTGGCCTCTCATAGCAGCCTGCTGCTGCTGAAGATCAGTAAGTGCGCTCAGTATGCGTGCCAGCTGATCAGAAGTATCCTGACCTGGTCGAGATGCCATGGCTCTGCATAAGAACCATAATTAGTCATAAAAATGCCCTAGACAGATATTTATCATAAATGCTTTTCTCTTCTTGGGATATAAGATGAAAATTAATGAAATTGGTGACATCTGTGGTTATTGAATATGAATGTCATATTTCCCTTCTCGAACTCACGACAAGTCGGTAGACTGTCGCTATTCGAGAACTTAATGCGATCGGAATTGTAATATCTCGAATGTGCGTATCGGGGTACCACGGCTCTGATACCAAAATGTCAACCCCCGAGGATCCGGGTACCCGTTTTCGCGCAATTCACAAGATATCATTCACAATTATCTCGCACAAGTTGCGAAAATACAGGGAAAATTTTTTTCGCGATTATGACATTCATTCTCAACACATGACCACAAGTAAAAGAGACAGACATCACCAAAATTTCTTTTCATTAATATTCATATCCATTTACCAAATGTACAAGCATATTCCATGTTACATCATATATCCCAAAATGTGACAAAAGAGATAGCATTTACATCATCATCTGAACAAAACTAAGACAAAGTAAATCATACCGTCGGGTGTACACTATATCTCCTGGAAGCATGTATATATTGAGCGGCTACTAAACTACAGGCTGTTTGCCTGCCACACACAATAGGAAGAAAAGGCGTCAGCGGTTGCTGGTACCTCCCAAAAACTTATATAAAATAACGGGCATTTATTATTTACAAAAGAAACAAGCAGAAAGGCGAGAGCAACTCAAATTAAGATTTAATTCTACTTGCAAATGAAAACGGTTTTTCAGGTTACTTGTAAGCATCTCAAAAGTTCGTAATGCATTTCTAATGACTTTCCCCCGAACCCGGCATTTCCCATATGTAACATTATTTCGATAGCAGTTGCGTAATCATGAGTGTGTGAGGGGGAATGCATATATCATTTTCCTTAGAGATCATGTTGGTTAGTGAAAGAATGGAAAAGTTGAGATTGTAGAGATCTATTAATTTATTTAAATTCTTGGGTAGAGAGAATGGTCTTTTGATCTTAACTTCTCAATTCCTCAACTTCAATGTTTCAGATATAACTCCAGATGTTGTAGATGTAGATATGGATGATCTAGATATAGAATCGCCAGTCTGTTGGCGAAGTAACTCAAGCGGTGAAGAAGCCTACAAATGGCTCTTCCGTCTCGCCCTCTAATTGGAAGCGCGGTCCAATAGAGGGATAGGTCTACTCCCCAACTACGCTACTGAGACGGGTGAGAGAGACTCCCTAGGAAAAGTCGCTCTAGAAAAACAGCCCGACTAGTACGGGCAACCGAGCTCGTACGTAAAGCTGAAAAACCAGGATCCCCCGCCTGGGCATCCTAAAACAGGGTCAACGGAACTGGTCTAAAGTCTGGATCCCAACGAGGCGTAAAACACTGCGAGCTCGCGTAAAAACCGAAAAGGGACTGGGATCCTAGACCCGCGCACTTGGCGGCCGCTGCCCTAACTGAGCTTCCTTTCCTCCGCCCAGGCGAGAGTCACCGCGCTCTCGCACGATCATGTGTAGAAGTCATCATGATCGGCACAAATAATTTTTATGATATTGACACTCAATCTTTCATGGTCTTTGATGTAGCTAACATTTCAGACCTAAGCATCTAGTCAACAATCTTATTTAATAGTGGTCCATATTTAATGATTCATATCTAAAGGGCTGATTGCAGAGATTTTCAACTGATGATCGTGGATAATTTTATTTAAATCATGTGTTTAGAAGTCATTCATTGGTTCTAGATATAATGTTTAAATCAACATAACTCTCTCAACTTTTCTTTTATAAACAATATGGTCATAGTAGTGCATAATGTCTTCTCAACAAGAATAGCATTTATGTAGTTCAATTATTCAACCTGGTGATGGCTTGAAGGTATATATAAAAATTTTATTTTATTTTTTTCCATGTATTCTAGCATTCGGACTGTCTCTTTTTGTATATAAGTTATGAACACGAATTCCCTAACACAGGGTATTGATAGGATTTATTTTGTTATTGGATCTCAATGTTTTAGTTTGTTGGACTCAAAAGGAATACAAAGTCATTTCTAGATTACACGCTAATCATTCCACCATATGTTGGAAAGAGATTGTTGTGACATGCAATATAATTAATAACTAACATCCTGGCTAATCAGATTGAAAGCTAATCAGACCTATACATAATTAATGAAAGATAATCGAGATACTTTATAAATCAATATGTAATTCCATTAATGATGCAAGCTATGTTGACTCCAAAAGATGGAGTTTAAGCAATGAATTGTTTATTCGACATACATGGTCAGATAAAAAATGATTCTCTGCATTTTTGAAATTTAAATGGCTCTCAACTTAAAGACCTTGTTAAGTTAGTTTTTTTTTATAGCTTAAAATATTAAATCAACTACGTATTCTATAAAAATTTGTGTATTCAATACAAATTAAAATGACACCTTCAAGTTTCTGCTTGTCAAATTATTGGTAAAAGTCACCCTTCTAAATTTTACTTCTCAAGAGAATCGTTGATCTAAGTTGAGGCCGTGTCTATATTCCTGAAGATGGAAAGTTGATCCCCACCCTAACCTTTTTATCATGACTCTTGCAACACTAAATGATTTAGGCAAAGCCAACACAACTTCATTGTTTCAAAGTGAAATGAAGAAAGTGAAGCCTTTGGATTCATTAGCATTGATTGGTCTCCACTACACAATGAACGGTCCAAGCCCATTATATATTAGGCTCATAAAACCTGGCCTAAAAAAAAAATAAAAACATCTTTATCACAAGTCCGGTCCAAGCAACCACACACCTTAACTTTGGCTTAAAATATGCAGATCTTCTTAAGAAAATATTATTCTTTCAATTAGAAAGAAAAATTCCCACGGCATAGGCACTAACAAGTCCCCCTTTTTTTTTATATCTGACCAAATTATGCTTTAAAAAAAACAAGTGAAAGTCTCCTACATGTTCGAATATATCCTCCATAAATTTTTTAGTTCTTAAAGAACAACTCTGGAATGTTGAGAATTAGCTACCAAGTTAGTTGAGAGTGGTCACAGGTTTCCCACGTATTTGTTCACCCAATCATTTAGAGAGGGAAGGGAAGATGAAAAGATTTTTGATGCAGATTTTTTTTTGTAGTAATTGGATTTAACTTGTGCAAGAACATGAATGGCAGCAAGAGGAGGCTTAGGATTGTACCTTTTTCTTCAAAACTTGAAGATCTTTACATGCAAGAGGAAGAAAGTGGAGTTCCAGCAGCTGCTGCGTCTTATGGCTGGAATTTGTAGGAGAAGGCTCCAACGGCTGGAATGTTGGAAGGGTTTGGAGGCTTACGGTGATATTTATAAGGGTAGAAGGGTCTCATTTTTTCGCCAAATGGAGAAGAGGATAATGCCAAGTGGAGAAGAGTGAGGTTTTCCTTTTTAAAAAAAAAAAATTTAACTCTCGTTGCCTGCTCTCTGTTACAGTTCAGCAGAATTAATATTTTATTTATATTTATATTTTTTTTTCAAAAACCTCTTTATTTGACATACTTAAGAATCTACCGAATGCGCACCTCGGGCCTCGAATTTTGACACGCAATATCTCGTTGTGATCGTCTCTGAATGACGATCAAAATGAGTACAATATTGCTACAGTTTCGGTCGGGTTTTAAATACCCGAAAATTTTCGGATATGATTTTTTGTTTAAGGTTAAATTTTACGAATTAAAAATATCATATGACCTCCGATTGACGAACGGTCGATTCCGTTGGTCTTGTATCTTCGAATCGGATCTAATGACGGTCTCGGTTCGTTTCGCGGTTTCCGAATTTGCGTCGCGGCTTTTCACGGCGCGCATTACAAAGTGACCGATTTTTGGTCGATTTCGTTCGAACGACTTTTGATTCACTATTAATTGATCGTTTTAGGTTGTTTAGTATTGACCGATAACGTTTTTGGGTTCGTTAGACCCAAATTCGGACGACTTCGGGTTTGATTGGAAACCGGATGCTACAAGCATGACGTCTCCTCGGTCATTCTTATCGATTGATCCCTGGGGCCCAGCATAGGAGATGGAGTGCTATTATGCATTTCAAATCTCTTTAATACAATATGTAAATACTTTTCTTAACTAAGACTCATTTTCATTGAATCCTTGTCTCTTCTAATTTGAATTTCAAGAACATAGGATGCCTCATCCATGTCCTTCATCTCAAATTCACTGCTCAAATTCTTCTTAATTTCGTTAAACCATTCTATGTCATTACCCGCGAGTAGAATGTCCTCTGCATACAATGACATGATAACAAACTTGCTTTCACTCTTTATGACATATATACATTTATCCTACTTATTTGTAACAAATCCAAATTGGATAATTTTCTCATGAAACTTAAGATACCATTATCGTGAAGACTATTTCAAGCCATGTAATGATTTTTAACTTATAAAGTCTTTTCTCCTTACTCTCAACCTAAACACTATTAGGTTGTCGCATATAAATATTCTCTCTTAATTCTCTATTAAGGAAGGTTGTCTTCACGTTCATTTGGAATAATTTAAAATCCATATATGCAACTATATCTAAGATCATCCGAATCGATGTGAACTTAGCAACTAGAGAGTGGTTTTCTAGAAGTTTATTCCGGCTTGTTGAGTATAACCCTTAGCAACTAATCTTGCTTTATATTTATCAATAACACCATCAACTCGGTACTTTTTCTTGAGTACACACTTATATCTTATGGATTGCCTACTTCTGACAAATCACATAATTCGCATACATCGTTTCATTCAATTGAGTCCAACACATCCCTCATGGCAGTCGTTCATGATTCTGAGTCGTTCGAAGCCATTGCTTCGTTAAAAGATATGAGATCTGTACAATCTGCTACATCCTCATCTATGGTGTAACACGATGCCTCGCATCCATAAAAATAATAATCTTTCATCTATGTGGATCATGTTCTGGACTCTTGTTGTTGATTATACTCGTGGGTTGTGTGAGTTCACTCACTTCCTCTAAAAGATCATCATTAGCCATATGTTCATTCTCTATATATGGATGACCAATATCATATATTAGTTTTTTTATTATCTTCGAGTCATCTTCATTGTCATGTAGGACAATCAAAGGATATAATTCCTCTACTTCCTTCTCCTTTTATTGATGAATTTCAAGGAAAGTTACATCACGACTTTCGATCAGACTTTTAGTTTCATAGAAGAACATACATCCTTTAGAATGTTCACTATATCCAACTAATTTACACTTTAATGTTGAAGTCTAGCTTGTCACTAAATGGACTCGGTACCAAGACATGTGCAGTCCTCCCCATTTCCGAAGATGAACCAACTCAGGTTCCCATTCAAATTAAATTTCATATGGCATTGATTCTACGGACTTGGTGGAAATCCGATTCTGTATGTAATTAGCTTTTAATACTACTTCTCCCCAAAATTTCTTTGAGAGATCTGAGTGTGACAATGTACACATAATTGCATTCATCAGAGTTCTATTCTTTCTTTCAGCTATCATTTTGTTGTTGTATATAAGGCATTGTAGTCTACCTACAAATATATTCTTGAATGCAATACTGCTCAAACTCCTTTGAGGTATATTCTCCATCTTTATCAGTCATAAAGGTCTTAATTGGTTTTCCAAATTCTGTCTCTACTTGTGTCTTATATTTCTTAAATGTTTCAAAGGCTCCAACCTTTTTCTAAAGAGATAGACATAAGAGAACCTAGAATAATAATCAGTGAATGTTATGAAGTATTCCTTTTTTTCTATGTGTATTGAAACTTAATGGTCCACATATATTTGAATAGATCATGTCTAATAGTTATGTTGATCGAATTCCTGTCGAAAGGGTTTTTTCGTCATTTTACATGTCAAACAATGTTCACAAGAATGTCCTTGCACCCGTAATCTTAGACAGAAGATCAGATTTGATCATTTGATCCATTTTAAATTTTTTTGGATGACACAATCTCATATACCATAAATCACAGTCTGATAAATAACATAGAGAGTACTTAGAAACTACATGCATTGATTCACTAGAATTTATTACAAGAAGACAGAATAGATCGTGCTCAGATATAAACTTTCCCATGGTATAAACCTATAAAATTAAACTTCAAAGTCTTTCTTGAGTAGAACTGGAAAAAATACAAGATTCCGACGTATTCATGTGGCATATAGTACATCCTAAAGTACCATTATACTGTCATCCAAGTCAAGCTTATATGTCACAACACCTTCAACATTCAAGTAGGTGTTATTTTCCATGAAAATCCTCCGTTCGCTTTTCTTCAGCTCCTTGAAGTTCACAAGTTGGCGGATTGCACCAAATTCAATCCACCACCCGTCACAGTATGTGACCACAGAGTTGCATTCTACAATAGTCACGAATTCAATGTTCTTCTTACATTTACTTTCTGGCACTTTAGACTTTCTTAGCTTCTTCTTGTTGGGGCAATTGACATTGAAATGATCGTATTTGCCGCAACCATAACATGAGTTGCATGGGTATTTCCCACTTTTTCCTTTAAAATTCATCTTTGAGGTCCTAGTCTTTTCTTTGCATGCATCACATTAGCTTTTCCTTCCTCGTCCTCGACCTTAAAGATATCGACTTTTGATTTTTACTTCGAGAAGTCTTGTTTAGTTGCCAGTACATAGGTATGTCCGTCACACTCTTTATGTTACCGTTCATCCTCAAGAATGTGGCACCCATGTTCATTGATGAAGAGAGACTTCCTAGAATGATTGCTATTTGCATCCTATCAGAAATTGCGTATTCAGAAGTTGTTAGATTCTTGGCCATCGTAATCATCTTATTCATGTGCTCAATGATGCTTTCAGATTCCTTCATTTTACACGAGTTGTACTTTTGTAGAAGAAGTTGGACGCTCACTTTCGACTTGGAGTGATATTTCTCCTTAACCATAATTCAGAGCTCGTAAGCTTTCATATGTCTCAAATACCCGAATCAGATTCAAATCCATATGAGACAGCATGAAGCTCCTAGTTATATTATATGCTTCCTCCCACTGTTCTCAGGACCTAATTTTCATCATATTTGGATTCTCAAGGTATGTTTCTTTCGTCTTGCGAGTGAGAGAATGAGAGAGAAGTAAAGAAAGAGATGTGGGAATAGGAAGGGGGCTCTTGATGTCAAGGTCCGGATGTTAATGCTTTTCCCCTCCCTATGGAAGGTTTATATAGGACGTAAACTCTCGCATCATCTATCCCTTTCATCCACGTCTGGGTGGTTAGGCTCGTCACGAGATCCGATCTTGTGCAACGGTTGTAGGCACTTTTGACCACTCGATCATCTATGAGATTAATTCTAACAATATTTGATTCTGCTAAACAAATACATTGTCAAGAAAAACCCTCCCATTAAAAAAAGCAACTATCATCATCCAGTTCATGAAAATATCACACTATTCAGATCATCGGAAATGAACAACTAGTCATACGACAAGATCATACTCATAGGTATCAAAGTCAACGATACATGGACATAAATAAGAACTGTACTCCAGCTTCACTGTAACAAACACCTTCTCCGACGCACTGTCCATCGATCGAGGAGTTGGAGCTGTTACGGGAGAGGGCATTGGAGCCCATCTTGGTTGCTCGGCATTCCTTCCTCTATTGGTGTTCACATAAACAAGACCAATCCATGGTCATCCGCTCGTTGCCGCTAAGCTTCCCACGATAAGGAAGTGATGGAATCAGATTATTTGTATTAGATTCTCTATATATAGATGAGAACTGGAGAAAGGCCGCAGTTTTCTACTTTACTTCAAGATGGAGTTTTTGCTGGAGCAAAGGGAGGGGGCAAGCAGAGAAAAGGGGGATGGGACGAGGAGGTGGAGGGGGTGAGGGTGGATCAAGGGGAGGGAGAGGAGACAGCTCAAGGCAGAACAACAAGAGTGGAAGAGGTAGTGGTGGAGGGGACGAAGGTGGAGGAAAAGGGATGAGTAGGCAGCTGAGGGCAGAGCAACTGAGGGCGAAGATGTTGGACATGCGAGCTTACGGTGAGCCATTATGCAATAAATGTTGTTACACATATCATTCCCTGATCTGAAATGAAGAATAAATAATTTGCATAATAGGTCCCTCTGTACAATTAGGGTTATCTACCATGGCCATCTTGATGATCATATAGCTGTTGGTTCATTAAATGAATAATAGAGGTTGGTGTTTAGATGAATATCTGTGACGCCCCGCCACGCCGGCTACCGAAACCGACGAGATGGGAGCGTCGGACCTACGATCCAAATATGCCCACGATCTATGATACTCAGCAAACCATCTTATGTACATTAGATTAACATTTGAAATATAAATAACAACAGGAGAATAATATGAAATGGAAAGTAAAATACACCATCCGTTCTCATTGATAATGATAATCAAGTCCATGTCCATAGAAGAGATACATCATGAAATCTTAAAGTTTGTAGAAAAAGCTCTCAACATATCTCACTACAATGTCTCTCAATAATAACATAAAATGATGCGGAAGTAAATAAGTTACTCTAAATAGGACGCACCCTGTCTAGTGCAAATATGACGTAGGAAGTGCTGATCTCCTCAAAAGACCGCTACTATAGCGGCTGCTGCTCAGGTATACCTCTTGGGTTCACACGAGGGTAACGTTATGAGCAATTGCCCAGTAACGAGACAAACACTATAATGACAAATGCAGGGGTAAGAAAATAATGTATACTCAACTTTATTTAATGGCACATGCATCTATTGAAAAAAAAATTAGAAAGAACACCAAGTCATTCTAATTCACATTGGATCTCATAATTATTTACTTTTATTTATTTATATAATAATCATTTAAGTATAACCACCATAATCTTGATATTTCTACAAATTGATTAGAGTCCACAACGGTATACATTTTTCCGACACCCGATCAATAATCATTTCTCGTATTATTTTAGCACACGCAAGTACGCGACTCGCAGGCCTCCGCTATGCGGGAACTTGTTTGTCATCTTGGATAAACCTCCAAGTATTTCAATGCCAAATTCTCCAACTTCAAACCATATCCCGGAACACCTCTCACAATAATAATACTCAAAGTAGAATTAGATGCGGCCACATATAATTTTAAATCGAGTATTAAAATCGTGTATAAGTGAGAAACCAAAAACGTCAACCGTTGCCACCTGCCAACTCCGTCGAGCGACTCCGGATACCACCGGGCTGCTAGGTGCAACGTCACCCAACTCGTCCGTTGGGGTCGCGACCTTCATGGCATCTATCCGGGGCCCAAGGGTGCATGCCCAATCCCTTGAGGCACCTAACTCCGTCCGCTTGATCATTATTAATTTGACATTCATGATGTGATAGTTTTTTTTACAGTCATGATAATGCGAAATAACCTGATGAGACTTTGAGTCATTGCCATACTTCTATATTGTTAAAGAGGCTAGTCGGGTACCTCAAGAGTACACTATAAGATTTAAGAATCTCAAATTCTAGTAATGTTGACCATTGATATAAGGCTTACTGAATCATATCGAAACGGAATGGTACCATTGTTTAAGGTTGTATATGATGGGGTTTAAGAAGAAAGTTTGAACACATGAATGGAACCTAATGGCCCCTTGTGTATTAGTGTATCTCTGACTTGAGTTCTATCTACAGATCTATTAAGTCTACAACACAAACATGATGCCACATGATATATGTCTTATACATGATTGAGAGTAACAACTTCTCTTATGCAATACACATATGTTTGAAATTTTATTATTATTTTTCAACGTCCTTCACACATAAAATATTGAATGTTGTAGATAATACTGATTGGATATATCATATATCGTTAGAATGATCCGACGAATGGCTCATAATAAATTCCTATATAAGGTACGATCAAGATCTAACATGTAAAATTAATTTTATTTTAACAACAGTAACATGATGGCCATGAATGAAAAATCAATTATGGTATACAGTATTCTCAATTACATATTCACCCTGTCGCATGAAATGTTAATAACGGATTTACCCTCATGATTAAAATCATAAAAAGGTTCATCTATTGCATCTCATGCAACCTTAAACGGCAATGGTATTAACATATGATAAAAAAATATAACGTGTACATTACTGGACTTAATATCAACGCATGGTTAGAAAAATTAAATGGGTACAGACTTTACCGTTATATTTTTTTACATGCAAAGGCCGTTACCTCTTTAAGAAATGGAATACCATCAATTTGATCCATGTCTTGGATACCTCAACGAGGTTCTGCATATGTATGGAAATAGGAAATTCACACATATCTCATGTGGATGCAACCTTATCTTATGCAAGAAGGGATATGCAATTGTGGATTACGTACATGTTATCCCAGTTTACGTTGCTTCTATTATACAATAATGCCATTGTTAACTCTATCAATCCGTACGTTTAACACTAAAACCCTGTTCTCACATATCTCACGAACTGTGGAAAAGAACAACGAATTCCATTTTCTCTAACAATAATATCCGTACAAGAATAGGATTTAGCACTATATTTCTGAAATCAGGATTTACGGGTACCATTAACTGTGATTTCGATTATATATCAAGTAGTGATATATAAAAATGTGCATCACGCAATATACCAAGATAGTCCTCTGTAATTTATATTCGATAAAACACACAGGCTCTATTGATGTACAAAAATTATGGGAACGAAAATCGCGTAGAAACCATCAGCAAGAGGGAGGTATTTTTCGTTACAAACACATAAGGCTCTAGAGGTATTTTAGTGTATAGGAAAAAAATACGTGGAACCCAACAGCAAAAGGGGGTATTATCGTTACCTCCGAGGATGTTCCCTCGGGATCTCCTCTTACACGGAAACAATATTTCCGTTGCTCGATCGTAGTGCGGAGGCGTGCACCGCGGTGACCTCGAGCTTTCCTACGTGATGGTGGTCGCGGATCTTCGATCGGAGCTCCTTCTCCGACGTCGATGGCGGCCTCCCAATGATAAAATCGACCGAGGTGGTGGTGCTCTAAAAAGAGGGAAGGATGGTGGTGGCTAGGGCTTTTAGAGATCAGTCTATCATCTCCTATTTATAGAAGGAGAGGTGAATTTGGATCTCGATTCGGATCCGGTTCGGATCCATATATGGGTCCCGACTATGATTCTTAAAACAACGATAACTTGAGCTAGGAATATCGGAATTAGGTGTTCTTGGGCTCGTTGGAAAGATCTCGACAAGATCTACGTAATGGTGTGCTTGATTGAATTTTTTGGATGTTAAAAATACTCCAGATTTTTGAGAAAAAATCGGGGTTTCACATCATAAAAATCTTAAAGGAAGTCTCGTCCTCGAGACGTAGGATTTAATGTATAAGTTTCGAATGTGGTGTAGATTCAGGCATAAAAATCTTAAAGAGAACGAAACCCATAAAAATCTTAAAGAGGATTAAAATAGGGTTTCGTGAACATACCTTCAAAAAGATAGGGGTATTTCTGTAGCATATCTGCCTCAGGCTCCCAGGTGGCCTCCTCAATGTTCTGACTTTGCCACAATACCTTAACCAAAGGGATGTCTTTCCTTCGTAATTTCTTGACTGCCCGGTCTAAAATCTGCACGGGTGCCTCATGAAAAGACAAATTCGGTTCAACCACGAGGTTTTCATAGCTAATCACATGTCGAGGGTCTCGAATATACTTTCGGAGGTTTGATACGTGGAATATATCATGCACGCCTGCCAATTGAGGGGGGAGTGCTACTCGGTATGCTACCTTCCCAATACGAGATAAAATCTCGAAAGGGCCAACGAACCTCGGTGTCAGCTTGCCCTTAATACCAAATCTTTGAATACCCTTCATTGGGGATACTCTCAAGAAGACAAATTCTTCGACTTCAAACTCGATATCACGACGTTTCTGATCAGCATAGCTCTTTTGACGGCTTTGTGCAGTCAAAATTTTCTTTCTAGCCATCTCTACTGCCCTTGTTGTATCCTCGATTATCTGAGTAGAATAAATCTCTTTGTCACCCACTTCCTGTAAACACAAGGGAGTGGTGCATCTCCGTCCATACAATGCCTCACAAGATGCCATGTCAATACTAGCATGGTAGCTATTGTTATAAGTGAACTCCACCAAAGGACGGTGGTCCTTCCAAGATCCTTGCCACTCAATGGCACATGCTCTGAGTAGCTCTTCAAGGGTCTGAATTGTCCTCTCTGATTGCCCATCAGTCTGCGGATGATAGGCTGAACTAGGACACAGTTTAGTTTTTAGGGCATTCATGAATTCTTCCCAATAATGTGACGTGAAACGAGAGTCCCTATCAGATATAACCTCCTTGGGAATCCCATGCAAGCGAATAACATGTTGAATATATAGTTTGGCCATATCCACCGGAGTGCATGTCATGTTCACGGGAATAAAGTGTGCATACTTAGTCAACCTGTCTACAATAACCCAAATAGCATCATATCCACCTACTATACGAGGTAAGGATGTCACGAAGTCCATAGAGACACTCTCTCATTTCGACAACGGAATAGGAAGTGACTTTAACAAGCCTGGAGGATGCTTGTGCTCTGCCTTCACCAATTGGCACGTAAGGCAACAACTGACATGTTCTACAACATATCTCTTCATCCCTTCCCATCAGAAGTGTTGACGGAGATCTTTATACACCTTGGTGCTTCCTGGATGGATAGATAATCTGAAACAGTGAGCCTCATCTATGATGTCTCTCCTTAACTCATCATCATCAGGGACACAGACACGGTCTCCCTTCCATAAGATGGACTCACAAACTCTAAATCCATCAAACTCCTCCTTCAGACATCGATGCAACAAGTCTTGTAGTTTCTGATCTGTCTGTTGACCATGCACAAGCTTGTCCCATAATCCACTGTACTTAGCAGGTACAGTTACGACATCTGTAGTACTACCAAAGGGGTGCCACTCATTGAGTGTTGTGAGCATATCCCAAGTCTGTAGCCATGATGTGGTGCCCTCGGTATGTGCTCTCCTACTCAAAGCATTTCCTACTATATTTCCCTTACCCGGATGATAAGCGGTCATGCAGTCGTAATCTTTCAACAGTTCCATCCATCGTCTTTGTCTCGTATTCAATTCCCGTTGGTCAAAGATATATTTGGTACTCTTGTGATCTGTAAAAATTTCAAAAGTGACCCCATATAAGTAGTAACACCATATCTTCAATGCGAAGACTATAGCTGTCAACTCCAAGTTATGAGTAGGGTAGTTCTGTTCATGGTTCTTTAATTATCGCGATGCATATGTCACAACCTGACCACGTTGCATCAACACTGCTCCTAAACCCTCCTTTGATGCATTAACATACATCGTAAAATCTAAAGTTCCTGAAGGGAGGGTGAGAATCGGGGTATTGGTCAATCTCCCTTTCAACATACGAAAGCTCAACTCATACTTGTCGCTCCAAATGAAAGGGACATCTTTCTATGTCAGACGAGTAAGTGGTAAATCTAGTTGCGAGAAGCCCTAACAAAACGTCTGTAGTAGCCAGCAAGGCCTAAGAAACTGCGTATCTCGGTAACTATCTTGGACTGCTCCCAGGACATTATTGCCTCTATCTTGGCTGGATCAACTGCCACACCTGCTCCCGAAATTACATGACCAAGGAAGGCTACTTCGGTAAGCCAAAATTCACACTTGTTTTATTTGCATACAAATTGCGTTCTCTGAATGTCTCAAGAATAGTATGAAGGTGCTGCTCATGCTCATGCTCATCACGTGAGTAGTTGAATATATCATCAATGAATACTACCACAAAACGATCTAAGTATGGATAGAAAATTCTATTCATCATATCCATGAACACAGTAGGTGCGTTCGTGAGTCCAAACGGCATGACCACAAACTCATAATGGTTGCATATGGTGCAAAAAGCATATTTAAGCACCTCTGTGTCCTTAATTCTCAATTGATGATAACCCGATCGTAGATTAATCTTTGAGAATACCGTTTCACCTTGCAACTGATCGAAAAGATCATCTATTCGTGGAAGTGGATAACGGTTCTTTACCGTTCTTTTATTCAATTGCATGTAGTCGATGAACAAACGCGTAAACCCATCCTTCATATTTACGAAGAGGTCGATGCCCCCTAAGGTGATGTACTGGAAAGGATGAATCCTTTTTTTTCCAACAACTCCTACACTTGTACTTTGAGCTCCCTGAATTCGGCTGGTGCCATTCGGTATGGAGGTATGGAGATAGGTTGTGTATCAGGTATCAAGGTGATCTCGAACTTGATCTCCCTCCTTGGTGGCAGTCCAGGTAACTCCTCTAGAAATACATCAGGAAAGTCACGCACAAGTCTAACATCTTCAATCATGCGATCCTGGACAGGTAACTCCACAGCATAGGCGAGAAAACCTATGCAACCCTGATCGAGTAAGTGTTGGGCCTTCAATGCTGATACATATAAGACTTCACTATCTAGGGTACGCCCATCAAACTAAAAGGTAGGTATGCTTGGGAGACGGAACACTAATTTCTTCTCAAAGCAATCAAGGCATGTGTGATGTTGCTCGAGCTAATCCATACCTAGGATGACATCAAAATTTTCTAACAGAATAAGTAAAAGATATGCGGGCATTAGGTGCCCGCCAATCTGCACTGCTACATCCCTCGCTTCTTGTCACACGATGAATAATTGACCCCTTGGGACCTTGATGTAGTAAGGATATGAAACAAAGATTGGTTCTTTTTCTAACTTGGATACTAGTCGATGTGCTAGAAAAGAGTGAGTAGCTCTTGAATCAAATAAGGCATGTAAGGATATACCATGCACTGAAACCATACCTCGCACTACATCTCCTGGGTGCGACTTGCGCCTGTGTGATTGCATTCAATTATCCCTGCAGGTGTGATGGGGCGTTAGAACCTGCAACGCTGGAGGTTGGTCATGGTGGAGGACGTTGAAAGCCTCGACCTCCATGACGAGAAGCTGATCCATGTGATTGTGCGAGTGAGAAAGTTGATCGTACATTTGGTTGATGATTGCCTAAGCTGCTAGTAACTAAGGGATACTTGGTCTTGAAATGGCCCGGTTGTTGGCAGTGGAAACACCTACGATATCCTGACTGAGAAAATGAGCCTCCCGAGACAAGGCTAGCACCTCTTGTCTTGTGACCCCGCGAGTGTGTCGAAGAGCGGAAGGAAGTAGTGTCGCGACTCGCCAAGCCCAGCCCCAAAATGAGTGTAGGAGCAAATCTGCTAGTGGTAGGAGTGGTAGCCACTGGGTGGAAACGATGCTCTTTACGAGCTCTGTAGAAATCTCGACGAACAGATCTCCCGGACTGAGGTGATTGGAAAGACAATGGACTTATTAAACATGACTGTAATTATTCTCCTTAACTAATGCTAAATTAGATAGCTTTGTCGCTATATTTATATTTCAAATCCCGTTGATAATCTAATATGCAAAGGATAGAATGGAGTATCGGGCTCTGATACCATCTGTGACGCCCCGCCCCGCCGGCTACCGAAACCGACGAGATGGGAGCGTCGGACCTACGATCCAAATATGCCCACGATCTATGATACTCAGCAAACCATCTTATGTACATTAGATTAACATTTGAAATATAAATAACAACAGGAGAATAATATGAAATGGAAAGTAAAATACACCATCCGTTCTCATTGATAATGATAATCAAGTCCATGTCCATAGAAGAGATACATCATGAAATCTTAAAGTTTGTAGAAAAAGCTCTCAACATATCTCACTACAATGTCTCTCAATAATAACATAAAATGATGCGGAAGTAAATAAGTTACTCTAAATAGGACGCACCCTGTCTAGTGCAAATATGACGTAGGAAGTGCTGATCTCCTCAAAAGACCGCTACTATAGTGGCTGCTGCTCAGGTATACCTGTTGGGTTCACACGAGGGTAACGTTATGAGCAATTGCCCAGTAACGAGACAAACACTATAATGACAAATGCAGGGGTAAGAAAATAATGTATACTCAACTTTATTTAATGGCACATGCATCTATTGAAAAAAAATTAGAAAGAACACCAAGTCATTCTAATTCACATTGGATCTCATAATTATTTACTTTTATTTATTTATATAATAATCATTTAAGTATAACCACCATAATTTTGATAATTCTACAAATTGATTAGAGTCCACAACGGTATACATTTTTCCGACACCCGATCAATAATCATTTCTCGTATTATTTTAGCACATGCAAGTACGCGACTCGCAGGCCTCCGCTATGCGGGAACTTGTTTGTCATCTTGGATAAACCTCCAAGTATTTCAATGCTAAATTCTCCAACTTCAAACCATATCCCGGAACACCTCTCACAATAATAATACTCAAAGTAGAATTAGATGTGGCCACATATAATTTTAAATCGAGTATTAAAATCGTGTATAAGTGAGAAACCAAAAACGTCAACCGTTGCCACCTGCCAACTCCGTCGAGCGACTCCGGATACCACCGGGCTGCTAGGTGCAACGTCACCCAACTCGTCCGTTGGGGTCGCGACCTTCATGGCATCTATCCGGGGTCCAAGGGTGCATGCCCAATCCCTTGAGGCACCTAACTCCGTCTGCTTGATCATTATTAATTTGACATTCATGATGTGATAGTTTTTTTTTACAGTCATGATAATGCGAAATAACCTGATGAGACTTTGAGTCATTGCCATAATTCTATATTGTTAAAGAGGCTAGTCGGGTACCTCAAGAGTACACTATAAGATTTAAGAATCTCAAATTCTAGTAATGTTGACCATTGATATAAGGCTTACTGAATCATATCGAAACGGAATGGTACCATTGTTTAAGGTTGTATATGATGGGGTTTAAGAAGAAAGTTTGAACACATGAATGGAACCTAATGGCCCCTTGTGTATTAGTGTATCTCTGACTTGAGTTCTATCTACAGATCTATTAAGTCTACAACACAAACATGATGCCACATGATATATGTCTTATACATGATTGAGAGTAACAACTTCTCTTATGCAATACACATATGTTTGAAAATTTATTATTATTTTTCAACGTCCTTCACACATAAAATATTGAATGTTGTAGATAATACTGATTGGATATATCATATATCGTTAGAATGATCCGACGAATGGCTCATAATAAATTCCTATATAAGGTACGATCAAGATCTAACATGTAAAATTAATTTTATTTTAACAATAGTAACATGATGGCCATGAATGAAAAATCAATTATGGTATACAGTATTCTCAATTACATATTCACCCTGTCGCATGAAATGTTAATAACGGATTTACCCTCATGATTAAAATCATAAAAAGGTTCATCTATTGCATCTCATGCAACCTTAAACGGCAATGGTATTAACATATGATAAAAAAATATAACGTGTACATTACTGGACTTAATATCAACGCATGGTTAGAAAAATTAAATGGGTACAGACTTTACCGTTATATTTTTTTACATGCAAAGGCCGTTACCTCTTTAGGAAATGGAATACCATCAATTTGATCCATGTCTTGGATACCTCAACGAGGTTCTGCATATGTATGGAAATAGGAAATTCACACATATCTCATGTGGATGCAACCTTATCTTATGCAAGAAGGGATATGCAATTGTGGATTACGTACATGTTATCCCAGTTTACGTTGCTTCTATTATACAATAATGCCATTGTTAACTCTATCAATCCGTACGTTTAACACTAAAACCCTGTTCTCACATATCTCACGAACTGTGGAAAAGAACAACGAATTCCGTTTTCTCTAACAATAATATCCGTACAAGAATAGGATTTAGCACTATATTTCTGAAATCAGGATTTACGGGTACCATTAACTGTGATTTCGATTATATATCAAGTAGTGATATATAAAAATGTGCATCACGCAATATACCAAGATAGTCCTCTGTAATTTATATTCGATAAAACACACAGGCTCTATTGATGTACAAAAATTATGGGAACGAAAATCGCGTAGAAACCATCAGCAAGAGGGAGGTATTTTTCGTTACAAACACATAAGGCTCTAGAGGTATTTTAGTGTATAGGAAAAAAATACGTGGAACCCAACAGCAAAAGGGGGTATTATCGTTACCTCCGAGGATGTTCCCTCGGGATCTCCTCTTACACGGAAACAATATTTCCGTTGCTCGATCGTAGTGCGGAGGCGTGCACCGCGGTGACCTCGAGCTTTCCTACGTGATGGTGGTCGCGGATCTTCGATCGGAGCTCCTTCTCCGACGTCGATGGCGGCCTCCCAATGATAAAATCGACCGAGGTGGTGGTGCTCTAAAAAGAGGGAAGGATGGTGGTGGCTAGGGCTTTTAGAGATCAGTCTATCATCTCCTATTTATAGAAGGAGAGGTGAATTTGGATCTCGATTCGGATCCGGTTCGGATCCATATATGGGTCCCGACTATGATTCTTAAAACAACGATAACTTGAGCTAGGAATATCGGAATTTGGTGTTCTTGGGCTCGTTGGAAAGATCTCGACAAGATCTACGTAATGGTGTGCTTGATTGAATTTTTTGGATGTTAAAAATACTCCAGATTTTTGAGAAAAATTCGGGGTTTAACAATATCTAAAGAGTTAGATAGAGGATTCATCAAGTACCGTCAAATGATTACTAAGACATGATCTCCAGCCTGAGTAGGAGATGGCAATCTTTTCTCACATAGGATGATATCTGACCGACCTCTTGATGTAGGTCCTCTGCATGGAAATGGTGATTCGAAGGTGTCAAATTAGTTAGGTCAATGGGTTGACTTAACGATATTGAGATAACCTAAATCCTATGTTGAATGTTGTCACAGCATAAGCACGCATTCTCTGACTGGAGACAAATGTATTGCTATATGTCTGAGTATATATATTTGGCAGACCAATACGTTGATGGCCTAACCAAGGTCTATACACCGGCAAGCTGGTATGCATATAAAGGCATATAAGTAATACGATCTATCAAAGGAATCATACATATTTACTTATGAAACGGAAGACATGAGCTAACTCATAAGGTATTGGGACCGATCAAATTCCATGCATGGTCGTCGTGCTTTGGAAGCATGACATGAGTTTGAAGGTATGATATATGTTTTGGAAAAGCATATGATCGATATCAACTCCCTATTACCAAGAATGAGAAACTTAGTGATCAATCCCTGAAGAAACAGTGTAAAATTGATCTTGATCTTCAGGTTGACCATGGGTCTTCCAGTATGCATGATGTACAGGTATTGGGAATACTTGAGGTATTGTAATCATAAACAATTGTATAACCATGACGCTTCCATTCCGAAAGAGTGATGAAACAGGTCTGAATTTTAGTGACTCCTTTCAGTAGAGAAGCAATCTGATCTTATTCTAAGTATTGGACATTGGTCTCAATGAGATTCAAATGCAATGAGAAGATTAGATTTGCGACCTTGATTTAATCAAGCATCTGTGGGAGGTCCGAAAGATCTGGATTTGACATAAGATCTCAACATCTAAGTCACTATACGTGTAACAATACAGTCACACTATCCTTACCTCCAAGTATCTGCGGAGAAAGTACGTTATTCATGAAGGGGTTTAATTATCATTTGATAAATTATGTATCCAAGCAACAAGATGTTGATAATTAAATGAGATTTAATTATCAAGAATAACATGAACGTGATTCATATTATGAGAATGATTATCCTAGATAATTAAATAGAATTTAATTATCAAGGATATGCAATTTGTGGATAGTGTTATCCATAATTTATAATATATATTATAAATATGATTTATAATATATTAGAGAGAAAGCACCTTTCTAGATAACATTTGTTAATTGTTAATGTGAATTGAATTCACATTAAGTAATTAATTAAAAATGTAATTTACAAATTAATTTGGGTTGTAAAATGATTCACATATTTTCAATGGTATGACTGAAATATTCACAACTTATTGGTAATTAATTTAGTGGATAATTCAGCAATAAAAATATACTAATTAATCGGGAATTAATTTAGTGGATAATATTGCAAACAAATAAGAGATAATTGGATTAAATAAAAAAGATGGATAAACTACCACCAAGATGAGGTGGCGTCGCCCATGACTTGGTCATAGAGGATGCCCCATCTTTTGGGAGTAAATTATCATCCTTTTTGTTATTATCCTATTATCTTGTTTTATTGATTTATTTGTTGAATTAAATTATGTTGATAATTATGCAACATATATTTAATTTAAATAAATTAATATGTTTTGTTTTTTAACAACAATTATCGTGGCCATTGATTTGATATAATTATCAATCTAACCATTGATTTTGTATATCTCATGAATTGAATCCATTGGATCACAAACTAATATATAAGGAGGGCAACCCTGACTCTTTAAGATATATTATTTAGAGTTGTAGAAGCCTACTACTCTCTCTTTCTCATTCTCACCCTCTCTCTTTCTCTTCTCCAAGAAGTGGCCGTCCACTTTGTGTTGAGAAGGAGAGTCTCTCTCGCCTTCGCCGACTCGATGATCACCTTCTTTGGGGTTGCTTACCCAAAAGGAAGACGATGAATTTCGTTTGATGAAATCAAGGGATTAATTGCTTGGATTTTCATCAAAGATTGCGGGAAAAACGCGTCTCATCATCACGTCCGCAAGTGCGTTCTTCGTGGATCGGACTTAAGACAGGAGAATCTCTTGCTTGAAATCTCACGATTACAACCACGCTTCAAAAGGTATTCCTTATACTTTGTCGTTTGATGAAACGATCCAAATAATGTTCCTGTGATCATGTGGTTACATCACTAGATTAAAAATTTTAATTTCCGCCGCATCTAACGACTATTGCGACCAATCGTCCCGATCGCATACGATGTGATCAAACGCTCCCGTGATGCGCTTAAGGATTCACAACATCATTCAGAAGAAATGGAAGGGGAGGAGGTGAAGGAGCAAGGGTAGCAGGCAAGGGCAGGGAGCAATGGGAGGGGGAAGAGGCGAAGGAGCAATGAAAGGAGGCAAGGATAGAGGTAGAACAGTGGAGATCAAGGGGAAGGAATAGAGAAGAAGAGGGATAACATCTTTTGTAAATTTACTAAATAAAGTGGGTAATATACACCTCTTTTCAAGAGAATCCAATCAAATTTCTTGCGAAAATGAATAAGAATTAACCACATGAACTTTGAGGTAGAGGTTAACAAAATTACAAAATCAAGGAAGGAATATTCATAGGTCGAGAAAATAATTTACAAAATGCATAAGATTAGTGGTGTACCCACTTAATGGTCTAATGGTAGTACAGTGTGTCTACTACACAAAAGACCAGGGTTCAAATCCCACTCTTGCAGTGGTTGCGTTAGGTACATTTGAGGTTAATAGTCGAATCTTTCAACATGGATTTGAGCAAGAATCCATGTAGCCGACCCTACTTATAGTGGGAGAAGGCTTAGTACATTTAACATAAGATTGGTGGGGAAAAATCTCCTTGTTGACTAACACTAAAGGATGTTTTCATTGGAGTATTCATTATATTAACCTTCTCGGACAAATTTATCATGCTCTGTTTATGCAGATAAATCTTATTTCTATGAACATGTGCATCATACTAAAAAAGAAACGAGCTAAATCTTCAATTGGAAAGAGAACCGATTTTTCAAAGTAAACCAGCTTATTTATTAAGCCCAACCCTGTCCAACATTAGTAGAATCCGAGCCAACCTTTTCAATAAGAATATCAGTTTAATTCTTTAATATATCAAACGTACCAAATCATCAAAATTCTGATTTCAACTTTCCTTTCGATGTCAAAGAATCATTTAACTCCGACCTTACAAAATATACAAACATCAGTCTTCTCTCTTTAAGTAAAAAATTGATAAAAATATAATGATTTTTAAAAACTTGATGATTCTACCTAAGGATGAGCATGGGTTGGGCTAGGCCGAGCCCTGAAGGGACAAGGCTCAAGCCCATTCAAAAAGTTCGAGCATTGAGTTGAGCTTAGAGGCCTGCTATTTTTTTGTTCGGCCCAAGAGCAGATCCAACCCAATTCCTTTAAAACAGACTTGGTCGACCCAGCCCATCTCCATCCATTAGAGATTATTAACTTTGAGTTTTTTTCAAGTTAATCACAACTAAAGTTACACAAGCTAAATTGTTTAAAACATGTGTCATAATACTTGTGAAACAAGTAAAATTCATAATCCAAGGATTTCTCATTCTATACTCATGCACTCGATACTAGATACCATAAATGTCTCACATGTATGTAAATTAAAAGAGTAAAACAACCTTACCCAATTAACAACGTGTACACCAGACCCTACATGTTAAAAATATGGAAATAAAGCCCATATTGGGTAAAAGATCAATCAATAATAGAAAATATTTTGATTGAAAAATAAATACTAAGAAATTCAAAAATAACCAACAAAATCTAAATCAAAGACTAATTAAGGAAACTAAATTCTGAATTAAAATATAACAATCATCAACTCATATATCATACGCCTGACTTTCTTGATTTATAAAGAGTTTATGAAGACAATATACAATATAAGAGTGTACACAAATAGGTGTGAGTTTTATGTGTGTACTATGTGTGGTAAATGGTTCAGACCTTCTTCAGGTCGAGCATTGGGCTGAGTCAGGCAAAGGCCTAACCAAGCCCGAGCTCAAACTAAAAAAAAATAGGCTTAAATATTGGGCCCAAATCCGATCTGATGTAAATTTAGGCTTAGGTCAGGCCAAGCTTTTGGAGCGCTTCAGGCTGGACCAAACCGATCCAACTCAATGCTCATCTGTAGCAATTGTGAATAGCAATTGCTGATGATACCTTCTCAATTGGGAAAGCTTGCAACATTCTAAAATGGGCATCGAGAACGAATCTGGCCAACCTTGTGGAAGATTGCAAAAGAATTTGAAGTTAGCGAGTGCCGATGCAGGTGAAACATTTTCTATGGTTGTGCAAAAGAGAGACTTCTGAGTTCTGACAAGGGATATGGAGGCAAGATTCATTGCCAACGTTGGTCTCGATGTCAAATGGGGGTAGAAACAGCCGACCACCGACTCTTCAACTATTGGTCCTCTGTTAAGGCTTGGCTGATCGTTATTATGTGGATACGTTGGAGGGCTTTTGGGAATCCTCTAGGGAAGACTAAGGGCCCGTTCGGTAGGAAATAAGCAGGAATAAGGATGGAGAATAAGGAGAATAAGGGTCTATTCTCCGTTCGACTGGAGGATAAGAATAAGAAGAATAAGGTGAAATAAAGGTAAGTAAGGTATGATAAAGATAGGAATAAGAGTGAAATAAGATGAAATAATGGGGAATAGTCGTACCACGGGAAAGCGTATTGGGGGCTTATTCCCCTTATTCCATTCCTCCTTATGACCCAAACGAACAGGGCCTAAAGGGGATCAAAAAGGGAACAATCTTGTTATTTGACCCTAATTTGAAAATTTTGGATTGCCAGGAATAACGTTGTTCTCGAGGGGGGTCAGAAAGTACGGTGACAATTTTGTGACGCATGCTAAAACACTTGTTGAAAGCTGGGTGTTGTGAATTCCAACATTGTACTAGTGAGGTGTGAAGTCCTAACACAAGCTTGTAATCAAGTCTTTAAGCTAATTAATGGTAATATTTTTGAGCATCACCTATACAATGGAAGTCTTTTTTCTTTAAAAAATTAAACATCAAACATGGTAAAGCTATTAAGAGGTCATTGGATGGTCCCATGTCACATCTATCATGATTAACATCTTTAAATCACAAATCACAAAACATATTAAAAATGATAATTCAACTTGTTAAAGAGGCGTTGAGATAAAGTATGAATACTAGTCGAGCATTAAAATTGAAGCAACAAATAAAAGTGACAGCTCATGTTCAATTATCAATGCAATAAAATCATTGATTTTAAAAAGTTTGAATCAAAAGAGATTGAAAACCATGAATTTACCAACATGCTCCTGATATAAAAAAATAGGAAAACAAGTAAATATTGGCGATCAGAACCTGTCGGGATATTCACGCATTGCATCAAAGCTGTTTTCAGTGGACTGTTCTATGAATTTTATCGTCACATCGCCAAAATAAAAAAAATAAGGTACAAAGAAAAAAAACAACAAACATTATGTTAATCATAAAATATTGTAAATCACCGCTTATGCAATTTAAAGACAACTACAAAGATCTGAATTTCTTAAAAGGTCAGAGCAGTGCAAATATACATGCATGCATACATATATATGGGTGTGTGTGTGTGTGCACCCATCTATTTTAAATACATAATCAATATTATGTATGTATTTTTTTCAAATCGATCATGAATACAAAGCATTTCTTCCGAAATGTTAAATATCTAAAATAATGAAATATACAAAATAATGAAATATATATGATAACTTGTAAAAGTAGAATATATTTTTATTCTTCTTCCAATTCCATCTCCCATTTTCTATTGAGAGTCAATATTCCTCTCATCCACTCCATTTCAATGATCCCTCTCTTTGACTCTTTTGCTTCCTACTTTTTTCTTATTCTAGCTTGAAATCTTACTTTAATAATAAAATTGGAACAATTACATAACAAAAAATATCGAAATCTCTAAGGCAAAATAAACATGTGTTCAATTCCTTTCTCATGTTTAAAATCAATATACAATCTTTATTTATGTTTTTCATATAATTTATGAATTTTGATTATAAGAATTATCTTGCCAATAAATAATATTTTAATAAATAAAAAAAAGTGATATCTACTTTATTTAAATTTAGGGTTCGTTTGATTGCAATAAGGCATACTCGATTATCATTGGTTTCATCAATATCCTTTCACAAAATTAATATCCTATCACATTGATCCAAATTTCTATTTATCTTTATTTATCTTTTTATCCTTATTAGGTAAGTTGAGCTGTTATGTAACTTGAGCTGTTGGTTGAATAATTTGATTGAAACCAATTGTAATTTGAATATATTATAATATGTGAATTAACTTTCACTTGATTATCTGATTTTATTTTCCTTTCCTTACACCTATGCATATTGGTAATTTTAACTCAATTCTTTAAATGTGAAGGGCTAGTTTTACAATTGAGAAAAATGTAAGTATAGAAAAAAGATAAAAACTGATCAATCCATAATTCAAAGGATTGAATTTAAATATAGATGGATGTGCTTAGTTTTGAGGAAAAAAACAAAAAATAGTATTGGACATGAATGAAGAAAAAATCCGGCCCCTTCCACGTGCTCCCTGGGAAGGATGGGCTCACATAATAAGATCAACAACTATTCGGGCAAAGCAATCTTGCATCATAACAGGGGATAAAAAAACCCGCAAGAAACGGAGTTATTCAATTGAAGGATACCAAATAAAAATCAGAATTTTCAATATGATTTCGGATATGAAGGACACTAAATCCGCAAATCAAGTAAAAATAACCCAGCACTTACCACAAAGTATCAGGAAAATTAACCAGGTTATAATTGCACATTATTGCCTAATAGCTATTAATGTTCATTGGTAGAAAAAAAAGGAAAATAAATGAAAACTGACATGAAATCCTCTCATACAAATGCCTCATTCACATCAGGGTTTTGTGAATGGAATTTCTCAGACTCGTCATCAAATCTTCAAATCATAGAGGATGAGTGCAGTGTGAAGTTATGGGTTCAAGGGAAAAACGCAGAATCTCAAAAATTATGTAAATAGTAAAAAAACTCGAAACAAAATCCAACAGAAATATGATTATAGGGTGCTCAGAATGAGTAGGAGGTATCGTTTTCCATCGATCATGTGATTATCAGAAAACGTTTTTTCCTCACGGCACACTAAAATATAATAATCTAAAAACAATCGGAAGATACGGGATGTCTATAATGATCGTCGGAGATTCGATAATCCAAAATCATCATCTTATTCGATAAAAATCGTATAATAAAAAATCAAAGGGGAATTATAGTATAAGACAATCTAGATGTAGTTCTAAGATAATCTCAGACATCCAAGGAAGGATCGGAACAGCATCAGCTCTCAAGCCCGGCGAGAGCGAAAGCTCTTAGGCGGCCACTGCGAATGTTGAGAAACAAAGCCTTCACATCATATCATCATCGATCAATTATTTAATTCAATCGACAAAAAATAAAAAATACTCAGGAGAATTTTGAAAATCAATTGAGTTACATATGGATCTCAGACATCCAAGGAAGGATCTGAACAGCACAAGCTCTCAAGCCCGGCGAGGCGAAAGCTCTCAGGCGGCCACTGCGAATGTTGAGAAACAAAGCCTTGTGGTTTCTCATCATCGATCCACGTGTAACTTATATCGAAGAGAGCACAAAATTGGGTACAATGTAACAAAAAAAATCAAACTTCCGCTATCAGAAACGAAGGAAGGACCCTCGCCTTTAGCATCTCTGCATATATCTGAAATTTTTGCTAGGATTTTACTCAAAGTGATTGATACAGAAAGACAGCGAGATTTATGTCGTAAAAATAAAAGTTTGCAACAAAAAAGGTAAGAATTGCGATGGATTCTCAGATATCCAAGGTATTATCCGTGCAGCACATGCCCTAAAGCCCGGCGAGGCGAGATCTCTCAGGCGGCCACTGCGAACGCTGAGGAACAAAACCTATGGTTCCTCGTAATGGATCGAATAGCAGCGACATTCAATGGCAAAAATATGGAAAACGGCGTAGCGGAAAATCTACGAACGAGCAGAAGAAATACCAATCCAAGAAGAGGAGAGGGAAGAGGAGATGTGTTGAGACGACTTTAGATTTGGGAAAGCGGTGCGGATCGGATTATATAGAGGAAACGGAGGACGGGAACGTTTGGCGGAAGGCGGCGATTAGGGTTTTCCCCTCGAGTGGAAGTCGCTGGAAGAGTCCAGCTATTTCGGGATTTTTCCTAATGCACCTTGTAAAATTTACTAATTAATGTTGACATTTATATATGTTTATCATTTACAACCAAAGATAGAGTGACTTGTACCAAAGATAGAGTGACTTGTACCGTCAATATGTATTCTGATTTACTTGTATTTAATTATCCTTCGCAATGTTGGAATGCATGCATTGTGCTCATTTGTTCAATTACAGAATAATCCGACATTTTAGGATATTTTCCTCTTCTATTATATGGTTCCTAAACGTACAAACCAAGCAAATTAGTCCCACTGAACTGATTAGCAAAATCAAACAGAAATTCGAAAGCCGATCGACATGCATTACACCCCTCAAGGCACGAAAGATCATAAAGGTGACTCCCTCATACGATCGATTAGCGCTCTAACCAAGGATCCTGAAAAAATCGATATAAGTAGAAGCTCATCCCTCTCAATGACTAGGGATCAAACTATTCAACATATTACCATCAAATACGACGACGTGGATATGCGTGTAAAGGAACCCAGCCTGAGCGAACCTACATAGGTCCGGTTCAGCTCGTTTAGTAAGTATACATGTATAGGTTCAGCACAATTCGACAAGATTAGAATCGTATTTGGGTTCGGCTCGGTTAACATTCGTGAATGTTCAGTTCGTTGAAGATTCGATTAAGCACAACAAATTGAATACAACTCGTTTCTTCTATTTTTTTCTTCTATATTATTTTATTTTATGTAGTCATCACCACACACAAAAACTTTTGCATAGTCTGAGTTCCCGATGTAATAACGTATAGTTCGCATGACATGAACAAACATAAAAGTCATGAATCGATTGTTCAAATTGTTGTTTATTGAAAATCTACATTCCAATCATAGTATGAATAACAACTTACAGTTAAATGCAAACAACCGGATAATGCGTGGGTAATTAAGGTTAAAAAACTATAGCAAGGAAGACTCAAAAAATGCAATCTATTCTGCATGGACAAATTTTCATTAATTAACAAACAATTGTGTATTCTAGCTACTTTCTAGCAAATATCCATCATGATAAAAAAAACCCGGCATGCATTTGGGATCGCACTATAATCAACCGTGATAAAATTATAGCTACTTTCTAGCTCCAATCACAAAAGTAACAAGGGCATCTAGAAAATAATCCAAACAATATATTATAACTTCAAAGAGGATAGATAGCATGGAATAGACATCTCTTAAAAAAATAAGCATTCTACCTCATGTCCATGAAAGCAAATAGCACCCTTGCTTATTTCCTGGGCTCATTTGGTAACCGGGTTACCTCGGGTTAACCCGGTTTACCCCTCTCTTTTCTTGGATTGGAAATCTATCACAAATCACAGTGACATCGCATTCTTTATTACAACCCTCTCAAACCCTCACAACCATTCCAAACAGCTACTATTCAAATCAGGTTACCCCAACCCACTCCAACCCAGCAACATAGTTGTTTGAATGGGGTGGGAGGGTTGGAGATAGTTGGAATGATAAATGTGATGTAATGTGGTGTGACATTGATTGTTTGTTATATTAACTTTTTAATGATTATAACATATTTTTATGTTAATTTTTTATTTAAACATGGTTAAAAAAATATTATACCAAAGAAAATGTAGGGTACATACAAGTAATCCCAACCCAGGAATGCAGTGATGGAACTGGAGGTATGTTAGGATACCTGGGGTATCTGGCAACTAAATAGGCCGTTAGAGAATTGGTGCTCATACACAACTTTTACAATTAATAAGTATGCTCTTTGGGCCCTTCTCTCGTTCCACGAGTAAATGAAAACGATCATCTAGTTCCATGGTCTCATGAGTTATTGAGTGCATCGCATTGTTAATCTGCATGACTAATAAATTTGATCAGCCAAATCAAAGAGGGTCCTTCTAAAGTTTCTTTTACAATATAACAAACTTCGCAAAAGGTACATAATTTGACTTTCATAACATATATAGGTTTCGGATAATAAAAGTACTCAAATAAAACCACTCATATAATAAAAAGTGTCAAATTCTTGTGGAGGATGTTTTGTAAAAGATTGATAAATCTCATAGAGTGCATCTTTAAGCAGTTGTAAGTTGTAATCCGCCTCATTCTCGGTGGTGCAAAAAAGGAAATGCAAAACCAACAAAAACGCAATTTGTTTCGTGGGTCCAACACGATTACAATTGCCAACAACAAAAGCAATCAACCCACTACTTGTTCATCTTCGTCCACACTGTAGATGTAATGTCTTTCAGGATATACCTTCAGATCGATGTTGAGTAAGCAATAAATATTTTATTCTACATATCTCATGAAAAAATAGTTAGCATTTGGGTACGTAGCTCTAGAAAAAAAATAATTGTGTTAATGTTAAACACTTCCAAGAATTTGGGTATTTTTTCAACCACCACCCATTAAGTAAAAGTTGGAAGCCATTTGTAATTTCCATCCCATAGAACGTGTGTTGCCTAATCGCAAGTATAAAGGTCATTGCATGTTCCAATGTCAAATACATGGAGTTCCATCTTATAGAACAATCAATCCGTAAATCCTTATTAGTATGAATATCAAGTTGTTTCACAATCTCTCCGAATTTGAACAAGCGAGAAGTTGATTTTTTTTTCAAATAATCGACCCTTTCTCTTGTGAAAATGATTGCATTTCAATATGCTTAATATCACCTCGTACCATGAGATTTTAGATGTGTGCAGCACAACTGATGTGGAAAATCTTTCCTTTCGAATGAAGCCTGCTCTTGACTCAAAATTAGACATTAAAGGCTCGACAACGGGTTGTTGGACGCGTTATTGATGAATCTCGTATTAATCATTAATAGAGCATTATTAGCATTCATACATGTGTAAATAATATCTGCATTTCATTATGCATAATTGCATTTAAAATCCCAAGTATAAATTAGCCCAAAAAGCCGCTAACTTCTTACATTTTTAATTAATTCATCCTAACTCTGATTGACCCCAAACTACCTCCATTGTGTAGATATTACTAACCTTATTAAATAAAAAATACAAAAAATTTACTAACCCCAATAAGTGTTAAATAATCCCAAACTCTAATTCCACATCTCACGGACTAAAATGAGCATATCTCTCACATACAGTGTCCGATTTTAGTCTACTCACTTTTAAAGTACTCCATTTTCAAATACCTTCAAAACAAGACCAATTTCGTAAAATTCGGAGCTCATATGTAAAAGTTGGGTTTTGGGCCTCTTTTGCGCATTTTGACTTTTTGCTATTTTTGACCTGAGTTTTTATGTACATAATTAACTCTTTTAATTTATTTCTTCTTCTTTATTGTTCTTTGATGAAAGTTTTAATAACAAATGCAAAAATCCAAATCCAGATCCAAACCGAAATCAAAGAATCTGACTGAGTTCAGGTGTCCGTTGTCGGTCTGTACAAAAGCTGTGTGTTTCTGACTTTTATTTTCCTATTTTCTTATTTATTAAAAATCCAAAAAATTAGATTAGTATGTAATTTATTTTATTGTATTTTATCATATTTTTTCTATAATTTTTACCCTCTCTAGAACCACCAAAAAATACAAAACCCCAAAAACCCGGTTTTCTATACACATAGAAAGACACCAAAAATACCACTTCTCACAGATGAACTCTTTTGCTCATGAGTCCTTCATGAAAGTTGTAGATCTCGCCGAGATGAACAACTTTTATGAAGGAAATTTTTCGATCCAATGTCATATTCTCTCTCTTTTTCACTCTCCAAAATCTGAAAATTTTTTGGTGCCACGTGGCAGCCCCAGGGCGTGCCACGTGGCACCCCCCGCCTTCTCTCTCCAGGATGCTCCCCCGGGTCACGTGCTGCCCACGTGACCCTCGTCTTCTCCAGTTGTTTCTTCCCCAATCCCCCCCCCCACGCGTAACGCATGGCTGTTGCCCTCCTCCGCCTTCGCAACGGTCGCGCCCTTCAGCTCCTCCTCGCCATAACGCTCCCCTTCCTCCTCCTATAAAGGTGCAGCACCTTCAGTTCCTCCAGCCATCCGCCATCTCGGGAGCAAGTCCCTCGACGCCTTGGTGACAGCAAGGCGAGAGCACCCTCTGGTGTGATCCAGCTGTCGTCCGGTGAGCTACTTCGAGCTTCCAAATTCGACTCCACTCCGGCAGTACCTAGTCACCGTCGAGTCTCTTCCCCTTCTGCTCCGCCGGCCTCGCAAAGGCCAGGACCCTCTTTTTAGCGCTGTCCCCAGTCCCCTGTCCTATCTGTGTGTTGCGCTTTTGGGCTAACCTTGCAGGTCCAGCCATCGCACGGTGGCGCCGCCTCGCCGCTCCGCCTCAACCTCCGCGCGACGAAGCCGCCTTGCCCACCGCTCCTCCTCCGGCGCGTCCCGTCCCTTCGCTCACCTCGCCGCCCGCGACTGCTCCGCCTCGCGCCCACCACCTCCGCCGTCCCCGTGGCGCCTTCGCCTTCACGGTGCCTCCGCCTTCGCCGCCTTCCGTCGGTCGTGTGTTGACCGGCAAAGGGCCCGTCGACCGCGCTTCTTCGCACCTCGGTCGCACCGCCGTGCGCGGCGTTCGCCTCCACCACTTCTCCGTCACCCTACAAAGTACCGATGTCGTTGGATCAGGACACAAGCCCCTGATCCAACAGCCTTGGTTCAGCCACGCCACCCCCTTCGAAGCTCTGCCTCGAACCTCCGCCATAGGGTTCCCAAACCTCGTCAACTGCCACCTAGGCTCGGGAACTCCGAGCCTCAGCCCCGCCCTCCGAGCCTCCTGGTTCGTTCCCGAGCCTAAGCCTCGGGTCTCCAGACCACAGGCTCGGGAGCTCCAAACCTCCGCCTCCTGCCAAACCTCCGGGTGCGCGTGCAAGGCACGTGCGCCTGGGGAAGATTGCAACGAGGTCCCCAAAGTTTCAAGATATTACATTTATAACCCCGCCTGGGGTAATTTGCAGAGGAGCCTCTCCGACTTTAAGAAATTATAGATAAGCCCCTCCAGGGACCTCTTTGCAAGAAAAACTTTATTTTATTTATATTTTAGTCCCTGAAACTTCATTTTACCATATCTTTGTCATAAGGACTCCGATTTTAGCGTATAATATATCATTTTGAAGCTAATTCCGTGCTCTACAACTTGACATAATTAATGGACAGATCTGAGATTGCTTTTTGATAAGTATTATTTGAGGATTTCTGTTGACATATGTAGGCTCATTTTGACATATTTGTGCTTGAGAATTTAACGATATCTTTTGAAGGAGTTCTGTTGAGGATTTTAATTTGATCAACCTCTTGATATCTTTGTGGATTATTCCCAATAAATTAATCTGTGCAGGGGGCTAAATCTAGGAAGAAGTTAATTGATTTCCTGATCACTTCTTTGATTAAATTGTGCTTTTGAGGAGCGAATTACATTGAGTCCTGACGAGATATTCATTACCCTCCTTGCAACTTGGATTTGATTGAATAAATTACATTTTGAATTTCTTTTTGATCTGTGATTTATTTTGAGGATTTATTTATTAATCTTATTTGGATTACACATCACTAAATCACAGATCCGATGCTTCATTCTTTCTGTTTTACTTTCTCATATTGCATCACCTTCATCATTGCATTGTATATTTTTGCAACACATAAATTAATCGAGCATAAATTTGATTATTTAATTTGATTTAAGACCACGCAACTAAGAATCGTTGTTCCCTGTGTTCGATCTTGTTATACTTGCCAAGTAAAAAATACTCCACAACATTCAAAGATTGTGGTTTTTGATCGACCGAAATTCACCGCCTATACTACAATTATTGATTATTAAAGAGGAGAATTCCGCATTCATCAAATGGCGCTGTTGTCGGGGAACGACGAATTTTTAGGGTTTTAAATCATTTTTTGTGATTAAATTTTGTAAGATTAATTTTTGTGTAATTTTTTCTCTGCATTTTATTTGCATTTCTCTCTTACTTCTGCTACTAACAGCAAATTCTCTCTTCGCAGACTTCTGGGAGCTGAATTTTGATATTAAATCAAGGATTTGCGAGGAAGACTGAATTTTAATTTTGTGAGAGAGAGTTAGTATAGATTTAGTTTTCTGCATTATTCTCAGGTTCCCTCTCTTTGAACCCTTGTAATAATTAAGACTGAACTTTTTCTGTGGTGTGTCGGGTCTGTTTCAACCCCTTCTGTGTGGTTGGGACCCGACTTGAGTGGCGTAGGACTTCGGCACATATACGTGTATTTTTCTATCATTGATTGTGCTCGTAAATTTTTAGGCCACACTTTTCACTAATTAAACGCACCGTAGATCGTTCAACATTAGCCAAAAATTTCAATCAATTCTTCTCGCTAATAGAACTATCTGTTTAGGACGTTTTCCATTTATGCATACCATTTAGTGTAAATTTAAATTCCTTGTCTTGCATCCCGCATGAAGAACGCGAGGATTCACTGTAAGTTTTTCTCTTAAGCATGCATCATTGATTTACGTTTGCATTGGCTTTTCTGATTCCCCTTTCTCAAGTTTTATATCCTTGGATTTAAAGGAATTGGGACTACTCGTTAGGCGTAAATTTCTGTGCTCACATAAACTACAGTGATAACCCTAATCTAAAATCGGGACTGCTAATCAAGGTGGCTGTAAATAAATTGACCTAAAATTAACTTGTGTCTGGTGGAGAGAAACCACTCATTGTTTGTAAGGACTAGAACGCACACTTTGGATAGAGCCAAAACTGAGGAATTTCACAAAGACTATTATTTTTAAAAACAATTAGGTACTTTCCAGTGAGGGTCTCGGGTAGCCGTTTTACGGTCCGACTTCCCTTAGAAGAGTGGGTGGTTTAGAGGACACCGTGGAAGGCCCCGTCCTCAAGTAACACGTGTAGCCGTTTAACGGTCCGTACTTACACCTATACTGGCTGAGAGTAGGTGCAACTAGTTGTACGAACTCGGGACAGACTTTGTGGAATATTTCAGTACCTAACAGCTCCGCTTAAATTGCAAGATTGTCTTGTCATTAAATTAAAATTGAAAAGATAAGCGGCCGAACTCTGACGTGGCTTCATCTGTGTTGAGTGGTGAACCTGAAAGTTGGCTTGTGTTTGCTTTGTTACTGCTTCCTTGTAAGGACTCTCTCCAGCCTCCGTGTCTTGATTTTTTCACTCTATTGCTAAGGAATCTCTTACCCTTAACAAAAATCCTCTTTTAATCACAACACTTATCTCTAAACTCTTCTTTTCTGAAGGTGAATCATAATGCCTCCAAAGAAGAATTCTGGGGATGATGAGAACGACAATGTCCCTATCCCGACACTCTTGGCTAAGATAACAGTTGTTGAACAAACCATGAACTACTTAGGACGCAGTTGGAAATAATACAACAAGGCGAGGCTGCTATTGAGGACACGTATCTCCCGGAATTAGATGAAGACTATAATTGGTTGAGGCCTGTCCCCCCTGAGGATGCGTTCGAACACAAATCGCATTTCCTTGCTCTGTTGCCAAAGTTCGGAGGAAATAATCACGAAGAACCATATATCTTCCTCCGTGACTTCGAGTTAGTCTGTGCTAACTTCTGCCACCCTAGGGTTAGCCAGGACTACATAAGGTTGAGAGCAGTTCCCTTCGCCTTGACTGATAAGGCGGCTTACTGGCTGAAAAATCTAGGGGAAATAGTCACTACATGGGCCACATTCAAGACTCTGTTTTTAAAGAAAGTATACCCAGTTAGTAGAATTAATCAACTGAGGATCAAGCTCACGAGTTTTACCCAACACCCTAGCGAACCATTTCATGAAACCTGGGAAAGATTCACAGACTTAGTACAGAAATGCCCAGGACACGGGATAAGTAAAATGATGCTGGTCCAAAGTCTTGTCAGCGGGTTGAACCCTGAGACTCAAGGGTTGGTTAGTGCATCTTGCGGAGGAAGCTACATGGGACGTCACAAGGAACCGTCTACAAGGTGTTCGAGAGATTGGCTGAATCCAGCCGCGCATAAACCACCAGCCGGGCTTACATAGCCGGCTCCAAAAAGATGGTGAATAATCTGACAACCGATCACAGTACTGATATGGGAATAATAGCTGATAAGCTAACTATGGTTGAGCAGATTTATAAGGAGGTGGACGAACTCCATAAATCATCTGATATGGAGAAATTGGTTAAATTGCCTAAGCAAATGGAGGAATTGGCTAACAGGGTATCAAAGATACCAGCCCTGACTGCACCCCCGCACCCATACACCAAATTCACTACATTCAAGGTCAAGGGGTAGGACAACATAGCCATTGGGGTGGAGACCAAGTCTTGTCCCAACAAACTGATGAAACCTCTGCTCAGACTAATTTTGAGGAACCTCCACAGATCATGGAGATAAACGGAGTCTGATATAATTTGGAACTGGTCAATCGCTCAGACCAAAACTCTACTCCGAACCCTCATCCACCGCATGCCCAGCCCACCTACCAGCCTCAACCGCAGCAGAGGCAGCAATATCGTACGGGTTATCAGAACCCGCAACCTCAGCCACAGCAGAAGCAACGCCAAAGCCAACAAGGCCAGTATCAGCGACCTCTGGCCAGGCAGGGCCAAGGGTCCTCCTCTTCTGCTATCTCTCCAGAACTCCAGCGAGTGCTGGATGAGCTTCATGATATGAGAGTCGACATAAATCGACTCTCTCGTTGGAGAGATGAGGTGACTGCACCCCAGACCGTGATTCCAGCCCAAGTCCAGGCTAACCCAAATAGCCTTGGACACAATCAGGTATTAATCTCTGACTATGTCGTACCCGAACTTGAGCCCTTCTCAAATAATAACTCTTATCATATCTCTCTTAGGAGCGGAAGGACCGTAACCATGCCTGATCGAGCAAAGGAACACGAAGACATATCCCCAATGTCCACCAATTCACACAACCTTGGGGAAATTGACGAAGGAAGACAGGAGGAGAAAGAAAAAGTCCCACCCGCACCACCCATATATAATGAAGAGTCTGAGTCTGAGTCAGACAGAGAAATGCCACCAAGACACCAGCCACATCTGACCACAAATTTCCCTGTTTTTAGTCCGAGTCTGAGTCATGTAAGAAATTTTTCATTCAATAAAAGTGATGTTGTTGATCATAACAAATCAATCCCTTTCCCCCGTGCTCTTACGGCAGGAAGGAAGAAAAACATAAAAAACCAAAAAAATGATGAAGAGATGCCCCGCATCTGTAAGGAAAATATTAAGGTCACTCTGTCCCTAGACGAGATGATAGAAAGAGACTCGGCTTTTCGAAAATACCTGAAGGTGAGATGCACACCAACTAGGGCCAACAAACAAACTCCTAGCCGAACGAAGAAACACATACTCTTGAAGGATATGGTTAGATCCTCAAGCGCATCACGGAAGCGTGAGCGTCGCATCGAATACGACGAAGAACGACTAGTCGCACTAGTTGTTCTATGCAGCGGAAATTAAAAAATTTTCTTGCGACGAAACCACATGATCCAAGAACACTTCTCGGATCGTTTCGTCTAAACCACAAACAAGTATTAGGTTTACCTCTTGAAGCGTGGTTGCGATCAAGTCTCTAAACGAAGAGACCTCCTGTCTCAAGTCCGATCCGACGGAGGAGACGCTTGCGAGCGCGGGGATGAACCGCGTGCTTCTCGCAATCCATGTTGATGATCCAAGCGGCGGATCTCCTGATCTCGACACACGAGATCCGATGTCTTCTTTACGAGCGGGGTGCACCGAAGGAGACGGAGATCCACGAGCAAACCATCGGGCAACATAACGACGATGCCGCGGCGATGGAGAACCTCTCTAGGGCATCCATGGTGGACGGCCACATGAGAGAGAAAGAGTGAGGACGTGTAGAGAGAATGAGAGAGAGAGAGAGATTTGTTGCCTCAACTTATGTGTCAAGAAGAGCAATGGGGTGCCTCTCCTTTTATAGGGTTTTGGGATCCATGGATCTCAATCCATGTGTCAACACAAATCCAATGGTCCACATCAATTTGTGTTTCTTTCAATGGTCATGATTTGTTGCTAAAAACACAACAACAATTAATTTAATTTAAATTAAATATATGTTGATAAATCAACACAATTTAATTACAAAATTAAATCATCAATACATGGAGATAATGAAAGGAGAGAAAGCCTCCTTCCATGTGGAGAGGGGGGACGGCCTCCCTTTCCTAATGGGAGTGGTGGCCGTCCACCCTCCTCCATTAGGAAGGTGGCTATTTCACCTTTTATGTAATCTCCATTATTTGCAACAACTTTTGTTGCAAATTATTTCACAAAAAATAAATCCAATTTATTTTGTGAACATTGCAATCATGCCATTGAAAAATTGTGAATCACATTCACAACCCAAAACAAAATGTAAATTACATTTTCAATTTGATGTCCAATGTGAATCCAATTCACATTAACATTTAATTAACAAATGTAAATTACAAATAGCTCTCTCTTATATATTATAAATCACATTTATAATATATATGACTAATATGGATATTGTTATCCACATTATTCATATCCATGATAATTAAATCATATTTAATCATCTTGGATCTCTATTCTCTTGTGTCCAAATAATATGAATCACATTCACATTATTTACATCTTTGATAATTAAATCTCATTTAATTGTCTAAGATAACTCTCTTTATAATATGAATCAAATTCATATTACTCATGATAATTAAATCACATTTAATTATCCATTTTCTCAATGCTCGGATACATATATCAACAATAGAATTATCCATGAACTCCTTCAAGGATAATGCGCTTTCTCCGCAGATACTTGGAGATAAGGACAGGGCGATTATATTGTTCCACGTATAGTGACATGGATATTGAGATCGTATCTCAAATCCAGATCGCGGGCCTCCCATAGATGCTTGATTAAATCAAGACCGTAAATCTAATCTTCTCATTATATCTGAATCACATTCAGATCAATGTCCGACACTTGGACCAAGATCAGATCACTTCTCTACTGAGAGGAGTCACTAAAATCCAGACCCGTTTCATCACTCCCTAGGAATGGAAGCGTCATGGTTATACAATCGTTTATGATCACATCACCCTCAGGTATTCCCAATACCTGTACATCCTGCATACTGGAAGACTCAGACTAAACCCGAAGTATTCGATCAACTTTATACTGTCTACTTCATGGTTTTATCAGTAAGTTTCTCATTCGATCATTGGGAGTCGGTATCGATCATATACTTTCCAAAAGCATATATCATACCTAGGTCTTGATCATATACTTTCCAAAAGTATATATCAAACCTACAAATTCAGTCAAGCTTCCAAAGCGAGACGACCGTGCGCACGGAATTTGATTCTTCCCAATATCTCATGAGTGAGCTCATGTCTTCCGGTTCAGTAACTGAACCTGTATGATCCCTTTGAGAGATCGTATTACTCATATGCCCTTATATGCACACCGGCGCGCCGGTGTGTAGACCTTGATTAGGTCATCAACCTATTGGTCTGCCAAATGTACATACTTAGACATATAGCAACACATCTGTCTCCGGTCAGAGGATGCGTGCCTATATCCTGACAGCATACGATATAGGACTTTGGTTATCTCGATCTCGTTAAGTCAACTCTTTGACCTAACTAATCTGACACCTCCGAATCTCTATTCCTATGCAGAGGACCTGCATCAAGAGGTCGGTCAGATATCAGCCTTCAGAGATAAGGATTGCCATCTCCTACTTAGGCTGGAGATCATCTCTTAACAATCATCTGACGGTGCTTGATGAGTCCTCAATCTAACTCTTTAGATATTCATTCAAGCACCAGCCTCTATGATTCAATAGTTGAATCAACAGCTGTATGATCATCAAGATGGCCATGGTACATAACCCTAATTGTACTAAGGGACCTATTATGCAAATTATGTATTCTTCATTTCAGATTAAGGAGTGAATTGCAATAACATTTATTGCATAATGGCTCGCCGTGGGCTCGCATTTCCAACTCTCAGTTGCCACATCTCGTCTAATAAAAAATGAGCTGCCAAGGAAGAAAAGAGACATGGGTGCTCACTTTGTCACTAGCCACATCAAAGGAATCAAGTTTGCAAGAACATTATTAGACAATGGATCATCTATCAATCTCATGCCCACAACCCTATTTGAGCATCTTAATCTAGGTCCTCTTAAGCAATCTACAGCTATACTTCAATTCGCAGATACATCAACAAAGAGACCTAGGGGCGAGATTTGAAACGTTGTCATCAACATAGAGGGACAAAACTACCCAGTAGATTTCACAATACTTGACATGGAAGTCCCTAGAAATTGGAAAGATTCCCAGATGATTCTAGGGTGACCCTTCCTTAGGACCGCAGGAGCTATATTTGATTACACATCCGGGAGAATCCAATTTGGAAAAGTTGAACTTAAAATGCAGCAAACTAGGTTCCAAAGACCTGATACTGAGTCGAGCACTGAGTCTGAAAAATCAGAAACTGAGACTGAAATCACAGAAGCAACAGTTGGGCCCTGGAGACAAAACCCAACCGCTATGATAGAATCAACCTCATCTGGAGAGGAAATTGTTGATGATTTAGTCTGCCAGCTCATTTATGCATCTACTTATACTCTAGGAGACTCAGAGGCCCCTCTGGACCTGTCAGTCCATTACCCTTATGGACAATCCTTGAGTAAGGTACACAAATCGGACGCGGCGCTTGCCACACCACATTCCATCATTAGCGATCCGATTCCAAAAATAACCACAATGGTGGCCAATATGGATACACTGCAAGCATCCACATCACAACTAAGGGGACTGGATTCGAGCAACATCATTAACCTTCCTGAACTCAAACCATTACCCCCTACACTTAAGTATGCCTTCCTTGCTGGAGAAAAGGGTCAGTTTTCGGTCATCATCAGTTCACATCTGATCGAAGAGCAGGAGATCTGCCTGCTTAATGTTTTGGAGAAAAACCGCAAGGCTATAGGTTGGAGATTGTCTGATCTACCAGGGATAAACCCAACCCTGCGCTCACACCATATTTACTTGGAAGATAATGCTAAACCCTCTCGTGAATGCCAACGTAGATTGAATCCAAACTTACGAGAAGTGGTTAAGACTGAAATCGAAAAATGGTGTAAAGCTGGGTTCATATATCCCATCTCCAACTCCAAATGGGTGTCACCTTTGCATGTAGTCTCGAAAAAGTCAGGACTTCATATTATCACCAACGAGGAGGGAGAAGAGATCACGACACGGGTACCCACGTCGTGGCGTGTATGTGTGGATTATAGGCGCTTGAATGCCACAACGAAGAATGATCACTTTCCGCTGCCTTTTATTGATCAAATCCTGGAGAGTTTGCAGTGAGAGAATACTTCTGTTTCTTAGACGGGTATTCGGGCTACAATCAGGTGGCCATTGCCCCCGAGGATCAGGAAAAGACTACTTTTACATGTCCTTTCGGCACATACGCATTCAAGCGAATGCCTTTTGGGCTTTGCAATGCCCCCGACACCTTTCAGCGATGCATGATTGCAATTTTTGCCGACATGGTTGGGGATTTCCTGGAGGTCTTCATGGATGACTTCTCGGTTCATGGTGATTCATTCGATGATTGTCTAGCGCACCTGGATCGAATCCTCCAAAAGTGTAGGGAAGTGAATCTGGTGCTCTCTTGGGAGAAAAGCCATTTCATAGTGAAAGAGGGCATTGTATTGGGGCATGTCATCTCTAAGAAGGGAATGGAAGTTGATCCTGCCAAAGTTGATGTGATCAAGAAACTAGAGCCACCGACAAATGTGAAACAAGTACGATCTTTTCTAGGGCATGTCGGATTTTACAGGAGATTTATCAAAGACTTTTCAAAAATTGCCCGACCGTTAACTAACCTTCTTGGGAAAGACACCGAATTCCTGGTAGATCATAAGTGTCTAGAAGCCTTCGAATTACTAAAAAGAAGGATCATTGAGACTCCGTCCTACAAGCCCCCAACTGGTCTCTTCCCTTCGAGATCATGACATACGCATCCAATTTTGCTGTGGGGGTTGTATTAGGACAACGAAAAGAGGGAATCCCGTATGCTATTCACTACGCAAGCAAAGTTTTAGACCCTGCTTAGAAAAATTACACTGTGACCGAAAAAGAAATGCTCACCGTAGCTTTTGCCTTGAAAAAATTTCGACCTATACTTCTAGGATCTAAGGTGACAATTTACACAGATCACTCTGCCATTCGAGATTTAATGGCCAAAAAGAATGCAAAATCATGACTTCTGAGATGGATTCTTCTGCTTCAAGAATTTGATTTGGAGATTAAAGACAAACCTGGTGTTAAAAATGTCGTGGCTGATCATTTATCACGGATCGAACATAACAAAATTCCAAAATTTGAATCCATCCGTGAAACCTTCCCAGGCGAGTCAATTTCTGCTTTTGACTCATTCCCATGATATGCAGACACGGTGAATTATCTTGTCATCAAGGAAGTACCTCAAGGTTGGCCCAGAAACAAAGTCAATCGAGTCGTATCTGAAGCAAGACACTATCATTGGGAAGATCTGTTCCTTTTCTTTGAAGGACCGGATTGCATATGGAGAAGATGTATTCCTCAAGAAGAATACCAAAGTATCCTCAAACTATGACACACCTTGGAGGCGGGAGGACATCACTCTGGGAAGAGGACCGCAGAGAAGGTATTGCAATGTGGATTTTACTGGCCGACCTTGTTTAAAGATGGGCTTACAATTTCGTCAGGTCGTGCCCGGTCTATCGGAGAATGGGAGGAACCATTGGTTCCAAAGATGCCATGCCTATGCAACCAGTGATCATCTGTGATGTATTCGACGTATGGGGCATTGACTTTATGGGCTCATTCCCTAATAGCCAAGGATTTGAATATATTCTTCTCGCGGTTGATTATTTATCTAGATGGGTGGAGGCTATCCCTACTCGAGCAGCAGATAGCAAAACTGTATGCAAGTTTTTGAAAGATAACATTATTTCGAGGTTTGGAATTCCAAAAGTTTTAATATCTGATGGGGGAAGCCACTTTGTCAACCGAGAGGTGAAGAAGTTGACTAAGGAATACGGCATCGAGCACCGTGTCGCTACTCCTTACCATCCACAATCCAATGGCATGGTCGAGGTGTCAAACAGGGTGGTTAAAGGAATTTTACAGAAGCTGGTCCGTCCTGACAGGAAGAACTGGTCCCAACTCCTGGATCAAGTTCTATGGGCTTACCGGACGGCTTATAAGACCTCATTGGGCACCTCTCCGTTTCGAATGCTATATGGAAACCATGCCATTTGCCCGCAGAATGTGTGCATAAATCAGAATGGGCAATCAAAAAGATTAATTGGAATTGTCACAATGGAAAGAAGAACCGAGAGATGAATTTGAATGAACTGTCTGAAATCCGAAATCATGCTTATGAAAACAGCACCATCTACATGGACAAAGTAAAGAAATGGCATGAGAAGAACAATCGAACAAAGATCTTTGTCCCAGGGCAGAAAGTTTGGATATTTAATGCAAAATTGAAAATTTTCCAAGGGAAATTGAAATCACAATGGACGGGGCCCTTCATTGTAAGAGAGGTTCACAATAATGGGAGTGTTGAGGTCTTAGAGACCGCAGATAGCACGCAAACATCTATGGTCAACGGTAAGCTGCTTAACCATTTTGTCGAATCCAACGAGCAATTAGTACAAGTTGAACAGATCTCCTTCACTCAGGGCATAGATTTTAACGAAAAATTTGATCTGCCCAGATAGCATACCTCTCTGGAACCTATACTCTCTTGTACATCCGCAAATCTACCCGGTTCTTCATCTGTAATTATCCGATTATACTCAAGCTGACCTGAGCTTAAGTATAGGAGGACCGCTACCATTGTTTATACATCACTTCTCTTCTTTTTAACCCATCTATACTGAGTACGAGCTATGCCAACATTTCACTTTGTGCCATGAGGACATAGCACAAGCTAAATATAGGGGGTGTGTTTGTATATATTTTATTTACTTTATCCATAGCTCGTACTTTAATCGTTTTTATCTAACATCGGGGATGGGTATAAGAAGTGTGTACAATACCTGTTTTTTTAAAAAAAAACTTTTTGTATAAAAAAATCATCACTCATGATCTTGCATTTCATCAGCATATCATGCATTCCTTGGTTGATATATTCCTGACACATTCACCGTCACTCAAGGCTTGAGAATTTTTGAGGACACTTGATTTCTGAGATCTTGAGATTTTGAGTTAGCATGCCTTATTCATTAGGGTTTTGAACTTAATAATCCACACTTCCCTAGTTTGAAAGATTTGAGCGCTATATTGCACTCTTCATCTCTACCTACAAAAAGAATATGATCAACACAAATCACTTCCACAACTGCATGATTGATGAGATGAGTTGAGATATCACTTGAGGAACTAGGACTGGAGATTTGAGTTTAGACCCGATCTGATGATATTCGAGGATGGGATAAAGTTAATGAAGGCTGCAGAAAACCTGAGTGTTAGCAAAACCCTAGCCAGTATGTGAACAAGATTCATATGCTATCCTTTTGATATTGACCTAAGTGCCATGGTGTGATGAAACTTAATGAAATTTGTTGATCAATGTGCACCAACTTTTGGTAAAAGCAGTGGAGCTAGCCACAACAGAAAAGCAATGAAATGTCAAAGAAAAGCTCTATTATCCAAGTCAAATTCTAAATGAGCTTCCACCAATAAGCGAGCGCTCCCAAACATTTTCAAAGTGTCCACTTGGACCAAGCGCTAATTAGGACCATATACCTGACTGACACCAAAAAAGGTCTCTGCATCGTAAATGCTACAAGTCTGGGTGTCGAAGGTATCTTAGATACTCAAAAGAGACACACCCCGGTGCACTCCCAGAAAAACAAGTGCAGACGACTCCAAATTCTCTTGATGCACACATTGATCAACAAAATAAAAATATACTTGTGTTGAGTAATAAGGCACTCGAGAGGCACCTTGTTCCAATGTGAGGGAGAGAAAATCAGACACAATCCTATGCCTTCCATCATCTGGCCGTCCATATACACTTTCAAGTCTGACAAACTAATGAGACGGTTGACTGAAGCAAGAATAGACTTATTCCCTAGTGTTGAGGATTAGGTGTAGAGGAGAGTCTCTTGGATTGGAACTTTGGGTGATGTCTCGACTTGACTCTCATGAATGCAGTACACTAAGAATCATATCCTTATACTATATGTACAAACAGAGAGTCTGAAAATTAGAGAAGTCGGGTTCCTTTTGAGAAAAGCTTGGTTGAGCCCAGAATTTTAGGATAACTCAAATTAAGGGTCTTCTATGAATTAAACCTTGAAAATTCACAAGCACAGTCAGGGATGTATTCAACTAAGTCATTCATTCATGCTCGGGGACGAGCATGGTCTAAGTATAGGGATATGATGAATCTCGTATTCATCAGGCTAAAATCAATCATTTAGGCTAAGTTTCCCTTCATCCACTTATAACTAATCATTAATAAAGCATTATTAGCATTCACACATGTGTAAATAATATCTACATTTCATCATGCATAATTGCATTTAAAATCCCAAGTGTAAATTAGCCCAAAAAGCCGCTAACTTCTCACATTTTTAATTAATTTATCCTAGCTCCGATTGACCCCAAACCACTTATATTGTTTAGATATTACTAACTTTATTAAATAAAAAATATAAAAAATTTACTAACCCCAATAAGTGTCAACTAATCCCAAAGTCTAATTTCACATCTGACGGACTAAAATGAGCATATCTCTCACATACAGTGTCCGATTTTGGTCTACTCACTTTTAAAGTACTCCATTTTCAAATACCTTCAAAACAAGACCAATTTCGTAAAATTCGGAGCTCATATGTAAAAGTTGGGTTTTGGGCCTCTTTTGCGCATTTTGACTTTTTGCTATTTTTGACCTGAGTTTTTATGTGCACAATTAACTCTTTTAATTTTATTTCTTCTTCTTTATTGTTCTTTGATGAAAGTTTTAATAAGAAATACAAAAATTCAAATCCATATCCAACGGAAATCAAAGAATCTGACTAAGTCCAGGTGTCCGTTGTCGGTCTGTACAAAAGTTGTGTGTTTCTGACTTTTATTTTATTTTCCTATTTTCTTATTTATTAAAAATCCAAAAAATAGATTAGTGTGTAATTTATTTTATTGTATTTTATCATATTTTTCTATAACTTTTACCCTCTCTAAAACCACCAAAAAAGTACAAAACCCCCAAAACCCGGTTTTCTATACATATAGAGAACCACCAAAAATACCACTTCTCACCGATGACTTCTTTTGCTCATGGGTCCTTCATGAAAGTTGTAGATCTCGTCGAGGTGAACAACTTTCATGAAGGAAATTTTTCGATTCGAGATCATCTTCTCTCTCCTTTTCACTCTCCAAAATCTGAAATTTTTTTGGTGCCACGTGGCAGCCCCAGGGCGTGCCATGTGGCACCCCCCGCCTTCTCTCTCCAGGCCGCTCCCCCGGGTCACGTGCTGCGCACGTGACCCTCGTCTTCTCCAGCTGTTTCTTCCCCAATCCCCCCCCCACGTAACGCATGGTCGTTGCCCTCCTCCGCCTTCACAACGGCCGCGCCCTTCAGCTCCTCCTCGCCATAACGCTCCCCTTCCTCCTCCTATAAAGGTGCAGCACCTTCAGCTCCTCCAGCCATCCGCCATCTCGGGAGCAAGTCCCTTGACACCTTGGTGACAGCAAGGCGAGAGCACCCTCTGGCGTGATCCAGCTGCCGTCCGGTGAGCTGCTTCGAGCTTCCAAACTCGACTCCACTCCGGCAGTACCTAGTCGCCGTCGAGTCCCTTCCCCTTCTGCTCCGCCGGCCTCGAAAAGGCCGGGACCCTCTTTTTAGCGTCGTCCCCAGTCCCCTGCCCTATCCGTTGTTGCGGTTTTGGGCTAACCTTGTAGGTCCAGCCATCGCGCGGTGGCGCCGCCTCGCCGCTCTGCCTCAACCTCCCCGCGACGAAGCTGCCTCGCCCACCGCGCCTCCTCCGCCGCGTCCCGACCCTTCGCCCACCTCGCCGCCCGCGACTGCTCCGCCTCGCGCCCACCACCTACGCCGTCCCTGTGGTGCCTTCGCCTTCACGGTGCCTCCGCCTTCGCCGCCTTCCGTCGGTCGTGTGTCGACCGGCAAAGGGCCCGCCGACCGCGCTTCTTCGCACCTCGGCTGCACCGCCGTGCGTGGCGTTCGCCTCCACCACTCCCTCTGTCACCCTACAAAGTACCGATGCCGTTGGATCAGGACACAAGCCCCTGATCCAACGGCCTTGGTTCAGCCACGCCACCCCCTCCGAAGCTCCGCCCCGAACCTCCGCCTCAGGGTTCCCAAACCTCATCAACTGCCACCTAGGCTCGGGAACTCCGAGCCTCAGCCCCGCCCTCCGAGCCTCCCGGTTCGTTCCCGAGCCAAAGCCTCAGGTCTCCAGACCACAGGCTCGGGAGCTCCGAACCTCCGCCTCCCTCCAAACCTCTGGGTGCGCGTGCAAGGCACATACACTTGGGGAAGATTGCAACGAGGTCCCCAAAGTTTCAAGATATTACATTTATAACCCCGCCTGGGGTAATTTGCAGAGGAGCCCCTCTGACTTTAAGAAATTACAGATAAGCCCCTCCAGGGACCGCTTTGCAAGAAAAACTTTATTTTATTTATATTTTAGTCCCTAAAACTTCATTTTACCATATCTTTGTCATACAGACTCTGATTTTAACGTATAATATGTCATTTTGAAGCTAATTCTGTGCTCTACAACTTGACATTAGACAGATCTGAGATTGCTTTTTGATAAGTATTATTTGAGGATTTCTGTTGACATATGTAGGCTCATTTTAACATATCTGTGCTTGAGAATTTAACGATATCTTTTGCAGGAGTTCTGTTGAGGATTTTAATTTGATCAACCTCTTGATATCTTTGTTGATTATTCCAATAAATTAATCTGTGCAAGGGGCTAAATCGAGGAAGAAGTTAATTAATTTCCTGATCACTTCTTTGATTAAATTGTGCTTTTGAGGAGCGAATTACATTGAGACCTGACGGGATAATTCATTACCCTCCTTGCAACTTGAATTTGATTGAAAAAATTACATTTTGAATTTCTTTTTGATCTGTGATTTATTTTGAGGATTTATTTATTAATCTTATTTAGATTAAACATCACTAAATCACATATCCGGTGCTTCATTCTTTCTGTTTTACTTACTCATATTGCATCACCTTCATCATTGCATTGTATATTTTTGCAACACATAAATTAATCAAGCATAAATTTGATTATTTAATTTTGATTTAAGACCATGCAACTAAGAATCATTGTTCCCTGTGTTCGATCTTGGTACACTTGCCAAGTAAAAAATACTCCACAACATTCAAAGATTGTGGTTTTTGATCGACCGAAATTCACCTCCTATACTACAATTACCGATTATTAAAGAGGAGAATTTCGCGTTCATCAGTTATCCAAAGAAATCACTTGGATCTTATATCGAATTTCCCACTCTTGAATATGTGACTCGATATTAAGATTGCCAAACACGAAAGTCGAGAGGATATTGATTGATGAATTGTCGTCATTCGAACACAAGTAAAGATGGTGTCTCCAATTTCACATTCAACCCTAGGCAACCGCTTCACTGTGCAGCTCCTGGTCTTTCTCCTAATCACCAAGGAGGTGGCCAAAGACACTATATGTAACTCAATTTTGTTCATGTTTCCGCATGTTCTCTTGGGTGTCAGTCTAATATTCGCAAACCCATGGAGTTCAGGCAGATGATCTATGGTCTTTTTTAAGAAGAACCCCATGATAACTTGCTTGTAGTATGCTTCCCTGTGAGCAATATCCATTTTCTGGTATTTCAAAAAATCAAACTTTTTGAAATCTCCTATTTTATCATTTATTTATATTTTTTCTAGTTGAAGGGGGGTGTAAGGACATACAAAATCATGATTGGTGGATGGGGTTAGTAGAAGAGAGGGGTAGAAATGACTCCAATTGTGCATAATCTGTTCTTCCTAGTGTCTTGTAGGTTTTCAACATCTAGTCTGATGAGTCCATGATTCACCTGATGAAACTCCATTTCATCACCATTATTCTTTCATTTTAGCCGTAAAACCCATCGCTAAATGCATGTACATATCATTAATTTGCCAAAAATAAACACTTGATAATTACATTATAAAATACAATATTATTTATGCATTTAATACCAAAATTAAAAAATAAAGGAAGAAAAGAAAAAGAAACGAGACACCATAGTTGTTGGGTGTCCCTATACCACAAGATCCAATGGTCACAATGACTTGGTCGACGAGGAATAAAGTAGGGGAGATAGGGCAGAGAAAGTTACAATATATACATGAAAACCCTAATTTTAATTCATCTATACTTGATTATTGGCACTTATTTTATACTATTATTTTTACACCTCAAACAAGAAAATCCTCAACATGAACAAGAAGAAAAATATAGGATTTATCATTCTTGACAGAGGGCCATGACCGCTACTATATACTATATATTTCGAGGGATAGAGGAAGAGAAGATTTCTTTACTCGAGCATTGATTGAGGTAGTCAAATATGATGCTTGACGTCGGAGATCGAGAGGTCGTACCTTCCTCGATTCAGTGAGGCCTCTCATCCACGAAGTGGTGGTTCGTGTCCTTTCCGCTCGCAAATCTTCTTCTACCGTGCTCGATTCACTTAATGACGGTCGACAAGGCTCCTTTCCTTGACTGACAAGGTGGTCTTGTCCTTGCGGCCTCGTTTATCTCTCCTCTTCCCGGCCTGTATATCCTGACATCCCGAGCTTAGGGATATGGGATCGGAAGAACCCTTTCGAATAGATCTTCTTCTCTCCGAGAACTGAGTTCCCATCCGAGATTGTGTAAGGGTCATCACAAGGCCTTCAAAGAAGAAAACAAGACTATAAGCATGTACGGGAGTCTTGACCTAGCCACTGTGCCTACGCTGGGAGCTCCATCTTTCAACCAAGCCCTTTTTTGCTAATAATTCAAAGCTCAATTCAAATGTTGAGGGAAATCCAGATGCCGCGGATAATCATCATTCGTATTCCCAAAAGATTGAGCTACCTAAGCTGTATAACATCTTGCTCCGGGTTGCGGACAGTATGTGTTAAAAGCAAAAGACGATGTGGTGTCTCTAGTTGAGCTGTGGGCGTTAGTTTATATTAGAAAGAAAACGAGTAGATGCGGATCTAGGTACTCTTTCTTACTCATATGAGGAATGGGCCAAGCCGATCCGTTTTGGCTCAGAAAGTGCGCTAGTTCAAAAGTTGATATTTGAACTATATAGCTCCCAGCTTTCGATTTTTTTATAAAAGAATTGACAGTTAAGAATAGAATAGAATGGGATTCGATTGGACAAGACTAACTAAATCGAGTGACCTAGTTTTGGTGATGGTCCTTATCATCAATCATCTCGCACGCAAGACCATATTTCACTTTCTCATAATCATCCTACTACTGAAGGTCCTGCACTTCCGTTGTATTTGATCTCTTCCGCGGATGGCTACTGGGATCATTTGGATGGATTTTCCATTCCCGCGGATGGTGCTAGTCTTATCCCTGATTAAGGGAAGGGCCAGAAATGAAAGAGCAAAGCCATCGTACTTATAGTACTGGCATTCCAAATCATCCCAGTCGGCAAAGCTTGACAACCATATATTGAGGTCTGAGGCTTTCTCTTTGAATGAGATCTCGATTCCAACTACGGTTTCATTAGATATCTTACAACTAGAATCCCTCTTTTTTCCGACCCGGTTCTTCTACCGCTATTATATATCAGGGGGCATGTTTATTTCTTTCTCTTTATGAAGCATAGGGAAACTTTGAGACCACATTCTTTCTTTCTATCAGACTGGCCTTCTACTACTACTACCCTAGGGATAGTACTATTGTTTTACCTATCTCAATAAAGTATATGATTGGTTTGAAGAACGTGCAGAGATTCAGGCGATTGCAGATGATATAACTAGTAAATATGTTCCTCCTCATGTCAACATATTTTATTCCTTAGGGGGAATCACACTCACTTGTTTTCTGGTACAAGTAGCTAACCTCGAGGGTGGAAGTCACTATTAAGATAATAAGTGGTAGTCTATCTATTCGCACTTATTATATAGGCTCTTGATGTATAAGTTCTGCTTACAACCAGATTACAAGGCTTCCTTTCTTTCATGTCGAGTGATGTAGGAGAAGGTTTCTATGAGATAATGTGCCAGGGACACACAAAATAAAAACTTCACAAATCTGTATCTTCTCCATATTGTATCAAAATGAATCAGAATCATCTTTAATTGTATATAACTTTTAATAAGCTATTAAATTAAGATGGTTTCATTTAATTTGGATCTAAGATGCAAAATTTAGGTTTTGGGCCTGTATCATGCAATATACATGTATATAATATTTATTATATTTATTCTTTGTATTTTCAAATTCTTATTTTATAAATTGCGTACATTATTTAAAACACATATACATAACTACAACAAAACTAAACCGTCGAAATAAAATCGAAATAAATAATATATTTCAATACACAAGTAAAATATACACGTATATACATATCATGTACATATACATAATTAATTAAGTGTACATATTAACTCAAAGAAATATAATAGAAATTATAAATGTGTATAAAAGTACATTTAAATATATAAAATATATGTATAAAATAATAAAATATATAATATGAAATAAAATATACTAAATATAGTTGTATGTACATGTATAAATACATGAAAACAGGAGCACCTAATGATCTAACTTGTAAAAAGTAAATAAAAATCATAATAAAATACTACGTAAAATAAAAAAATATTTTTCAAGTTTCTGCCAATAATTAATAAAACTACTTCTTAATTTTTATCGAATCAATAAACCATTTCGGCCTTGGATTTTTCCTGATGGTCCACGTGGACCAATAGAAGGATGCCTTTGTTGACCAAGGTCAAGTCTTCGACTTAGGACACCAACTCTGCCAAGTTGAGAAGACACCCATCTTCGCCCCCTTTCCCCGGGTGTTTAATCACTCCTTTTCAGCTTGAACTTTCACGCAAATGCACCATCGATCAAACCTAACACTCGTCTAATCCCTTGATCTCATGTGCACTGTCCCAATTTGTCAGGAACACCTGATCAATAAGCATCCTTGCCCAGCCTATAAAATAAGCTCCTCCGCTTCCTACTCGAGTTCGATCCCTCCCTCGTCAGTTTTAGCCCCTTAATTATCTTCGCCTCGGTGACAACAATTGAACGAGGGGATCTGCAACAAGGAGGAAGGATTGAAGGTGGTGATCCACCTATCGCCTAAGGAGCTCCGTCAGTGGTTCTACTTTGTCAGCCCACAACTGACTGGAGGCCCTCTTTTTCCTCATATCTTATGCGTCGGTGGTTCTACTTCTTCGATGGACCTGCAAATGGAATGTTGAAAAGAATTTTATTGATCCATCCGCATATTACAACCTCATTATTGAAAAATCTATCCATTGATCTCACGTGTATTGACTGAACTTATTATTTTTGTTTGCTTGGAGATTTCTTTTTGTGTAGCTACACAATTTCATTGTGGTATAATGCTTGTAGCTAGCTTTTACTTGTAGTTTTAATGTTTACTTTACACATAGCACTTTCAGAGACGTGAGATGTAGAATGCATGTATGGACATACTTTTTGATGCATACATGTAATATTTTATGGATAATGATTGTAATTAATGAATGATGGATATGTTATGAATGGAAAGAAATTTTAAATTCTAGCCATCTTCTATGCAAATTTCTCACGCTTATATTTATATCATGTGTTTCGAATGAGGAATGTGTGTGCATGGAATTGATTTGTTGAGTAACTAGGTCCTAAGGGGGGTGATTGTCACACAAACTATACCTAAGGAGCCTACCATTTCAAGGTTCAGTTCATTTATCAAACGATCCCAAACATGTGATAAGGTTCGGGTAGTTTATTTTCAAATTGAATTCGAATCGAACTCTTATCGAATCGAATATGCGATTTTTCTAACAGACCCATGCGTGAGCTAATATCGAGAGTTTGCGATAAGACTAGTCATATACGTTGGTACACACATATGTACACGTACATGTGCACACACACCGTAAAGAGAATAGCTCGTTGTGTTTTAATTTTTTATTTGTTTGGCGATATGTACATGAAATTATATCTCAATCAATGAATAATTTAAAACCCAACATTGGTGATGTAGTGGGAAACTTGTATAGGAAAAAGTTTATGTTGACATCAGGATGGCAATTGACTGACTAAGGCAAGTCAAATCAATATCAATCATCTTATCCAATATTATATTGTTTTTTATTTTTTATAAATAAATAAATGCCATCAGAATAATCATACAATTTTAAAAGTAATTTAAGAATATGAAAACTACCATGGAACATCATAAGAAATTCAATTAAAATCCAATCAATCCCAATAACAAAATTTGCCCAAAATAACTTAAAAAACGCACCCCTGCTAAATTCAATGGGATTTAAATTTGAATAATGTAAGAAATTAGTCCGTTTATATTCAAAAAATCGAGAAATATGGACTTCATCGCAGATGATTGACGAGTCGCTAAATACGATGTTTAATTCGGGTACGTTGTAGTACGTGTACTTAGCGATTCAATCAGAACCGAGACAAGATCTCCGTGAAGAGGGCTCGACTTCAATTTATATCCCAGACAAGTCGGGGGTCGAATACAGGGAGGCAAAGGAACAACTTTGGGGTCAATTCAAAACTTTAGATGTAGATTTTCAGTGCATTTTTTTACTTTTTTGGGATATTTACACCCATAACCCTGAATAGTTTCATAATTACCCCAGGAACCTTTCGTAATTCGTAATTATCGTAGAAGCTCCGAATAGTTACACCGTCTCACACCTATACCCTCCGTTACTTTAAACCATTAATTCAACCACAACTACGAGTTAATCTTACCCATCTTCAATCCAATGGCTATAATTTCAATTAAAAAAATAAAGAAAAATAACCTCACCCCTTCTCCTTCGTCCACCACACCCTCCCCTCTCCAGTGTCCTCCCTCCCTCGACCAACCCCCTCCGGCGCCCTCCATCCCCCTACCAACCTTCTCCTCCATCCCCAAGTCTTTTGCTGGAGGACCTAATTTATGTCTCTGGATGACACCATCACCGTCGATTCCACGCCAAGGAGGGGCTCCGTCCCCTCTTCCGTCGCCTCGCCGCGGCAGCACCGCCCTGCGCTCTCACCCCGCTCACAGACGACGCACCCTCCCTCCCCGACACTGACGCGCCTCCGTGCTCCGGCACTCTCCTTATCTCCTCGTCGCTCTTGATTGCTTCACCGCATAAAAAAAAGACGAGAACCGTGTAACCCATTTAGACGTGTGATCAACTACCCACTAAAGAATGACAAATATATCCAAATCAAAATGCTAGCTTCTTTTTCGTCAGGTACCCATCAAAGATCTCCAACCCACTAGCGAGAAATATGGGAACTTTGCCGCTGTAAAGGTCATATTTTCGTCAAAGTGCTCCTATGGGAACCGAAAGTGACGCATTAACGAGAAGAAAGCAACGAAGCATCCATCAGAGATCTTCCGAACAGTTCCAGTTTCGTTGCATTTCGAGTTGTATTGCACCAAAACACACCAAAGAAATTCTGAGAAAAAAAAAGCAATCCTTGACTCGTTTACGAGGGGGAAATGGCAATTTAGATAGGATCCACGTGTTTTCAATCGGGAAACGAAGGTGGTGAGAGCTCACACACCTTCCTTCACACCCATCTGCAACGCGACAGGGCGAGAGACGGAAGCGAGCTCGTGGCTTCCTGCATGCTTCCAATCTCTCTAATTCTGCTTAGAATCACTGCAAGAAGAAGAAGAACCGGAAGAAGACGGTGATGCCCTCTATCTGTATCTCTATGTTTTTGTTGTCTCTGTTTTTGGCTGCCCGCATGCCAGGAAGGGGAGACCGGAGGGTTTGAAAGGAAGAATTTAAACAGTTGTGGTTGGGGGAACGGCTGTGAAAGCGTGTACAACACGGTTTCCTTGTGGTTGGGGGAAGGATCGAAAGGTGGGCAGGAGGGGGCGTGGCAAGAGCAGCATCATTCGATTCGTTGTCGCATCTGACAGCTGACATGTCTCTAGGAACGGTAGAGGGGTAATTTTATTTTTTTTTCACGGAAATCGTCAAGTGTAACGGATAAAATAAATGGAACATGACACATGGTTATGACATGTAAGAGTTAGGTATTATTCGGAGTTTGTGGGGTAATTACGAATTATTGAGGGTTCCTGGGGTAATTACGAAACCACTCAAAGTTATGGGTGTAAATATCCCCTTTTTAATGTAAAATGAATGCTAAATACAAGATGCGGCTGAGTTAAGACACTAAAAAAGCACACAATTAGGCCAAATTAATTTTAATAGAAAATAAGTCCAATTTATCCAAATCGTATTTTTCTAGAATCCTAATCTAGTGGGAAACACAAAACACATTTTTTTGTATTTTTAGGAATTAAAATACAATAACTAAAATGCACACTTTTTATGGGTTTTTATCGCAATTTTTCATACAAACAATAAGCAAAAATCATGAAAAATTTAGTGTAATGAAAACATGGTGCAAGGAAGCTACAGTAACTTTTTTAGATTTTTTTTGACAAAATATGAATTTTCTATGGTTTTTTAGTGAAAACAGAGTAACAATGAGTAATTAATTCCTAATAAATTCACAATTGCAAATCAGGCAAAGAGCAAATTATCTCGTTAGGTATTTTCATATGAAATCCAGAAGACTTGAAAATTTGTGAAAAGGATGTATGTGGATTGAATTAAAAATCATTTACTAAAAATACTCCACAATTTATTTCAGGCACAAGATAACTCTTTTTTGGATGAAATTTGGATGTAATTCAATCACATTTCATGACATCATGTCTAATTTTTGTGGAATTTTTAGAGCAATTGTGAGTTAGATATCAATGTAAGAGCACTGAATGGGTAAAATATGCAATATTTCAGTTAAGTATATTTAATTAATTATCCAAATACCATAAAAATATAAATAAATATCCACGTGGTAGAGAATAGTTGCTCAACATCAAGACATTTTTCATTGAATAAAAAGATGCGATAATGAGTTCCAAATTAAAAATCAAACATATAGTTATCCGTGCAAATTCAGAAAACATAACGTATAAGAAAATTAAGCACATGGGCCTTCTTGTAATTACAGAAATTTAATATAAACAAAATGCAATTTTCCAAATAAAAAAATAACAAAGACCTTCTTCTTTGTTGGTTAGGGCGTAGGTGGACCACGGACAGTGCCGTCCTTGACATTTCGTAGGCCCTGGGCAAAATAAAAAAATGAGCCCTTATAAATTTCGATGAACAGTATGCCCTTATATAATTTCATGACTTTAACATTGAGTTGTTCACTGAAATTTCGATTCTATAAAGGTTCATTTTTTGACGAGTTGTTTCAAAAAAAATCGATTCTATAAGAGCTCATTTTTTAACAAATTATTTCATCGTAAAATTGGATTGCTCATTTTTTGGTGAGTTGTTTTACTAAAGATTTGATTCTACAAGGCCTTGTTAGGACATATAATATTTTTCTAAATTAAAAGCTGAATACATGTAAAAATAGACCCCTAAAGATGATGGAGTCCTGAAAAACGAGAATGCGAGAGCCGCTAAGAAATGGTCTGACAACTTAGACTCACCGTCGCTGAGGCGACTACTCAAGCAGTCACGTTTATCAACAATCAACCCACACAATCAATTAAGCAATCAAGAGCAAGGATCAAATTTTATTATACCATGCTAAGAATGTATAGTGGCAAGCAAGTAGGGGTCGGACACAGGAAGCAAAGGAGTAAAGTCTGCAGACGAAAAGTCAAGCCCTATATCATGTGAACTACTTAGCCAAGTGAGATTTTTTGTGGGTTTTTTATTTTGTGTTTTTTATTTAATTTTTTAATTTTATATTTTTGTATTTGATTTTTAATTTACTGATTTTGTATTTTCTTTTTATATTATATATTTTTATTTTCTTTTTCTTTTAATAAAGATATAAGATTTATAAAGGATATATATATACACTAGAGATAAGAAAGAGATAGAAACAGGAAAAATACTTGAAATACATGAAATAAAATATTTTTATGCTTTTTATATTTTTCTAATATTTTTATGATTTTTCTAGGTTTTTCCTATTTTTTGGTATTTTTTAAGTCACAAATACTAGTAAACAGTGAAATAACTTGCCGGTCGAAATTAAAATGAGGATGAAAAATACTAAATGTTGTCCAAATTCCTCAAATTAATTTAAATTGAAAGATAATAAATCAAAGAAGATACAGAAACTGAAATTGCATAGGTTTTTTATAAATTTTTTAGATTTTTAGAAAGAATTTTGGGATTTTATATTTTTTAGGAGTTTTTTTATATTTTTTAGTGATTTTTGGTCTAGAGTTAAAAGACACTAAAATAGGAAAAATATAATCTTTTTGGATTTTTTTAACAAAGATTTTATAATTTTTATGTATTTTCGAATGCAAACAGTGTTGAAAATGCATATTTTTGACTTTTTATAATTAATAAAATGCAATAAATATGCAAGATAAAAATAAGGCGAGGAAGGGCAATCAAACAAGAGCTTAACTTGATTTTTTGATGATTTTTAGAAATCTATAGACACATGAAATAAATAGAGACCACAAAGAGAAACTACATTACTAGCAAGGGCATATATGTAAATAAGCAGAGTTCCAAGGGCCACAGTGCAGTTCTTCCCAAAAATATACAACTATATCACAAAATGTTTGGATTAAATATAAATAGTCAACCCCGCAAGGGTGTTCCTGCAAAGATCCCCCCGCCGCACGTGCTATCCACGCACCTGGGAAGGACCTCAAAGTAATTTCACAAAAGCACGGGGGCTACATGTATTTTTTCCAAAACTAATACACTTAATTAAAAAGTTCTTGGCGTGAAATGAAATAAATAAACCCCAAGGGGGTCCTTGCAAAAAGCTCGGTCCCCTTACGTGCACAAGCACGTGAGGTGACGTGGCGGAGGATCTAAACGCAAATAAGGGAAGTTCAGGGGCTAGTCCCTAAATATTACAAAAATTTGTGAACTGCATATGAAAGTTTAAGAACTATAAAATAAAGACAAAAAAGTATTTGGGCTCAAGGGCAAAATACCCAAACTGGGCGCGATCCAACGGCGTGCTGCTCTTCACTAATCCACGTGGTGCGGGGAGGACGTGCGATACGGGTTCGCAGCAGACGTCTGGGATTAGATCCTCCTATGGGATTTGACGGTTGATGCTCGTGACGATCTGACGACTGCTGCTAGTCCTGGAGATCAGCCTCGATCGGACGACTGGAAGGCGGGGATGAAGAACAGGGAAGAACTCGCGGCGAGGTGAGCTTCCCCCGTCTAGATCTTCCTCCTCCGGCCCTTGTTGACATTTCAAAGTGGCTAACGACACCCCCATGACCGATCCTCTGTTGACTGGAGGCTTCAAAACACCCCGACGAAGGCCGAAGCTCACCAGCGACGATGGTAGAGCACGGTGGCTCCAGGTACCTCTGGTGAGGTACAAAATCAGCCCCAGATGCTTTTGTGGCTTCAAAACCTGCAGAAGAGAGGTGAAGCGATCGAGGGCAAGTTGCCTCGACCCCGCGGAGGGTGGAAAAACACGGACGACAGCGAGGAAATGATCCCCACGTCGGCCGGCGAAACTCGAAGCCGGCCAACGCTAAATCTGAGTGATTTGGCGATGATTAAATGAGACAGATTGGATGGCGAAACTCGGGGGAAGGTGTTCAGCTATTCTAAGGGCTAAAGAACGACAGAATAAAAGGGGAGAGAACCTCACCAAGGTGTGCGGGCAGAGAGCTCCGGCGAGACCTCCGGCGAAGGGATGCGACTCGATTCGACACCCTAGGACGCCTCCAGAGGTTGGGATCAATTCCTGCTGTCACCAAGGAGACCCTCGGATACCTAAGGACTGGTATTAAGGGTGGAAGAGCGATCAAAGATGGAGGGAAAGTCGGGGTGTTGTATTTGAAAGTCTGACCACCAAGTGGGGAGGTCCCAAAGATCGAGAAATATCTTGCAAATCGATGACCCACACCCCTAGAAAACATTAGGGCGTGAATCACCGATCTTTGAGGGACGAAAGTCAAGAAGAAGCCAACACCAAATGATGAAAGACGCGCCCTCCAAAATATGGAGAAACACGCCAAAAAACCAGTCTGACGCGGGGCCAGACCTCGGTCAGGGAGTTGACCGAGGTCAACCAGGGAGAGGATATGGTTGGTCCACGTGGACCAACCAGGAAAATCCCTGGAAAAAAGGTTTATAAAATCAATTTAAAATAGTTATTGAAATTATTAATTTTTGGTTTCAAAATAAAAATATTTTTTATATTGTAATTATTCTGATTTTTATTTATTTTTTAGAGATATAAAATTACAGGTTACCATTTTAGGCCTATATAGGTATATTTATCTATATATTTTATAGTTTTATTTTTATTTTTTACATTTAATTTTATTTATTTTATTTATTATTTTATAAATTTATAAAATATTTTTATGAACTGAAATATATTTTTATTTTATTTTTTTGAAATGTTTTATACACATAATAAAATAGAAGTAGTAATTATATAGGTATATGTACAAGTATTATACCTAGGCATGTTACAAGTATTTTATTTGTATTTTCTTTAGGTTTTTATTCCTGTTTTAATGTACATGTATATTATAAGTAATATTTACAAAAATTATAAAAATCTAAAAGTATAAAAATAGTGAATAATAAATAAAATGAATATTTTAATATGTACAAGTATACAATAGGGGTCCAAAACTCAACTTTCAAACTGTAGCTCCACCAAACACAAAACCACCTTCATTAGGTAGCTTATTTTAAATCATATGCAATTAAAGGTGGGTTTGACGCGTTTCGAGTTTTTATTTACAAGATACAGGTCTGGGAAGTTGGGATTCTAGAATCTTATTCAGATCATATCTTTTCATCTGTACATTATTTTTGTATGAAATCAATTTTGTATTTTTTTATATTAAATTATCTACAACTTTTATGTTTAAAGTTTCTTTATTTGATGTATAAAAAGTGGAACCAAAAATAGGTCCCAAAATGAATATAGAATGAATTAAGTAAAAGGTATTTTTATTGTATTTTGGCCCTTATCTCCCCCTACTTTATTCCTTGTCAACCCAGTCATCGAGATGCCTAGGTATCGGGGTTTCGGGTCATAAAATATTTACAATATTTTATTCTTTTTCTTTTCTTTCTCTTTATTATATAATTTTAGCTTTAAAAACCACATTTTATATACTATTTACATAATTATGCATGAATGCTAAAATGCCTAAATTAAGCCTATTCACATGCATTTATTAGGATTTTTAAGGCCAAAATGATAGAATAAAGATGATGAAACGTGGATTCATCAAGCCCTGAGCCGTTGCACTCGTAAACTACCCAAATCGACGTCCATGATATTGCCATGAGATTCACGTTATTACTACGAATAAAATACCTTACTAGACAAAATCTTTCTTAAGCAAATGATTTACTATCCAAACAATTTCCTTCCTTCAATTAATCTTCAATCTACAATTGCAACACTCACAATAGTCCCTACTATTATTTTCATTATCTCTTTGGAAGAAGGAAAAATATGGCCTAAAGTCATTATGCTACATGGATATGTAACAACTACGTGGGTATTTGAACTCACTCTTATTTTATGAATACAGAGAGGATATATATAGTTCAATATAGAATATTCATTGTTATCTTGTATCTATATTTATTTCGCCACAAAAACAAGAGCCATATTTGTTCGTTTCCCAATGCAATATATGTTATATATTAGTTAAGGAAAAAATGGGGTTGCCCTGCCTCCATTTTTCCATGATTTTTTTTGTTTTTTTGAAAAAATTCACCATGTATATTCATCTATATATCCCTCCTATATGTCATTCTAATTTCGTCAGAAACAGAGACTCCTATACCCTCCATCTAGAACATGTACGATTACAGCAGTTTTAAGACCGTTAAAATTACATGTTCCAGATGGAGGCCATAGGAGGCTCTGTTGCTGACGAAATTTGAATGGCATGTAGGAGGAATATATATATATGAATATACATGGCGAAATTCTTCAAAAAAAATAAAAAAATTACGGAAAATGGTGGTGGGGCAGCCATGTTGGCTGCCCGCAAGGGGCAGCCCTATCAAACCCATTAGTTAAACTTATTACAATCTATCTCGATTTTAGCAGTATCCAGAAAAATATAGGAGAATGATTAAACAGAAAATCACACATCCTCTATCCATTGTTGATAATCACACAATTATACGTCAATCTTAATTAATTCGCATGCAATTGCATCTCAATTAACAATCCGTCCTAAGCTATGAAATTTGTCCCTCAATCTACAATGCACGCGTGTCCCGCTGTTGGTTAATAATAAATCCCTATGGAAAGATGCAATCCTAGAAATTTAAAAGAATTTCGAACTGCGAAACAAGTAAAAAATAGAAGATTTAAAAAAAGATAACATATTAATAATAAAAGAATTACCTGATCTCACAAGACCGCAACTCCCTTAGCCACGACGGGCGCCTGCACTTGACCAGTGCCATTCTTCTGCTTTCAATTTTTTCGGGAGAGAGAGAGAGATATCAAGAGAACAGAGCAGACGCATACACTTGACCAGTGTCATTCCCATTCGAATTTTTCAAGAGAGAAAGATCAAGAGAACATAACAACAAAGATATCGAGAAAGATAGAGGGGGTGATGAATTAAATTAAGAATTGCTTGAAAAAGTAAAATGTGGTTGTTGAGTAGATACTTTCATAGAAGAGCAAACATCTTTTCTATATTGAGAATCTGGCAATAGAAATGTTGAGGTAGATGGAGATCTAAAGGGCCTATTTTTTAGATTTTTCAACACGCATGAAAATTGATCCCTTAAAGTTCATGGATCTTGGGAAGTTGCACTTCTAAACAATCCCCAGGGCCGGCCTTGACCACAGAAGGGGGACGGGCGGCTCCACTACGTGGGCGCGCGGAGGAGGAAGGGGCGACGGCGGTCGCGGTGGGCCATGGCGGCACATGGTGCGCAGGGTTGGTCGGAGGGGGCACACGACAGAGCGCAGGCAGCGCGGGGGAGAGGGCGGCCACCTACGGGTGGCTGCTGGCGGAAGAGAGGGCCAGCCACCGCGGGTGGCTGCGGCGGGGCTCGGCGGTGCCGGGCGCGGCTGGAATGAGGAGGCGCAGACGACAGAGGGTTGATGTTGGGCGGTTGGCCGCGCTGGGCCGCGGTGGTGGCTGTTGTTGTGCATGGGGGCGGCGGCAGCGGTTGTTGCTTCCATGTACCTTTTTATTTATTTATTTTGATTTTTTTTGAAAATTCGTCTGTTGTGATTTTATTTATTTTTATTTTTTTAAAATTTCTTTATAAACAAGGAATAACAAGTGAAAAGATGATGGTGTGGGGTGATATTATGGAAATGACGATATGGTGGTGAGAGAAGAAAAAAATGACGTAATGAAACAACAAAGAAACAAAATATTAGATAAAATAAAATAACAAGAGAATGATGAGGAATACTTACCTGATTTTTCGCCGGATTGACGGAGCAGCTACGCTGGACTCTTGTCATCGCCTCGATCCGATTGGCAAAATAAACATCGAAGAAGCTACGCGAGCTCGATGGGGAACTCATGACGCAGAGCGGAGCTCCGCGGATCTCGCCTGAAAGAGGTCGTCGCTTGAGGAAGATGCCTCACCGCTGTCACCTACAAAGCACTCCAATCTCTCTCCTTTTTCTATTAGAATGGCATATGGGAAAAAATGAGGATGTACAAATGAATGTAAAGAGAAGAGAAATGGGATGTTAGATAGGTGGTGGAGTTGAATGAGAGGTTAGATTATTGGTGGAGTTGAATGAGAGGTTAGAAAAATGGTGGAGTGGAATGGAGGTTGAAAGAAGACTTGGTGGTTAATGGTGGAAAATGGAAGTTATTGTAGAGAAAATGAATTTAAATAAAATACAATAAAAGTAGGCTACTTAAAGGGAGAATAAAAATAAAAAGAGAAAAAGTGGAGAATTTACAAAAGAAGACAGACAACATGTACATTTTTTCTGCTTTTCTAATTTATATTTTTTTATCTTTTTAATAGGAGATATTTACAACATGAAAATATAAGAAAATACTACAATCAAAGTACAACACAACAATGATTTTTTTTTGTATTTCTAGTGATTAAGAAAGATAAAAAATAAATAAAGAATGAATATATACATAATATACAATGTACATATAGGTCCCTAAACCTAACTTTTGCAAATGATTTCCGGTTTTAATGAAACTACTTTGTTGGATAGATAATTTTCTAACTTGAACTTTAAAAATGAGTTTGATGAATTTGGATTTCATACGGAGCGGGAATTTGGTCGGGAAGTTGGACTTTACGGCTTTTCCCTTTCGGATCTAGGAGCATTTATTTGAGGTGAAATTTATTTTGTATTTTTGTATTTTTATGTACATTTTTATGAACAAGTTAGAGAAAGGATTAGCTAAAAAAGATTTGAAATGAAATTATTTAAAATATATGAAGTTTTGGGCTATTTACATGTGAGAAACTCCTTTGATTTTGCGGCTTTTATTATTAATTTATTTCGTACAATGTAATATACAATAATTAGTGTGTTTTATTTACAAGAGTCATTTTGTTAATTTATTTATTTTATGGACATTTAATTGATAATTTGCTCAGGGATTTTTCTAAGATCAAGATATTGAGATGATGAATCGTGTATTCATCAAGGATAGAAGTTGGATAAACTATGTCTACAAAGAAATACATTGAAATACAAATTGAGAAATTAAAAAAGAATATACAAGTACTAATTTACAAATAAAACTCATATTTTTCGCATTTGTATCCCTATTGGTAAAAGCGATCTCCACAAAGGTTCTTGGAATAACTCGTGGAAAATCCATAAATGATGCGAAAATAAAACATATTTATATTTTTTGGAATGAATGTGGGGGTTTACGAGAAGAAGATTGACTCATCGACCCAAAGAAAATTGAATCTACATGACTAATTCGGAGTTTGAGTGATAAGCAAGCAATTTGACAAGTTTGTAATTAGCAAAAGTTTAATGTTCTTGCGTGATATAGACACATAGTGAGATCATGAAGACATATGATGTGAATATTGCATGCGTAACAATTATTGTTGGATCATGGATACCATGGTTGGACTACAATAATGAAGATAAATACTTGGTAAAACGAGGCCTTTGATTAAAAGATCAACAGTGAAGAGCGCTTATACCTGTCAAAAAAATGAAATTGAAAGCAAAAAGTGACCATCAATACATCTTCAAATATGCAACTAAATAGTTGGATGCACTTTTGCTTGCTTCTTTGGAGTCGCAGTGCAGTGAGGATACCTATGTTGCACTGCCTCTGCTACGGTTGGAGGCCCCTCTCTCTGGCAAAGTTAGTCTTGGTTCAAGGCACCTGACTTGGTAGTGGATGCCCTTGGTTCTACAAACCTCAAATTAGGCCTACTTCAGAACGAGCATTTCTTGGAGCACACTTTTGAGGGCTCTTCATTCTCCACTTCTTTGGTTGTTAAATGGGGTGGAGGAGAAGTTGAAGCAGCACAAAACAGAGAAAAAACCCATAAACACGACGACCGGAAGCGTATAAATTCTCGATATTAAATTACGAGTGGCATAAGTGGCTGGCGTGGTGCCCCGTCCAAGGAATCAAAGCGGTTCCTAAATGAAGATTCTGACTTGGAGTGTCTCTTTGTTGAATGTTTGGGGCAGAGTTATTGTGTTACTCCATGAAAAAAATATCAGCTTGCGCAAGCATGGTATGAAACTCCTTGGGTCTTGGAAAATCTCTCAGATTTCAAAGCTTTAGACGTAGACAGAAGTGCGGGGATGCACCCAATGCTTGGAAGAGCTCCACCCTATTATGTCTCAGAGTTTAAGGGGAGGCATGTCCTAGTGGTAACTTTGCATAGTATTTCTTCTTCTCACGTATTGATATCTTGTGTTTATGGCCCTATGGCTTATGTGCATCGGGCAGATCTGCATGAGGATATGTGTGCTGCTAGATTGTTTTCACCAGGGACTACTTGGTTAGTAAGGGTGATTTTAATGTCGCTCATCTATCTTATGATTGCCCGTGTATGTGTGTGTGTGGGGGGGGGGGCAGGACCCCATGCCTTTTAGATGATAAATTCAGAGATATGGTCTACGAGTATTGGACTTCTACTCTCTGGACTTGCTTTGTTGTGACACGCCTTGCACAGAAGATTGCCTCTTTGCAATCCTAGCATTGTCTCTTTAAGAAGGAGACCCTAGAGGAGAAAGGGGCAATACGTGTGGCTGTCGAGGCTATCACTAGCAGGTTAGATGAGATTGAGGATGTTAGGGATTTGGATACAGTGGAGCTTGGTGAGCGAGCGACAACACAGAGGATGGCCCAACTTGATGTCAAGAAGCGGATGGATGAATGGAGATAAAGAGCGAGGCATAGATTGAATAAAGAAGGAGATGTGAACACCAACTATCTCCATAGGGATTGCAAGCAGAAGGAATCATAAAAAAATGCATAAGATCCATGGTGGTTAAATGATAGAAGAGTGGAGGGAGATCGTGACATGGGAATGGCCTAGGTAGAGAAATTTCGAGATTTTCTCACCGTACATAGGGTCAACCTTGTAGATGAAGGGGTATAGGGGCGTGATGAATGTCAAATTTGCCGCTTTAATAATCAGGAATTGTCATAGTATAGGAGACAAATTTGGTTCAACAAAAACCACAATCTTCGAATGTTGTGGAATATTTTTACTTGGCAAGTCTATCAAGGTCAAACACAAAGAACGATGATTCTTAGTTGTGTGGTCTTAAATTAAATTAAATAATTAATTAATGTTTGGTTAATTTCTGTGTTGGGAAAATACAATACAAACGCGAAGAAATGCAATACAAGGAAATAAACAGAGACACTAATTCGGCTCAGGATCTGTGACTTTTCACGATTTAAATGCTCAATTAATAAAGTCAATTAATCCTTAATTCACATCATATATTAAAAGAGATTACGTCCAGAAATATTTATATAAATTTCTCAAGAAGCAGGCAAGAGGGTAAATATTTCTATGAACAATCCTGGAAATTACTAAGACAAGTCAAATAATTCTATCGATAAATCTTTATTCTCTAATCGAATCCTCAATTAAATAAAATTTGATCATGTAAAATAATGAGAGATCAATTTCTATCCTTCATAAGCACACCCCTGTAAGGATTGATTCTTCAATTTGTGTTGTCAATAAATATAAGAGGAATAGACAAAAATATCCTCAATTGAGCCCCAGCATTTATCGAATCCTCGAATAACAATCCACAACAATTAGAAGAAGATTAATTCAATTACCCTTAATAGAATCCATGTAAACAGATCGTTAGTTTCTTAATGAAAATGTAGCATAAATATGTCAAAATTAGTCTGCATAAATCAATAGAGATCCTCAAATAATAATTATCAATAAATAACCTCAGATTTACCCAAAAATTATGCTAAGTGATGGAGCATGAAAATAGCTTCAAAAGGACATATTATATGCTAAAAACGGAGTTCGTATGAGAAAAATATGCTAAAATGAATTTACATGGACTAAAATGTAAATAAAATAAAGTTTTCCCTTTAAAAAGTCTCTGGAGGGGCTTATCTGCAATTTCTAGAAGTTGGAGAGGTCCCTCTGCAATGTACCCATAGTGGGGGGTATCTTTGTAAATTCAGGAAATTGCAGGGGCGTCGATGCAGTTTGCCCCCAGCGCACGTGCATGTGCCTGAAGGCTCGGGAACCAGAGCGGAGGCTCGGTCAGCCAAGGCGACACGTGGCGACGAGGCGGAGGCTAGGAGGGCCCGGGCCTAGGTGGCGACTGGTGGAGGCTCGGAGGCGTCGAGCTTGAGGTTCGGAGCCCCGAGGCTCCACGTGACTCCTGTCTGGAGGGTTGGTTACCCTGAGCTACAGGTCTGGAGGTTTCGCTCGGGGATGTGACGTGGCCGCGGGAGAGTTGTGGGATCAAGGGCTGCTTTGCCTGATTCGACGGTAAATGTACGAGGCGAGGGCGGGGGCGAAGTTGGTGGCTGTGGCCGGTGAAGCAGTTGGCAAGTCCAGGGCAGGCGAAGGCCGTGGCAGGTAGAGCAGCCGTGCGCGACTGCTGGCAAGTGGCGAAGGCGTACCTGCAAGGGGTTAGATCTAAAATGGAAAAATGAGGGGGGGAGGGGAGCTTGCTTGTACATGAGGGATCAGAGCTAGAGCTCCGACCTTAGCGAGGTCGGAGATGGAGGGGGACCTGGAAAGGTAGAAGGGAAGCGAAGGTTCGAAGGTTGACGGCGATCGGAAGGGGTAGGATCACTTGGGGATGGAGTTGCACAAGGTGGCTCAGATCTTTACCTTACGCTACCAACGGATGTAGAAAGGCTCTGCAACTCGCGGGGGGTGGAGTCGTGGCGTGGGAGATGGTCCCACGGATCTCGCTGTAGTAAGAAGGTTCGTTATGTTTCGAAGCTTCCTCTTCTCGCCTCTGTCACCGGTAAAAGAGGAGGAGCTGTGACCTTTCTTTCTCAAAATAACTCCAGAAGCAGGCAAGAGGGACAATCCTGGAAATTACTAAGACAAGGCAAATAATTCTATCGATAAATCTTTATTCTCTAATCGAATCCTCAATTAAATAAAATTTGATCATGTAAAATAATGAGAGATCAATTTCTATCCTTCATAAGTATACCCCTGTAAGGAATGATTCTTCAATTTGTGTTGTCAATAAATACAAGAGGAATAGACAAAAATATCCTCAATTGAGCCCCTGCATTTATCGAATCCTCGAATAACAATCCACAACAATTAGAAGAAGATTAATTCAATTTAAACCCTTAATAGAATCCCTGCAAACAGATCATTAATTTCTTAATGAAAATATAACATAAATATGTCAAAATTAGTCTGCATAAATCAATAGAGATCCTCAAATAATAATTATCAATAAATAACCTCAGATTTATCCAAAAATTATGTTAAGTGATGGAGCATGAAAATAGCTTCAAAAAGACATATTATATGCTAAAAACGGAGTTCGTATGAGAAAAATATGCTAAAATGAATTTACATGGACTAAAATGTAAATAAAATAAACTTTTCCCTTTAAAAAGTACCTGGAGGGGCTTATATGCAATTTCTAGAAGTTGGAGAGGTCCCTCTGCAATTTACCCATAGTGGGGGTATCTTTATAAATTCAGGAAATTGCAGGGGCATCGGTGCAGTTTGCCTCGCGCATGTGCATCGCACGTGTGCCTGAAGGCTCGGGAACCGGAGCGGAGGCTCGGTCAGCCGAGGCGACACGTGGCGGTGAGGCGGAGGCTAGGAGGGCCCGGACCAAGGTGGCGACTGGTGGAGGCTCGGAGGCGTCGAGCCTGAGGTTCGGGGTCAGGCCTGAGGTTCGGAGCCTCGAGGCTCCACGTGACTCCTGTCTGGAGGGTTGGTTACCCTGAGCTGCAGGTCTGGAGGTTTGGCTCGAGGATGTGACGTGGCTGCGGGAGAGCTGTGGGATCAAGGGTTGCTTTGCCCGATTCGACGGTAAATGTACGAGGCGAGGGCGGGGGCGAAGGCGTTGGCCGTGGCCGGTGAAGCAGTTGGCAAGTCCATGGCAGGCGAAGGCCGTGGTAGGCGGAGCATCTGTGCGCGGCTGCTAGCGAGTGGCGGAGGCGTACCTGCAAGGGGTTAGATCTAAAATGGAAAAGCGAGGGGGGGGGGAGCTTGCTTGTACGCGAGGGAATCAGAGCTAGAGCTCCGACCTTAGCGAGGTCGGAGATGGAGGGGGACCTGGAAAGGTAGAAGGGAAGCGAAGGTTCAAAGGTTGACGGCGATCGGAAGGGGTAGGATCACTTGGGGATGGAGTTGCACAAGGTGGCTCAGATCTTTACCTTACGCTACCAACGGATGTAGAAAGGCTCTGCAACTCGCGGGGGGTGGAGCTGTGGTGTGGGAGATGGTCCCACGGATCTCGCTGGAGTAAGAAGGTTCGTTATGTTTCGAAGCTTCCTCTTCTCGCCTCTGTCACTGGTAAAAGATGAGGAGCTGTGACCTTTCTTTGTCAAAATGGCTGATGGGATGGTCGACCGACGATGGGGGGGGGGGGGTTATACGTGGCGAGGACGGGGTCGTTACCAGGAGGTGGTGAACGACTGGTGAAGATGAAGGGGGCCGGGGTGTGTAACGACCACGGCTGTGCATGGCAGACTTTGATGGCCGCGGGCGGCGTTACGCACGGGGAGGGAAATGTTGGCAACGCTTGGAGAAGATGACTGGGGTCACGTGCTAGGCACGTGACACATGGGCGTTTGAGAGACAAAGTGAGGTGCCACATGGCACGCCCAGGAACTGCCACGCGGCACCCAAAAAAATTCAAAATTAAAAAGGTAGCAGAAAATAGAAAAGAAATAGGAGAAGATCTCGGATCAAAAAATATCCTTCACGAAGTTGTTCGTCTCGACGAGATCTACAAGTGAACGACTCGTGAGCAAAAGAGATCATCTGTGTGAAGTAGACTTTTTGGTGGTTCTTCACGTGTGTAGCAGACTAGCTTTTGGGGGTTTTGTACTTTTTTAGTGGTTTCAGAGAGGATAAAAATCTAGAAAGAATATGATAAAATACAAGAAAATTAATTACATACTAATCTGATTTTTTGGATTTTTAATAAATAAGAGAATATGAAAATAAAATAGAAGTGTGAAGTACGAGTTTTTTGTACAGACTCCCAATGGACGTTTGGACACGATCAGTTTCTTTGATTTCAGTTTTAATCTAGATTTGGATTTTTATGTTGCTTATTAAAACTTTAATCAAAGAACACGAATGAAGAATAGATAAAATTAAAAGGATTGATTATGTACATAAAATCTTAGGTCAAAATTAGCAAAAGTTAAAATACGCAAAAGAGGCTTAAAACCCAACTTTCACATATGAGCTCCGAATTTTACGAAATTAGTCTTGTTTTTAAGGTATTTGAAAATGGAATACTTTAAAAGCGAGTAGACCAAAATCAAACATTGTATGAGAAAGATATGCTTGTTCTAGTCCATCAGATGTGAAATTAGACTTTGAGATTATTTGACACTTATTTGAGTTAGTATTTTTTGTATTTTTTATTTATTCTGGTTAGTGATATCTACATAATGGAGGTAGGTTGGGATTTATTGGAGTTAGGATGAATTAACTAAAAATATGAGAAGTTAGCGACTTTTTGGGCTAATTTACACTTCGAATTTTTAATGCAATTATGCATGATGAAATGAAAATATTATTTACACATGTATGATTGCTAATGTTGCTCTATTAATTATTAAATGCATGTGAATTTTGGGGAACAGAGCCTAATTGACCTAGCATGATGTATACGGGATTCATCATACCCCTACACTTAAACCATGCTCGTCCCCGACCATCAATGAATGAATGACTTAGTTGAATATATCCCTTACTGTGCATGTGAATTTTTAAGGTTCAATTCATAGAAGACCCTTAATTTGAGTGATCCTAAAATTCTGGGCTCAACCACGCTATAGTCAGAAGGAATCCAACTTCTCTATTTATCAGACTCTATGTTTTTACATATACTATAAGGATATGACTTTTAATGTACTATACTCATGAGAGTCGAGTCGAGTCATCACCCAAAGTTCCAGTCCATGAGACTCTCCTCTAGACCTAATCCTCAACACCAGGGAATAAGTCTATTCTTGCTTCAGTCAACCGTCTCATTAGTTTGTCATACTTGAAATGTAGATGGACGGCCAGATGATGGAGGATATATGATTGTGTCAAATTTTCTCTCCCTCACATTGGAACAAGGGGCCTTGAGTGCTTTTTTACTCAATGTAATATGCATTTTGTACACTATGCCTTTGAATGTGATCAAGTGTTATTTCAAGGAAATATTGGATTGATAGTGTTCACACTTTACAGATACCATAGTCAATAGATTCGCCTTGATGTAATGATTTCATTGAAACTTGTTGTGTTTATATCAGAGACCATCTTGTATAAAAATAGACTTCAAAAGGTTCTCTGAATTGTGTAGCACCTCACAATATAGTACCACATCTAGTAATCTAGAATTTTGGTAGTATATTATAAGTAGTAGAAGCCACTACTTGCATAGTGCCTATAATGTTATAGATTTATACTCATTAGCCATAATCACATCATTAAGATTAATTAAGCATGATTAGTGCTAATTAACCGTCATTAGTGATAATTAAGCGTCATTAGCAAAAGTGGACACATGGAGAGGAAATCATGGGACACGTGTCGTTATATAGTCAGGACAAGTGTCAAAACCTCATTAGTGCCATGTGTCATCATACTAAGACTAACACATGTCAGGGTGTAGTCTCTTGCTTGGGCAACAAGTTATCTCGTGTAGAAGCCAAACCACTTGCTTGGACAGCAAGTTATCTCATGGATAAACCAAACCTTGCTTGGACAACAAGTTGTCTCATGGATAAACCAAATCTTGCTTGGGCAACAGGTCTTCTCATGATTTAGACATGTGGCATGCCATGTGTCGTCATACATGGAAGAGAGGCAACATGTGGCTTAGAGGCTCCCTTACATGTTGACACATGTCACACATGTAAAGGGGGTGGAGGCCTATAAATACCCAAGGCATCCCCATTCCATTTCATTCATCCCACGCCCATCTCTCCATCTTAGAGCCGCAAGGCTGCCGAGGTTGCGGGAGGAACACGAGAGGAACCGCGGCGAAGCCCTGTTAGAGATCGAGAGCATTTTTGAAGCCGTAACGAAGTTCTGTTCGCACCAAGCCGTAGTATTCAATCTAAGACGGCTATAGAGGAGGTTTTCACTAAGGAAACGTTTTCGACCCAAGTTAGACAACAATCAGGTGAGGGATTCTCAAGCGCTATTTTAAGCACTAGTCTTTAGCTTTTATGCATGGTTTTGAATAGCAAGTATGAAATCGTGGTTTCTAAAGCTTTTATGCATGAATTACAAGTACCATACGGTTGAGATGAAATCTGGGCTTCAGATTGTATTTTAGACGTCGTTTCACGATTTTTATCTTGATAACACGTTCTTAAGCATTTGGTTCTTGATGGGACACGAGTCATAAGTTTCACTGCTTAGATATGAGTTTTATATGAAGAATTATGTTTTGCACGGTTACTATGCATGATGGATCGATTTTCGAGTTCTTAAATAAGTTCTACTTGTCAGAATATGTATGTTATGTCAAAAGTGTTTTATGTTCATGAATTAGCTGTTATGAGCTTGAAATATCAAGTTTACGGTTTATTAGTGACAAGAAAAGGATCAGAATCAGAAGATAAGCACCATAGTAGCTCTTTTATACAAATCATGAACTAGCCATTAGATATGGTGATGTTATTAGATATGACCCTAAAACCGCCATTAGATATGGCAAACCATTAGATATGGTATCAAGAGGACTTTGGGTCCGCATTCTGTATACATATAGGCTTTGGGCCGTATGCAGGGTGTTTTTGGTCTTTGGGACCATCTGCGCGTATGACTTAGCTTTGTTTCAGCGTTCATGATCCGATAACTTAGCCATAGTGGTGACTAGTACAAACAGCTTGACAGTGATAATTATGTTTCAGTTTATCTTCTTTTGAAGTGATTTCAGTATTCGGTTGCAAATCTAGCATGTTGTTATATGTTTACTGTCATAAAATCTCTTTTTCAAGCTATTTCAAAGTTATCAGCATAAAATTTGGCATATTGCTCATATTTCAACTTTTAGTTATATGTAAAAAGCTTGAGATCCTTTCACTGGGTCTAAGCTCATAAATGGGTTTAGACTCATCCCGTTATATTATATTATATACAGATCAGCAGAATCACGAATACCAGGGGAAAGGACCACGGATACACTTAGAGGAGGTGTCTTTTGCTTTTCGTTGTTTTTGTACTGTCGGTGTTATTTTGTAAGAAGTTGTGATAGATAGAACTTGTGTAATACACTTCTTGGTGTTGGGAACTTGAAATACAAAGGTTTTATGTTTTATGAGATTGCCACATGTTTACTTGAGGAAAAAGAAGAGGAAAGATCTCTGTCGCGGCACGTTCTGGTTAGCGGGACGGGTCGTGACAACTTGTGGTATCAGAGCAAAGGTTTTAGGACCTTGAGGAAGAATTATATTAGGAGTTGATCTTTTAAATAGATTCGAACTTAGAAGAAAAAATTGATGTTATAGTCTTGAGGATATCTAGAATCATTATTGGAGAATTTAGGTTGATGAAGTATCTAACTGAGGTTTTATTTTATAGGAAACAATGGCAGGAGAGCAGCCACAAGCGACCGGCCCTAGTCAGGAGAATAACAACAATAACAACGTGTATGACACGTTGACTTTGATAGCTCAAACTCTAGGAGGCATGGCTGCACAGTCTGTTAAAAGACATGAATTTGAGTACCAGTTACCATTTGAGCATGTAAAGAAGCTGGGAGGAGAACCATTTATAGGAGACACTGATCCAAAGAAGGCAAGGGAATGGTTCAAGAATATAGAGAAAATATTTGCTCTAATGAACTGTACGGATGAACAAAAGTTGAAATATACCATATTTCTTCTGAAAGATAGTGCTGATGATTGGTGGACATCGGTGAAAATGAAATATCCAAACCCATCTTACATTACATGGGAGATCTTTGAGAAAGAGTTCAATGAAAAGTATTACCCAAGGGTTTATCAGGAGGAGAAACGTAGGGAATTCCTATTCCTTACTCAGGGGAGCAATTTGTTTGATGAATATGAGAAGAAATTCACCGAACTTTCAAAGTTTACTGCTTCTCTGGTTGCAACTGAGGAAGAAAAATGTAGACGTCTAGAAGATGGTATGCATATTGATTTAAAGGAAATGGTATCGGCCACGGGATATACTGATTATGCAAAATTAGTGGAGGCTGCTCGTAGGGCTGAACGAGTGGTGATAGAAAGAAGAAAGTACAATGATCATGGAAAGAAAAGGTTTGCAGATAGACCCCTATGGAGAGGAAACATAAACAAAGAACCAAGAATAGTTGGGAACTCAAGACAAGACAATAGGTCAGCCCCTAGAGTACAAGGGAATCAAACAAATAGATATACAGTTGGGACTTCTGAAAATAAAACTCTTTCTTTTCCACAATGTACAAACTGTGGAAAGTTTCACCCGGGAAGTTGCCGCAAGGGGACTGCTGGGTGTTATCAATGTGGCGAGATAGGCCACATTCGTCAGAATTGTCCTGCACTTGTCCAAGGCCGTCGGGTTATGGGAAGACTAGCACAAAATGAAAATCATGATATTGTTGTACGTCGTCCTCCACCTGCAAGGGAACAAAATAAAAATAATACACAGAAGAAATCAAACCAAAGAGAGGGAAAAGCATTTGCTATGACCTTAGAGGAGGCCATATCTGCAGACGATGTTGTATCAGGTACCACTATTATTTTTGGTAAAAGTGCACATACTCTTATTGATTCTGGTGCAAGTCATTCTTTTATTTCACAAAGATTCTCCCTATATGCTGATAAAGTTACAAGTACTCTCAAGCATGCTTTAGCAATTTCTTTGCCTAAGGGAGAACCAGAAATTATTAGGAATGTCCTCTGAAATTGTTTGGTTAAGATAGGAGAAAATTATATTGAAGTAGACCTGATTCCTATGGAGATAAGAGAATTTGATGCCATCATAGGAATGGATTGCTTAAGTACATATCGTGCTCTTCTAGACTGTCATAAGAAGCATGTTACTTTTAGAAAACCAGGTGATGTTGAATTCACTTTCTATGGAGAAAGAAGGATATATCCTACCCATGTCATCTGTCTCTTAGCCCAGAAGTTCATAAGGAAGGGATATTCCTCTTATATTGCTTACGTGTTTAATAATAAGGCAGAAGCAGTCAGTTTAGAAAATATCTCTGTGGTGAAGGAATTCCAGAGGTGTTTCCAAATGAACTACCAGGAATTTCTCCTGATAGGGAAATTGAATTCACTATTGACCTCATTCCGGGTACCAATCCAATTGCCTTAGCTCCTTACAGAATGGCCCCAGGTGAACTTAAAGAACTCAAAACTCAATTGCAGGAGTTGACAGATAAGGGATTTGTACAGTCCAGTATGTCACCTTGGGGTGCTCCAGTTCTATTTGTCAAGAAGAAAGATGGTTCCATGAGACTTTGTATAGATTACAGGAGACTAAATAGAGTGACTGTTCGCAATAACTATCCTCTGCCCAGAATAGATGACTTATTTGATCAATTGCAAGGGGCTTCTGTGTTTTCAAAGATAGATTTGAGATCAGGGTATCATCAGTTCAAAATTAAAGTTGAAGATGTTCCAAAGACTACCTTTAGGACTCGTTATGGACATTACGAATTCCTAGTAATGCCTTTTGGATTGACAAATGCCCCAGCTGCCTTTATAGACTTGATGAATAGGGTTTTCCGTCCATATCTGGACAAGTTCGTGATCGTGTTTATTGATGATATTCTCGCATATTATAAAACAGAGGAAGAACATAGAGAACACTTGAGAATTGTACTTCAAACTCTCAAGAAACACCGATTATATGCAAAGTTTGATAAATGTGAGTTTTGGTTGAAGAAGGTTGCATTTCTAGGCCATGTCATATCTGGAGAAGGAATAACAGTAGATCCATTAAAGATAGAAGCCGTTCTTAGATGGGAACGACCGATAAATGCATCAGAAATCCGAAGTTTCCTTGGATTAGCTGGGTATTATCGAAGATTTGTAGAAAACTTCTCTAGAATTGCTGCACCATTGACAAGGTTAACTAGGAAGAATGTGAAGTATAGTTGGGACGAAGAATGCGAGAAGAGTTTTAAGGAACTCAAGAGTCGTCTCACCTCAACACCTATACTTAGCCTTCCTTCAGGACATGGTAATTTCGTAATCTATAGCGATGCCTCAAGACAAAAGCTGGGATGCGTCTTAATGCAGAACGATAAGGTGATTGCTTATACTTCTAGACAGCTAAAACAACATGAGTTAAATTACCCAACTCATGACCTTGAGTTAGCAGCTATAATATTTGCCTTAAAGATCTGGAGACACTACCTATATGGAGAAACTTGTCGAATCTTTACGGATCATAAGAGTTTGAAATATATTTTCTCTCGGAAAGGGTTGAATTTAAGGCAAAGAAGATGGTTAGAACTAATCAAAGATTTTGATTGTTCCATAGAATATCACCCGGGGAAAGCCAATGTCGTAGCTGATGCTCTCAGTCGAAAGTCTAAGGGTCAGCTATCTCACTTAAAAGGAGAATATTATCAGTTGAAAGAGTTATGTACAAAGTTAACCATAAATAGCTCTGGAGCCTTATTAGCATCCTTACAAGTGAGACCCATATTATATGATAAAATTAAGGAGGCACAATTCCATGATTCTGAAATCATTAAAATGATTGAGAAGATTAAGGGAGGTGATGAAGCCGGATATACAATAGATGGTCAAGGAGTCTTATTCTTTAAAGGAAGATTGTGTGTTTCGAGGAGTTCTGATTTAAAGACTGAGATTCTGGAGGAGGCACATAACTCCATGTATACTATGCACCCAGGAAGTACTAAGATGTATAGAACACTTAAGAGTTACTATTGGTGGTCTGGCATGAAGAGAGAGATTGCAGAGTATGTTTCTAGATGTCCTATATGCTAACAAACTAAATCGGAGCGTTTGAGACCTGCGGGGACATTACAGCCACTTCCAATACCAGAATGGAAATGGGAACACATCACTATGGATTTTGTTACAGGATTTCCAAGGACCCGTCGAGGTCATGATGCCATTTGGGTCATAGTAGACAGATTAACTAAGTCTGCACATTTCTTAGCCATTAACATGACATACAGTCTAGACCGCTTGGGAAAGATCTTTGTTAATGAGATAGTTAGCCGTCATGGGGCTCCTGTGTCAATTGTATCTGATAGAGATCCACGATTTACTTCTAAGCTATGGCCAAGCTTACATAAAGCTATGGGAACGAAGTTAGCATTTAGCACAACCTTTCATCCTCAAACAGATGGCCAATCAGAACGGACTATCCAGACTCTAGAAGACATGCTTAGAGCTTGTGCACTAAGCTTTAAAGAAAGCTGGGATGAACATCTCTCACTTATAGAGTTTGCATACAATAACAGTTATCATACTAGTATTGGGATGGCACCTTATGAAGCCTTGTATGGTAGACCGTGTAGAACACCTATCTGTTGGAGTGAAGTTGGAGAAAGGAAATTGGTTCAACCTGAACTAATACAAAGCACGATAGAAAAAGTTGAGGAAATTAAGAGATGCTTAAAGGCAGCGCAAAGCAGACAGAAAAGTTACGCAGATAAGCGAAGGAGAGACTTAGAATTTCAAGTGGGAGATCATGTGTTTCTAAAAGTATCTCCATGGAAAGGCCTAATTAGATTCGGGAAGAAAGGGAAACTAAGTCCAAGATACATTGGCCCTTACGAGATTATTGAGAGAATCGGAAGTGTAGCTTATCGTCTTCGACTTCCAGCTGAACTAGCAAGGATACATGATGTCTTTCATGTCTCCATACTTCGGAAGTTTATTCCAGACCCAACCCATATGATACAACCTCAAGATATTCAATTGAAGGAAGATCTTTCATATGAGGAGGTTCCTGTGGAAATTCTAGATTATAAAGTACAAGAGCTTCGTACAAAGAAGATTCCTTTAGTTAAAGTTTTATGGAGGAGTCACGCAATAGAAGAAGCCACATGGGAACGAGAGGAAGAAATGAGATTTCAATATCCCCACTTAGTTTCAAGCTAGCAAGGGTACTTAAATTTCGAGGACGAAATTTATTGCAAGTAGGGGAGAATTGTAATATGCGTTTTGTACACTATGCCTTTGAATGTGATCAAGTGTTATTTCAAGGAAATATTGGATTGATAGTGTTCACACTTTACAGATACCATAGTCAATAGATTCGCCTTGATGTAATGATTTCATTGAAACTTGTTGTGTTTATATCAGAGACCATCTTGTATAAAAATAGACTTCAAAAGGTTCTCTGAATTGTGTAGCACCTCACAATATAATACCACATCTAATAATCTAGAATTTTGGTAGTACCTTATAAGTAGTAGAAGCCACTACTTGCATAGTGCCTATAATGTTATAGATTTATACTCATTAGCCACAATCACATCATTAAGATTAATTAAGCATGATTAGTGCTAATTAACCGTCATTAGTGATAATTAAGCGTCATTAGCAAAAGTGGACACATGGAGAGGAAATCATGGGACACGTGTCGTTATATAGTCAGGACAAGTGTCAAAACCTCATTAGTGCTATGTGTCATCATACTAAGACTAACACATGTCAGGGTGTAGTCTCTTGCTTGGGCAACAAGTTATCTCGTGTAGAAGCCAAACCACTTGCTTGGACAACAAGTTATCTCATGGATAAACCAAACCTTGCTTGGACAACAAGTTGTCTCATGGATAAACCAAATCTTGCTTGGGCAACAAGTCTTCTCATGATTTAGACATGTGGCATGCCATGTGTCGTCATACATGGAAGAGAGGCAACATGTGGCTTAGAGGCTCCCTTACATGTTGACACAAGTCACACATGTAAAGGGGGTGGAGGCCTATAAATACCCAAGGCCTCCCCATTCCATTTCATTCATCCCACGCCCATCTCTCCACCTTAGAGCCGCAAGGCCGCCGAGGTTGTGGGAGGAGCACGAGAGGAACCGCGGCGAAGCCCTGTCAGAGATCGAGAGCGTTTTTGAAGCCGTAACGAAGTTCTGTCCGCACCAAGCCGTAGTATTCAATCTAAGACGGCTATAGAGGAGGTTTTCACTAAGGAAACGTTTTCGACCCAAGTTAGACAACAATCATGTGAGGGATTCTCAAGCACTATTTTAAGCACTAGTCTTTAGCTTTTATGCATGGTTTTGAATAACAAGTATAAAATCGTGGTTTCTAAAGCTTTTATGCATGAATTACAAGTACCATACGGTTGAGATGAAATCTGGGCTTCAGATTGTATTTTAGACGTCGTTTCACGAGTTTTATCTTGATAACACGTTCTTAAGCATTTGGTTCTTGATGGGACACGAGTCATAAGTTTCGCTGCTTAGATATGAGTTTTATATGAAGAATTATGTTTTGCACGGTTACTATGCATGATGGATCAATTTTCGAGTTCTTGAATAAGTTCTACTTGTCAGAATATGTATGTTATGTCAAAAGTGTTTTATGTTAATGAATTAGCTGTTATGAGCTTGAAATATCAAGTTTACGGTTTATTAGTGATAAGAAAAGGATCAGAATCAGAAGATAAGCACCACAATAGCTCTTTTATACAAATCATGAACTAGCCATTAGATATGGTGATGTCATTAGATATGACCCTGAAACCGCCATTAGATATGGCAAACCATTAGATATGGTATCAAGAGGACTTTGGGTCCGCATTCTGTATACATATAGGCTTTGGGCCGTATGCAGGGTGTTTTTGGTCTTTGGGACCGTCTGCGCGTATGACTTAGCTTTGTTTCAGCGTTCATGATCCGATAACTTAGCCACAGTGGTGATTAGTACAAACAGCTTGACAGTGATAATTATGTTTCAGTTTATCTTCTTTTGAAGTGATTTCAGTGTTCGGTTGCAAATCTAGCATGTTGTTATATGTTTACTGTCATAAAGTCTCTTTTTCAAGCTATTTCAAAGTTATCAGCATAAATTTTGGCATACTGCTCATATTTCAACTTTTAGTTATATGTAAAAAGCTTGAGATCCATTCACTGGGTCTAAGCTCATAAATGGGTTTAGACTCATCCCGTTATATTATATTATATACAGATCAGCAGAATCACGAATAGCAGGGGAAAGGACCACGGATACACTTGGAGGAGGTGTCTTTTGCTTTTCGTTGTTTTTGTACTGTTGGTGTTATTTTGTAAGAAGTTGTAATAGATAGAACTTGTGTAATACACTTCTTGGTGTTGGGAACTTCAAATACAAAGGTTTTATGTTTTATGAGATTGCCACATGTTTACTTGAGGAAAAAGAAGAGGAAAGATCTCTGTCGCGGCACGTTCTGGTTAGCGGGACGGGTCGTGACACTCAACACAAATAGATTTTTAGTTTGTTGATCAATGTGTCCATCAAGAGAATTTGGAGTTGTCTGCACTTGTTTTTCTGGGAGTACAGCGGGGCATGTCTCTTTTGAGTATCTAAGATACCTTCGATATCCAAACTTCTATCGCTTACGATGCAGAGCCCTTTTTTGATGTCAGCTCGACTCCTTGGTCCTAACTAGCGTTTGGTCCAAGTGGACACTTTGAAAATGTTTGGGAGCGCTCGCCATTGGTGGGAGCTCTTTTTGTAATTTGACTTTGGATGATAGAGCTTTTCTTTGACATTTCTTTTTCTTTTCTTTTATTGGCTAGCTCTACTGCTTTTACCAAAAGTTAGCGCACATTGATCAACAATTATCATTAAGTTTCATCACACCTTGGCACATAGGTAGATATCAAAGAGATATCATATGAACTTGTTCACATACTGGTTAGGGTTTTGCTGACACTCAGGTTTTCTGAAGCCTTCATTAACTTTCCCATCCTCGAATATCTTTAGATCGATCTAAACTCAAATCTCTAATCTCAGTTCCTCAAGTGATAACTCAACTCATCTCATCAATCATGTAGTTGTGAAAGTGATTGTGCTGATCATATTCTTTTGAAGGTAGAGATGAAGAGTGCAAAATAGCATTCAAAACTTTCAAACTAGGTAAGTGTGGATAATTAATTCAAAATCCTTAGATTCCCAAGATCACAGGAATCAAGTGTTATCCAAATCCTCAAGCCTTAAGTGATAGTGAATGTGTCAGGAATATATCTACCAAGGAATGCAAGGGGTGCTTAATGAAATGCAAGACCATGAGTGATTTTTTTATGCAAAAAGTAGCTTTTGTTTTTTTGTTGTTTTTTTTAAAAATAGACATTATATACATGAAGCACTTATAATATACAATACTTGTACCCATCCCCGATGTTAGATGAAAACAATTAAAGTACGAGCTATGGATAAAGTAGATAGAATATATACAAACACCCCCTATACTTAGCGCGTGCTATGTCCTCATGGCACAAAGTGAAATGTAGACATTGCTCGTACTAAACATAGCTGAGTCAATAACAATAGAAGTCAACATGCCCCCTTATACGTAGACTTTTGAGGGACTAAGCATAGAAGAAAAGCATAAAATGAGGCAGTCAAGGGTGAACGGAAAGAATAGAAATGATGTATACACAATGATACCAGTCCCCTTATACTAAGTATTGGGGAACTGAGAGTGGGTTGATGGATATACAGAAGAGTATATGATTCGAAGAGGTGATCTTATCCTGGCAGTTCGAGTCTTTCGTCAAATGACACACCCTGAGTGAAGAAGACATGTTCTACTTGCACTAACTACTCATTGGACTCGATAAAGTGTTTAAGTAGCCGACCGTTGACTATAGGTGTTTGCATGCTATTTGCGGTCTCTGAGATCTCAACACTTCCGTTATTGTGTACATCTCTTACGATGAAGGGTCCCGTCCATTTTGATTTCAATTTACCTTAGAAAATTTTCAATTTTGCATTAAATAACCATACTTCTGCCTCGGGACAAAGGTTTTTATTTGAATGTTCTTGTCTTACCATTTCTTTACTTTGTCCTTATAAATGGTGTTGTTTTCATAAGCATGATTTCGTATTTCAGATAGTTCATTTAAATCCATCTCTTTGTTCTTCTTTCCTTGGTGACAGTTCCAATTAATCTTTTTGATTGCCCATTCTGATTTATGCACGAGTTCTGTGGGCAAATGACACGACTTTCCATATACCATTTGAAATGGAGAGGTCCAGTAAGCCCATAGAACTTGGTCCAGGAGTTGGGATCTTTTCTTCCTGTCAGGGCGGATGAGCTTCTGTAAAATTCCTTTGACATCCTTGTTTGACACCTCGGCCATGTCATTGGATTATGTATGGTAAGGACTAGCGACACGGTGCTCGATGCCGTATTCCTTAGTCAACTTCTTCACCTCCCAGTTGACAAAGTGGCTACCTCCATCGGATATTAATATCTTTGGGATTCCAAACCTCGAAATAATATGATCTTTCAGAAACTTACAAACAATTTTGCTATCTGCTGCTCGAGCAGCGATAGCCTCCACCCACCTAGATAAATAATCTACAACGAGAAGAAATATATTCAAATCCATGACTATCAGGGAATGGGCCCATAAAAGTCGATGCCCCATACATTGAATACATCACAAATGATCACTGGTTGCATAGGCATGGCATCTTTGGGATCAATGGTCCCTCCCATTCTCTGACAGATCAGGCATGACCTGACAAAATTGTAGGCATCTTTAAACAAGGTCGGTCAGTAAAATCCACATTGTAGTATCTTCTCATCAGTCCTCTTTCCATAAATGATGTCCTCCGGCCTCCAAGGTATGACAGAGATTGAGGACGCTTTGGTATTCCTCTTGAGGAATACATCTTCTCCATATGCAATCCAGTCCTTCAAAGAAAAGGAACGGATCCTCCCAATGGTAGTGTCTGACTTCTGATATGAGTCGATCGCTTTTATTCTTTGGCCAAACCAGAGGAACTTTCTTTGAGACGAGATAATTCACCGTGTCGGCATACCATGGGAGCGAGTCAATAGCAGAAATTGACTCATCTAGGAAGGTCTCACGGATGGATTCAAATCTAGGAATTTGTTATGTTCGATCCATGATAAATGATCATCCACGACATTCTTAACCCCATGTTTGTCTTTAATCTCCAGATCAAATTCCTAAGGAGTCGCGCTTTTGCGTCTTTTTTCGCCATTATGTATCGAATGCCAGAATGATCTGCGTAAACTGTCACCTTCGATCCTAGAAGTATAGATCGAATTTTTTCCAAGGTAAAGACTACAACAATCATTTCCTTTTCAGTTAGAGTGCATTTTTTCTGAGCAAGGTCTAAAACTTTGATTGCGTAGTGAATAACATAAAGGATTCCATCTTTTCATTGTCCTAACACAGCCCCTAATGCAAAATCGGATGCGTCTAACATGATCTTGGAGGGAACATACCAGTCGGGGCTTGTAGGATGGGAGTCTCAGCGATCCTCCTTTTGAGTAGTTCAAAGGCTTCAGGACACTTATGATCTACTAGGAACTCGGTGTCTTTCCCTAGGAGGTTAGTTAGCGGTCAGGCAACTTTTGAAAAATCCTTAATAAATCTCTTGTAAAATCCGACATGCTCTAGAAAAGATCGTACTTGTTTCACATTTGTAGGTGGCTCAAGTTTCTTGATCACATCCACCTTGGCAGGGTCAACGTCCATTCCCTTCTTGGAGATGACATGCCCCAATACAATGCCCTTTTTTTACCATGAAATGGCTTTTCTCCCAAGAGAGCACCATATTCACTTCCCTGCACTTTTGGAGGACTTGATCAAGGTACACTAGACAATCATCAAATGAATCACCATGGACCGAGAAGTCATCCATGAAGACCTCCAGGAAATCTCCTACCATTTCGGCAAAAATAAAAAATTATGATACTCTGGCATCTAGATTCCCATGTTTTTTTCTCTCTCCTCACAGGATGTGACAGTGAGGGATTGTGGGATGGTGGAGTATGGATGCCCACTTTCTGTTCAAATTTCTTACGCTAACACATGTAGAAATTTACACATCTTCTGGATTCACTGAGCCCAACTCAAGGTCCGCCAGGTTGTAGAGATCATTGGAAGTGGGAAGGAAGAGATTTTTCAATTAGACATGCTTACAAGTCCGTTGTTACACCACCAGCCTCATTTGATGCCATCCTTGTTCGTGACTGCAAACTTATTTGGCAATTGAAATTACAAAGAAGGATTTACATCTTCTCATGGCTACTTTGTGGGAAGTGTATTTTAATTCAGGATCGATGCTCTAGATTGTACACATGAGTTACTGATCCTTGTCCTTTTCGCAACATTGAGAGTGAATCAATGAGAACCTTTTCTTTCGTTGTGATAGAACTTTCTCCATCTATAGAGCTTTAAGACTTCTTGGGACTCTCTGATGGCTGTAAGAAGTAGACCATGTGAAGAGTTCCTACGACCGATTGCTACTTTATGGTCCATTCGGTTAGCTAAAAATGATATAATCTTTGTCGATTATTTGTTTTATTTTGAAAATATATTTTCCATGCTAATATTCTATTTGAGTCTTAGCTTCTATGTAAGTATTTTCTCCCTCAACTTTGTTAATAGATATGGCACGGTTGTCATAGTTTGCTTACGTTGGACCTCACACATGAGGTCCTCGTCATGATGTCACAAAGGGAATCTCATCTGCATCCACAATTCTAGACCTCCCATGCCAAGCTTTCCACCCCCTGCATCGGTGCCTCCTTTATTAGAGAGAGTGAGGACAATAACCCCATCGACATGGTGGAAGACACATGTATGGATGGGGGTCCAATGCTTCTATGGGTTAAAGGTGGATCGAGGTTAGTGACAAGAAGGGAAAAAATCAGAAGGGGAGAGGGGTGATGGATATAGTAATCATTTACTCATAAAGAGCCACCTTTTGAGCTCAGTTCCTGAAGCAAATTGAGTGTCCCAAAGTACATTAGAAAACAAAACAAGCAATTGGAATTGAAATTCTTTTTGGATTATAAATTTCGTAAATTAATTTATCTCTCAAGCAAATAGTACGAATCGACCCTCTCGAACATGAGCTGGAGATGAGGATATAGGCGAAGCGTGCGTCCATGTAGTCTCCCCTGTCCTCCTTTTTCTTTTTGCTACAAGAGCTTAGGGAGGATTCAGTAGTAAACGCTTAGGGAGGACTCATCTATGATCTCATCGAAAGACTAGACCAATGCATACGATAATTATATGGCCATATTATATCGGAATCCCTCATTTCAAAATAAATAAAACGAAAGACTAAACAACCTTATCTTCCGTCTATTCAAACAGCTTGGAGTTTTGAGTGAAAAGAATCTAACCATTTTTGCAATGTACCCCCCGAAACGAAAGACTAAACAACCAACCAAACTAAACCAACCCGCACCAACTCCTCACCGCTACTGCTTCTCTCCACTCCCCGTCGTGGCTCACCTCCCCGTCTCTCTCTCCCCGTCTCCTTACATCGTCGGAGCATCGCCGGCCGATGGCTTCTGCATCGTACCAAACCATAGACCTCCTCGCCCCCTCTGACATCTCCGCCGTGGGCCTCCCCGCCGCTGAAGCCGACCGGATCCACCGCGACCTCGCCGCGATCCTCCTCGAGTCTGGCGGCCCCGGTCCCGCCGCGTGGAGCCGCATCTCGAAGGGCCTCCTCCGCCCTGAACATCCCTTCGCCCTCCACCAGATGCTCTTTTACGGCTGCTACAGAAACTACGGATCCGATCCAGCTCCTGCTTGGGTTCCCAATTTGTATGTCTGCATCTCGTCGCCCATTTGTTTCATTTGAATTTTCCCCCTTTTTTATTAAATTTGTTGGGAGGAGTACGGCGAATTGGATTTTAGATGATAGAAATGACCGAGATAGTTTCTAGGAATATTATCCCACCGGCGACATCATTCCACCCTGCATCGATTTTACGGATTGCTTCGTCGTGTTGAAAGCACCGATTTCAATTGTTTGAAAGCATCTTATTTCGGAATGTAATGTGCTCCAACTTCAAGCTTTACCTGTATTCCATGTGTCAATTTCAATGGGGGAAAGGTAGAGTACACCCTACAAGATTTCCCAACTAACATCAACGAGGATGAGAAAACCAGGTGCTTACATTGTCCTTGATCTCCCGAGATGGAGAATTTTGGTATTAGAAGACGGAGTTGAGTTTCTTTGAATAAATAAGGACACCTTATTCATCCTGAAACTTCATCAGTCGAAGGCGCTGACTACTATTTCCTTTGCCACTGTCGAAACTATGACTTTACGTGTACCATTCGCAGCTGCTATTGTGAAATAATGAGGAGGATGGAGCTATGATATGATCAACTGATGCAGGAGTTGTAAACACAATCAGAAGATATGGTAGATGGGATTATTCATATTTAAATTTAAGTCAGGCCAAGAAGAGCCATGATAGATGGAGAGATCTCCAACACAAGGCATATCTCACGTTCTAGTTGTCCGCTGCCTTGTGCGTGAATGATGACGTCTGAAGCTGATTTCCAATCTCGGTTTTTGAGTAATCTATCTATCCAATTGAAGTTCTCACACAAGTTATTGCAAGTTTACACATTTTAGAGTAAATTACACAAAGGTCCCTGAACTATACACCTGATTTCAATGTTTATGTCACACACTTTAAAAGTTAACAATGTGGTATCCGATCTTTAATTTATGTCTTAATGTGGTCCTTGACTATTGAAATTTAGTTGATCGTTTTGTGTTTCTGACCTTGAATCACAACAACTCAAAACCACATCGAGACAAATATTAAAGATTGGATATCACATTATCACATTTTAAAGTTCATGCATGGCATTGAAATCATGTATATAGTCCAGGGACTTTTGTGTACTTTACTCTATATCTTATGGTTGATGTAAAAAATGCAACCCTCTCTTCCCTTGAATTTCACAAATGGTGTGCCTTGGCAGGATGTCTCAAGACACTTAATCAGTCACCACCTTGAAATGGGCACTTTCTTATTCTATTTTTTTTCTTTCTTCCTTTTAATTGATATTCGAGTATACTACAATAAAGCCTATGAACTAAACATTCAATTTCAATGTTGTACAAACTAACCGTGGAGAAAGATGAGACTGAGAGAATGCAATCACTTGACTTTGAGAATTAGTAATAGCCATAAGAGCACATGCAAATCATTGGTCACAACTTGATAGACTGTCAATGGAGGAAAATGTGACACAAGATGTATAGTACATTGCCTTTTGTCCGGCACATAGCTATATGGAGCTCTGATGGAGCATCTGGAGCTACAGTGGTGGGGACACTGGAAGATGGCACATCATCCTGCAAATAAGGAACATGTCAACAGTTGTTTCCTTTTGTAGACAATGGGCAATGGCACGAGCTCCAAGGATACGTCACTAACATACTGAGTAAATTAGTTAGTATGTTCAAAGAAAGTGATGCCTGCAGAAATGTAGTAATGATGACTTGCAGGGTTGTAGCACCTGTACCCTTTTTGGGATGGGAATATTCAAGGAAAACACACTTGATAGCACGAGTAAACAATTTATCGACATTTTGAAAGTTTGTGTACGAAGGTAATGCAACTAAAAATCCTCAATGGAAAGGGGAAAAGATTCCTCATCAGGATACAAGAGTGAGAAAGGAGTCACTCTCTTGAGGTCTGAAGTCCAGACCATATTGATGGGGCATGTGGCAGTGAGAATAACATCCCCCAATTGATTTTGAGAACCTTCATGTGAGTAAGCAATGTGCGACCAATGTCTAGAAGATGACGAAGCTTCCTTTCCGCTACCCCATTAAGCTGTGAGGTATACAAACAAGAGGTCTGGTAAAGGGTCTCGTGAGTATCAAAGAAAGATATCAAGTTCTCTTGAGTGAACTCAAGAGTATTGTCAATCTTGATAGTTTGAACACACATAGAGAAAGATGTTTTAATAAGTTGAAAGAAAGAATTGACAATGCTATTAATTTCGGATCGTTCCTTGTAAATAGACCGAAGAAGACCTGCTGTAATCATCTATAAAAACAACAAAATATCTATAGCCGACGGTAATACGAACATGACAAAGTCTCCAAATATCACAGTGGAGTAAAGAGAAAGGTAACGACCGTTCTTCTCATGCCCCCACCTAAATCTGCATCATCTGGATGTCCTAAAATAGCAAGAGAACTCATCAAAAATCACTCGATAATTTAATTCAATACATAACTTATGAACTGATAAGAGATTTAGAGGAAAATCCGGCACACAGTAAACACCAGAGAGTTTGAGCTTGGAGGAGAACTCCATAGTCTCAACGGTCGTAATAGAAAGAATGAGCATCGTTGGCTACTCGAACCGACTTCACAGTGGAAGAGGGTTGAGAATAAGTTAGAAAACTGCCTTCTCCAGTCAAGTGAATAGATGCACCTGAATCAATGATCCAGGTTGATGCTAGTGCAGAAGCAAAGTTGTCTACAATATCTAAGGTAGTAACTAGATGTGTAGTAGAAGTAATCTCCCTTGGAGTAGAGTTCTGCAGCACCTTCATTAGGCAAGTGACAGAAGCCCCCCTGACCATCGACAAATACGTTGAAGGCTTGAGACCATAGCACACAGTTATCTGTACCCTTGAGTTTGATGGAAGTGCCTTGTACCATCATAGAAGAAGGCAAGTACATGGATTTGGTCTCGATGGATGTCATCGTGTCTCACAGGTCAAGAAAAACGTGACCTAGAAGAAGATATTGTTCAAACAAGCATATGGGTGATTCAAACAATCATATGGATGATCAAGATCACCGGTTTAGCCCCCTTTGAACATTTGGAGCAACAAACGGTGGTTGTGATGCCACAAAGGACCCACAAATAGTGTTGCAGGGGCACTGGGCAGTGTACGAGGAGTTACCTCGAGATGTTTTTTTTTGAAGTCCAAAAAAAAGGGGGAGACACTCTTCGGTGTTCACCCCAATATATTAAAGAAAGAGAAAAGAAAACGAATGTACACAGCAAGGGAAAAGAACTGTACAAAGAGGCAACAACGCCTTCACCAAGCCCAAAACAAAATGAAAAAACGCCAAGTCCTAAACCGCGTCCCACTCCTCCACCGGTCTTGCGCTTTGAATAAAGAGTGAGTTGGGGTGTGGCGGCGATATCTGGAGAGACAAAGAGTGAGTTGAATGCTAACAATGGCAGTCAGAGGTGTTGGCGGCGATTTTGGGGTGTTGGAGGCAATACCAAAGGTGGTTGGCGGTGATTTGGGGTGCTGGTGGCAGCACTAGAGGTGCATACAGAGCGATGGGTGGTCGG